>OZ004706.1:111684816-111995768 GCA_963924515.1 Vespertilio murinus
AAAGGGATATTTTTCAGATTATCTTTCCCCCTATAATATTTTCATCAAAATATGGGCATTATTGTTATATCCTTTTTTTAAAAAATATGAGACAAAAACATTAAAAAATTTTTGTTCGGATTGATTTGCTTGGAGTTTTATTTGCATAGGCTCATTTCATATTTTTTGCATAGCCAGGCATGTCTTTAATTTCTATTGGAATACTGGCCATTCAGAATCACATTATAGTTCGGGTCATTTGTATCAATTCTTTTGGTTATAGGATTTTTCATAGGAAATTAAATAAAAGCAGTGAGATTTTCAGCAATATTGAGCTTGAAAGAGTTAATTTTTAAGGCTTAACTGTTCCTATAGTTCCCACTATAATTGTTGCTAATTATTTTTGTGTTGTAATAAAGCAATAATGATCAAAGCACAGGGCCTTTCTTAGGGATTCATGACTGGCTGGCTTTGCATTGAGCCATTAACCCCAGTTATTAATTCCCTTGGAAATGTATTATCCTGAAATCATTATTGTTAATAACAGAGATGTATGAAAACATTTGTACATATTCTTTTTTTAAAATATATTTTATTGATATTTTACAGAGAGGAAGGGAGAGAGATAGAGATCTAGAAACGTCGATGAGAGAGAAACATCGACCAGCTGCCTCTTGCACACCCCCTACTGGGGATGTGCCCGCAACCAAGGTACATGCCTTTGACCGGAATCAAACCCGGAACCTTTCAGTCCGCAGACCGACGCTCTACCACTGAGCCAAACCAGTTTCGGCACATTTGTACATATTCTGAAGTAAAACTGTTGGTTATTTTCTGCCTGTACAAGTTTTGTGATTGAAAGGCCTAGGAGTGATAAAGTTTGGCCAAGAGAGAAAAATAAAGTGTATTTCAGTTGAGAGGAATATAATATATATTTGATATATATTAATATGCTATCATATGTACATATATATGTACACACATATCTATATTAAAGCTTTATGTGGACACATGAGCAAACATTATCTTTATTTTTTATCCTTGTACTGTATAAACATACTTTGTGGATATATTATATATAAGTTGAAGATTTTTAAAGACTGCCATTTCTAACTGTAGCTACATTATTAATTATGAAAAACAAATACTGAGCAAATGTACTTTATTTTCTTCTATATAACTATTCATCCTTAGAATATATAGGAGAATGAATAAACATTTCTTTAAAAATAATTTTTTATTTGGTAACCAATAAAAAATTTATGTTCTCTCCCAGTTGTAATCCCTTAAGCTAATGACAGTGGCGGCACAATAATTGTCACTCAAAATGTGTGTATTTTTAAATAAAACTTTTCTTGTTATTAGCATTATAGATATCTCACCTATTCCCACTTTTAGCCTCCCTACCAGTCCTTATGCCCCTCAAATCTTCAACACCCTGTTATCCATGTTCTTGGGCTATGCCTGTAAGCATATAAGCTCTTTGGTTTATCTCTTCATGTCCCGCCAACCCCACATTGAGGTATATCAATCTGTTCCATGCCTCCATGCTTTTTTGTTTTGTAAATATTCTGTATACACACCACCAAATTTTTCACCAAAAGAATATCCACAATGTGATATATAAAATTGTTAAGGGAAAATTAAATAGCAAACAAGTTAAACTGTGTTTTGAAGTTCAAGGGCCTAATCAAAGAACTACAGTAGGTTACATTGGAGATCCATTCCAGTGGTGTGACAACTCAATTTTTGCTGTAAGTTGGAAACCACCTACATAAGCACCATCTTTGTTGGGTTAATTTGCATTTCACTCCTGATTGGTTGGTGGACATAGCAAAGGTATGGTAAATTTACATGTTTACCTATTATTATGTAAGATGGGAGATGGCGATGTAACCATGAAATGATGTACATTGAGTCTGATGTAACCTGAGGACTGTCTGTATAGTTGAAAGTTTACTTTAGTTAAGCTTTCCTAAAGGGCAATAGATTATCTTCAAGAGTTGAGAGATAAGGAAAGACAAAATATTCAATTGGAATTGAGCAAAACTTAAGAAATTGTTTTCCCTTTACTCCCTTGTAAATGAAAAAAAAATCAGTTACTGTTAGGTTTAACTTATTTAGAAAGATAATCTTCAATTATGAAATTTTAAATTTGTACTTAAAATTTGTACTTTTAAGTACAAACTTGTATATTATATGCAATTGCTATTTAGTTTTTGCCTTTTATATTCTCCCATATAAATCTTAAACACTGAGGAAAATAAACAAAGGGGAAAGAGATATGGCTAATGAAGGAGTTCAAATAATTTTTAAACTAAAATTTTCTCTACTCAATAGAATTGGAAAGAGGTAATATATCTGAAAACGTTGGCTACCATACAAATGCAAACTGAAAACAACAACTGGGATATAATGTTTTTTAACTTTAAAGACAGTAGAAAACTAGTAATTCAATCTGTATTTCTCTAAGTGTGAATCAATGAAATGTGAATTAGTAGAAAGATCTATCTTCATTTTACAGATGAAAAAGCATGGCTAACGTAATGAATTTAATGGAAGCAAATCACTTTCAAAGCAGCAGAACTAGAATTTAAATTACCCACAAGCATAATTTTTTACCTTATTCTACTTGGTCATATCACAGAGAAACATTCACTAGTGTCTCTTTCTAAAACACTTTCTATAGGTAGATGATAGACTGTAACAAGACAACTATTTTCAGTAGATGATATGATGGTTAGTGTTCTGTTATAACTTAGCTGGGTCATGGTGCCCAGATATTTCATTTAAAAATTATTCTGGATATTTCTGTGAAGATTTTGATGAGGTTAACATTTAAATAAACAGACATTTAGTAAAGCTGGTTATACACGGATGGACCTTACCCAATCTGGTGAAGGCATTAAAACAAAGACTGACTTCTGAACAAGAAGGAATTCTGCCAGTAGACTGTCTTTGGATGCTTATGGTACCTCTTTCCTGAGTCTCCAGACTGCTGATCTGCCTTGCAGATTTTGACTTTTCCAAGCTTTGACAATCTCATGTGACAATTCCTTAAAATAAATTTCTGTTTCACTTTATATAACACACACACACACACACACACACACACACACACACACACATATATAAAAGAATAAGATGCAAATTGACCATAACTTCACGATGCCCACCAGCCAATCAGGAGTGAGTATGCAAATTAAATGCAAAATGACCAGGGATGGGACTCTTGAGTCATTGTCATGTCGACAATGCAGGCATTTCGCACTGATCCAGCCACTACAGGCCTCTGGGCAGCATGGGAAGGCAGAAAGGCAGCTCCAGACCTGAGCGAAAAGACGCCTCTGGAAGCCAGGGGAAGAAAGGCCCATTCTTGCAGGAATCTTCTTGCATTGGGCCTTTAGTATATATATATTTACTAATCTTCATGTATGTGGGTGGGGGTGTGTGTCCCTCAGCCCAGCCTATTCCCTCTCCAATCTGGGACCCTTCGAGGGATGTCCAACTGCCCATTTAGGCTTGATCCCACTGGACAGTCGGAAATCCCTCTCATAATCCAAGACTGCTGACTCCCAAATGCTTGCCTGCCTGCTTGCCTGCCAGCCTGATCACCTCCTAACCACTTCCATGCCAGCCTGATTGATGCCTAACTTCTCCCCTGCTGGCCCAATTGTCCCAATTTCCCTCTCCTGCTGGCCTGGTCACCCCTAATTGCTATCCCTTGCTGGCCAGGTCCCCCATAACTGCCCTCCCTTGACAGCCTGGTGCTTCCCAACTTCCCTACTTTGCAGGCCATCTGTGGTGGCCATCTTGTGTCCACATGGGGACAGGGTCTTTGACCACATGGGGGCAGCTAGCTATCTTGTGTGTTGAAGTGATGGTCAATCTGCATATTACTTTTTTATTAGATAGGATATATATACTAGAGGCCCAGCACATCATTAAATCATGTGGGTAGGGTCCCTAGGCATAGCCTCCTGTGATCAGGGCCATCTTCTGCCCATTTTCCAGTCCCCATGCCAAATGCCACCTCCACCTCCAGTCTGTCAGGTCATTGGGATCACCAGCTCATTCCAGGGTGCTCCGTGGCTCAAACCTGCAGGAAAGTGGGTATTGGAAACTTGGCCTCCATGAGTGTGTGCTAGGCTGGCTGCTGATGAAATATGCTGCCTGCTCAGCTACCACCACCACTGCCGCTACCACTGCTACTGGAGCTTGAGGTGCTGACAGAGGCTGCAGGGTGTGACCGCAACCTACCCACCCCAACTTGAGAGGCCCCAAGCAGGCAGCATGTTCCATCAGCAGCCAGCCTGCCACACACAGATGGAGGTGAAGTTGCCTGTGCCCGCTTTTCCACAGGCTCGAACCCCTGAACAGCTGGGGATGAGCTGGTAATTCCAAAGGCTTGACAGCCAATTGGTCCCCCCACCAACCACCTCGATTCCCCAGTTCACCATTGCTGATCCATTGGAGCCTGCAGGTCAGGGGGAGGGACCAACTGGTCAGCAGTTCACCCTACTCACCAGCCACCAGTCCTGCACCACCCTCACTTGCAGTCTCAGGGAGAGGGACCAAGAAATGGTCAATGCCACCTCGTGGAGACTGGTCATTTGGTCATTCCCATTATTAGGGATACTGGCTCTATCTATCTATCTATCTATCTATCTATCTATCTCTATCTATCTATAGATCTAATAAAAAGGCAATATGAAAATTCACTATGACTCCTATACACAAGGTGGCAAGGTAGCTGCCTCCATGTGGTCAAAAATGGCTGCCCCCATGTGGACATAAGATGGCCACCATAAGATGGCCGGCAGGAGAGGGCAGTTGTGGGTGACTGGGCCAGCAGGGGAGGACAGTTGGGGTACCAGTACTTCAGTGGAGGACAGTTGGGGGGCTACCAGGTCAGCAGCGGAGGGCAATTAGGGGTGACCAGGCCAGCAGAGGAGGGAAGTTGGGGGCAAATAGGCTGGCAGGGGAACAGTTAGACATCAATCAGGCTGGATGGGAGTTTTTAAGGGGTGATCAGGCTGGCAGGCAGAAGTGGTTAGCTGCAATCAGGAAGAGAGGCAGGTGAGCAGTTGGGAGCCAGCAGTCCTGGATTGTGAGAGGGATGTCTGTCTGCCCATTTAGACCCGATCCCACGGGCAATCAGTTGAACATCCCTCAAGGGGTCCCAGATTGGAGAGGGTGCAGGCTGGGCTGAGGACACCACCTTGCTCCCATGCATGAATTTCGTGCACCGTGCACCAGGCCTCTAGTGTGTGTGTGTGTGTGTGTGTGTGTGTGTGTGTGTGTGTGTATGTATATATATATATATATATATATATATATATATATATATATTTGTTCATATATGTATATCCTGTTTGTTATGTTTCTCTGAAGAATCTAGGCTTATACAGATAGGTAAAATAAGAAATAGGAAATGGTGTTATGGACCAAGAATATGTAGAAAAAAGTGCAGATATAGAAAACATAATATGAGTCTGAGAATATCTTTGCATGCAAGTTGCAAAAAATCCCTACCCCTACCTTCAGAAACAAACAACCAAACAAAGCAACACCAAACCTCTGGGAAGAGTGTAGAGTTCACTTGAGGATCTAGTGGTATTTTAGTGATTCTTTCTGGCACACTGAAATGCTAAAACTCTATATTTAATATACCTATACTTTTATTTCTCTTTTAAAAAAATCTAGGTTCATATACAGTTTAAGATTAAAAATTCTTAGGAAACAAAATAATTAATTAAAATAATTTTTGAGAAGGATATGTATGATTGCATTTTCATGTAATGGTATATATAGAAATTATAATTAGGTAAATAGGAAAATATAAAGGTCAGGAAATGTATCTTTTGTGATACATATAAATTAATTTGCTTTATAAAAATCCTGATACTTTTTTAATAACATACCATCTCCTGGAGAGCTTATATTATTTTAATTTCATTTAATTATATACACAGGTATATATATTCATATTTATATGAAGAGTGGCCCATTTGCAAAGAGTTTTATGCATACCTTATTGTTTATTTAATAGACCACCCACATATATACTTCAGAAATAATTATGCCTATGTAGCAGCTCAATACTTATTTCTCTGTAGTAAGCTTTTTAAAAAATATATTTTAATTGATTTTAAAGATGAAGGATGAGGAAGAGAGAGAAGCCTCAATGATGACAGAGAATCATTGATTAGCTGCCCCCTGCATGCCTTATTCTGGGGATTGAGCTTGCCACTCAGGCATGTGCCCTTGATGGGAATCAAACTTGGGATCCTTCAGTCCATAGGCCAAGCTCTAGCCCCTGAGCCAAATCAGCTAGGCTTCTCTGTAACAATTTTAATGGTGTGGGAGATTTCATCCAGAGCAGAACATCATGGGTAAGAATTATTGAATTATTTAATAATTATGTTTCAAATACAGTTTACATTCAATATTATTTTGTATTAATTTCAGGTGGATAGCATTGTGGTTATATAGTTACATACTTTATGAAGTGATCCCCTTGATATTTCCAATACCCACATGGCACCATATGTAATAATACTAGAGACCCAGTGCATGAAATTTGTGCGCAGGGGTCCCTAAACCCAACCTGCATCCTCTACAATCAAGGAGCTCTGTGGGGATGTCTTACTGATGGCTTAGGCCCACTTCCCATGGTTCTCTGCTCTCTGTAGGGCCTGAGGGTTTTGCTGTAGCCATGAAGATGAATCCTCCATGCCTTGCTGTTCACTCTGTGCTTGTTGCCGCCATGCCATGTGCCATGTGAAGGTAGCCCCAATGACCTACAGTGTGCTCTGTCTTCCTGACCTGGGAGCTTTGCTGACACCAACACACTAAGGAAGCCCCCAAGCCCTGCTGTTGGGGCTGTCTGCTGGGCTTGTGTCTTCCCTGCTGCCGCTGTGCTAAGGTAGTCCCCAAGCTCTGCTGTCCAGGCTCTGTCTGCTGTGTCTGTGGGCAGATCCAGCCTCCCTACTTGGTCGCCACAAACCCCAGTGGGGCTGACAGGCTCAGACACTACAACATCAGTGGTGGGGTGGGGAGGCTGGATCCGCCCCCTCTGGAAGTGGATGCAGCCTCATTGCTCCAGCAGACAGGCCAGACACTCCAGCAGCTACCAGAGGGGCTGAGCAGACTGGACGCTGTCATCTTGTAGCTATGGGGGCCACCAGTTTGTCACTGAGTGATGGTTAATTTGCATATTATTAGTTAAGGCTAGTTCCCAGTACATGAAATTCGTGCTTGGGGAAGGAGTGTTCTCTTAGCCCAGCCTGCATCTTCTCCAATCGGGAACTCCTTGGGGGATGTCCAACTGCTGTAGTTGGACATCCCTCTCGCAATTGGACATCCCTCTCACAGTCTGGGACCACTGGCTCCTAACAGTTCACCTGCCTGCCTGCCAGCCTGATCTCCACTAACTGTCCCTGCCTGCCTGCCTGATTGCCCAAACTCCTCGGCCTGCCTGCCTAAATGCCCCTAACTGCTCTCCCCTGACAGCCTGATCATCCCTAACTGCTTCTGCCTCAACCTCCACCACCATGGCTTTTTCCAAATGGAAGTTGGACATCTGGAAGATGGCTGGTCAACCCGGACTAATTAGCATCCTACCATTTTATTATAGGATAAGACTGATTAAATGGGTGGAGGAAGCCTATTACAGCAGGAGAAGATGCCCTTGGCAGATAAAATACATAATCCCTATATCTGGACTGATAGCCAACCATATGCACTAAACTGCTAAACCAGTCATTAAAAAATTTGAACTACTTTCTCACACCTTACACCAGTGTTTCTCAAACTTTTGACATATGTGTACCCCTTCTATAATTTTTGTAACACTGAGTACCCCTCGTGAAAAAAAATGGATGTAATTTAATAATAAATCAAAATATATTTATTTTTTATTTTTTGTACATACAAAAAATAATAATAAATGAAAAATAAAATTATTCATAATAAAATATAAATTAAAGTTATATTATAAATAACATTTATTTGTACACTGGACCATCTCACGCATCACAAGACTGTCTTGACTTGACTCATGAGAAATTAGAATTAGGCACAGCTAAGCAGGGTGCAGTGCATATCTTCACCAAACTCCGGTGCAATGCATACCACCAACACACTCTTCCCGTACCCCTTGGGGAATGCGTACCACACTTTGGGAAACACTGCCTTACACCAAACAGTTGATGCCCTTAAAACTCCTCCTCAGTCCCCACATTTGCAGTTTACCCTGATTAGGTTCTGATTGGTCGGTTTCTATGCCAGTTAGTGTCAAAAGCTCTGCCTCCTATGCAGCTATTGGCTCCTTGCAGTTCATCCAGATTTGGTTCTGATTGGTCAATTTCTATGCCAGTCAGCATAAAAAGCTCCACCTCCAAGGCAGCCATTGACAACTCACAGTTCACCCAAATTTGGTTCAGATTGATTTGTTTCTATGCCAGTCAGTGTCTCTGGGCCTGATCAGCTGATCCCTTGGTTGCTGGTGAGGCCCAGAGAGAAAGAGGCAAGATCTGATCAATAGCTGCCATGGAGACTGCAGATCAGACCCTTCTTCTTCTCTCTCCAGGCTTCTCTCTGGGCCTGATCCACAGCCCCCTCTGCAGTCAATGCTGGGTTGCTGTGGCACCCACAGTACAGCAGCCAGTTCTGGGTCACTGCATAGACCCAGCACTGACTGCAGGACTGACTATTGGTGTTTGGTTGTCCTTTCCGTCGTTTTGGACATCATGGACCCTGGCTCTTTATATGTATAGATTGTTGACTATATTCCCTATAATTCTTTCTCTTTGAGGGAAATTATACTTCTACTTCTTATTATGCCAATGTATTTAAACTGCTGTTATATTGCTGAATTGTATCTCTAAATAAAATATTTCCAGTGGTGACAAAGAGGGTAAAAGTAAGATAAATTGGAATAAAGGTGAAAACTGAGGAGGAATAATTAGGGATTATTTTCACCATAGGTAATATCCTCAAATTCTGTCTGTATAGGATGACTTTTATAGATCTAAAGGGAGGTATATTTAGACCCACATCTTGAAGTACCTGTGGGGCAGAGAGCTTAGAATGTGTTCCCATTTGTAGATAGCCCCTTTGGAGGCTGCCACGTGGCCTGCCTTCTCTGAAATTTCTCCTCCATTAGAGCATTTTCAGGATGGGCCCCTCTCCTTAGTAATAAATACAGATGGAAAAAGTCTGCAGATTGATACTGCCTCTGAATAATTTCACAGACAGAAAAGTGGCAGGATTCCATCTACATTATTTTATTTTGGGTAATGCCTTTCACAAGGAGAGCTCAATTTGATAATTTGATAATGAGTTATGATGACGATCAATTAAAAGCAAACTTTTATTCATGGTAGTTAAGGAAATGAAATGAAAAGTTTTCATTTTAGAATGATGCCAAAAGAAAAATTATACATAAATAGTAGTTTCTATCCTCAGCTTAAGATGTTGGCATTCTTTCCTGTGAGAACAATTTTTAAGTAATATTTTTATTGCTATTCAATTTACAAATGTAACAAAACCATCCATAATTCTGCCACCTTGAAATAAAGCATTTTTCTTTTTCTCTTTTTTTCCAAATTTTGCTGAAACTGTAAGATTATTTTGTATGTATATAAGTTTTTATATTGTTCAAAGTATTTTCACATTCATTATCTCAAGTTTCTAGTGTTTCATAAAGATAATACAAACAATTATATCCTAGTTTACAAATGTATAAATTAAGTTTCATGTGGACTTTCCTAAGGTTTTACAAGTAAAATTATAGTAGTTGACCAATAACTGAAACCTAAATTCTGGTTCAAAAAAAGTCATATGTATCATGAATTCTTAAACTTATTCATCTTTAGCATCAACAATGGCTTTATAATTGGAACATAATTTAAAACCCATTATTTTATGTTGCTATTAGGTCCCTTTGCTTCATCTTCACTCCACTAGCCACTATGGGTTTCAGACCTTTGATCCATGCCACCATGTGTGTGCCATCATCTTCCTGCCCCCAAATGAGTATTACAATATGAGCAACTCCTAGCCTCCAATTTAATACAGTCATTTATTTTCTTACACATCCATTAATTTAGTGCAGCAAAGGTTCCATGCAGAGTTCCTAAACTGAATAGCTGCTGGAAATCTAAACAGATCAGAGAATGAATGAGTTAAGTTTATATGAAGATGGTGGGCAGCAAGAGTAAGAGGGGAGAGGGAACAATAAATATCTTGAAGGATAATTGGATTGTCACATTAATCTAAAACTTTAGGCCACTTAACTCCTTGGTACAATGATTAGAAATGAATTCCCAATCCAGGGGGATCAAATCTGGCTCATGATGTATTTCAGTTACCCTCAGATTGTCTTTGGGCCCATCTGTTTAGACAAATGCTAGAGCCTTCGGGGTAGAGACCATAATCAAATTTGAGGGCAATAAAATGTTTCATTAGTAAAGTTCCTATATAAAATTAAGATACTAAGTTTTGTGTGTAGTTAACAGGTTATAACCCAGAAGAGAAAGTTGTTTCTCATTATCAACTTCAGCATCAAGATTTCAAAAAGTAAAGGCAAGTGGGGATAGCTGAGGCACAAAAGCCAATGTAATGGCCCACCAGCAGCTCTAGTCAAGACATTTTGAGTAGCACATGTGCCCTCCAGGTGGTAGTTATAGAACTGAAAAGGAACTCATCCTTTAGAGTAAATGAGGATGAACACTGTAGACTCATCCGAGAGGGAGTACTCGATGTTTTAGAGCAAAGATAAGTTTGGGAGTAAAGTAATTTTAGCCTCTGTCTCTATTCTATTGTAGCCTGGATTTTTCTGATATATGGAAATTAAGTATTTAACTCTACCTCTGAATAAGGCACTGTGCCAGACTTTTGAGGAATATAATTAAGAATAAGACAAAATTCTTGAGTTTAAATATAAGTTCTTAGACTCTAATTAAGTGTCAAAAAAAGAATAAATAGAGAATTACCAGGAAAACATGTATGGAAAATTGAGATGACAACATAGTAATGGTAATCTATAAATAGAATACTGAAAGACAGGATAAATTTTACCGGACAGTAAAATAATTATGCACTTAGACTAAGTCAGATTGGCTCATAGCATTAATTGTTTCATTGTACTGAGATTTGGGAAAATCCTCAAGTTATATGGAGGACAATTATAAAAATAGTTTAATAAAATATGGCATTGAGTTTATTGTAGATTCTGTCAATGATTTTGTTCTTTATAACATTAGGTCCCAAGATAAATTGTTGTGATAACTTGTTACTGAAAATGTTCTGCTTAATATTGGGTTTTTTGTGTAGATTCTTTAAAATGTGCAACTGACTGGGTTTTAATTTTAACATAGGCTGCTTAAAAGGAAATGTGTCCACTACCCAGTTTGGCTCAGTGGATAGAGCACCAGCCTGCAGGCTGAAGGGTCCCAGGTTCAATACTGGTCAAGGGCACATGCCCAGATTTCAGGCTCAATCTCCAGTAAGGGACATGCAGGAGGCAGCTAAGATCAATGATTCTCTCTCATCATTGATGTTTCTATCTATCTCTTACTCTCCCTTCCTTCCTGAAATCAATAAAAATATATTTAAAAAAATAAAAAAGTATTGCTTCAAAAAATAAATAAAAGGAGATGTGTGGTACAGCTAGAGTTATGGCTTAATTTGATAATTCTATTTACTTACATATTTACTTATTTTTTCATACTCTCAAGTCTACTTATTAAATTTGATATATATATATATATATATATATATATATATATATATCCTTTAGTTCTTTCTGGATGAAGTAAAATCTATACTGTATTGTTCTATGAAGTAATTCTTTCATGCCTTAAGGAAAAACAAAAACATAAGAGGAGCAAAATGTAGTTATAAAATGTACATTTTAGCATAGAGTTAAGCAGAATTCTTAACTGTGATATAGTTTGCTAAGGGTCTGTAATAGCCTTTGAAACAACATTTCCTCCTACTTCTGAAGAAGCACCGTCCTATGGCAGTGGATCTGGAAAGCAGTGGAGTCTGATTTGGAGTTTGGAGGATACTGTCGAACCAAAGAAATGATAATCATTTGTGATAGTCAGCTCAGTGGCTGTATGCAGAATTGGAAGAAAGTTATTCCTCAGCTTTTCAGGTTGTGGTAAGAGAACCAAGATGATAGGAGTAATTACTAGTTTCCTAGGTGAGCCATAAAAATAAAAAAAAAAGCCACAAGCTGGGTACCTTAAGACAACAGAAATATATTGGCTCCCGGTTCCGGATATAGGCTAGAGACCTGAATTCAAGATGTCCTCAGAGCCATGCCCCTACTGAAGGCTCTAAGGAGCCTTTCATTCCCTTCCTACTTCTGGGGGTTGGAACCCATAGTTTGTAGACACATCACTCAAATATCTGCCTCCATCTTCACGTGGCCTATTTCCCTAAGGATGTGCCCAAATTTCCCTTCAATTTCTAGATCCACTAGTAGAAAGAGAGCTCTGCTCTATAAACAAGCAAATACTGTATGTATTAAAGGACATTTACAGACTTTTATGAGCAATACTAGAGGCCTGGTGCAGAAAATGTGTGCATGGGGGAGGAGGTCCCTCAGCCTGGCCTGCAGCCCTTGGGGGATGTCCAACTGCCAGCATTGGGCCTAAACCAGCAGTGGGACATCCCTTTTGCAATCTGGAACTGCTGGTTCCTAACTGCTCGCCTGACTGATCACCTCTAACTTGTCCCTTGCCAGCCTGACCATCCCTACCTGCCCTTCTGCCAGCCTGATTGCCCCTAACTGCCTCTGCCTTGGCCCCCAGCCTAAGCTGCAGTCTAATCTCCTTCTGCAGGAGATTATCTGGTAGATCAGGGGAAGGTGCTGCCCCCATTACCCCACCACTGCTGCTGCTACTGCTGGCCCGAGCCTTGGCCCCTTGCAGCTGCTGTGACTTTGTCCGGCAGGATGTCTGAAAAGTAGTCCAGAAGATGTCTGCCCTAATTAGCATATTACACTTTTATTAGTATGGATATGAATTCAGAATTTTGGTTATTTCTGTGCTTCAGTGACTACACATTTCTTACTTTTTCTTTTTCTGTTTAGGCCTACTCCAGTCCAGCATGATCTTACCTGAACTTGATTATGTCTACAAAGACTTTATATTAAAATAAGGTCACATTTACAAGTACAGGGGGTTAGAAATTTAATTTGAAAATTTTGGAGACAAAAAAAGCAGTAACTATGGTAATAGCACAGCACAAATTATACTTTAAGCCAGGTTTAGGCCTCCCACTCCAATAAATGTGTTGTTACAACTACCTACTGCTCAGCTCAAGCAGTTGTACAAGTTTATGTTTTCTACATTAACCTCCCAATCTTTTCACTTTCAGTAGCACCTGGTACCTGTCTTGTTTTTTTGTTTTGTTTTGTTTTGTTTTGTTTGTTTGTTTTTTATCTGAATTATCTCTCACTGTATAGTCTCTTTAGAAGAATGATTCATTGGCTGGGACAACCAACTGATTATTTAAGCTGCTAATAATACTTCCTCTTTCAGATGATACATCCAGACTCCACATCCAGAGCAAGTGATACCACAATGCCCTATAATCTCAAACTCCTGAAATGCTTACACTAATACTTATCTCAGACAGACAGGCCACCTGGCTTAACAGTAAGTCGCTGATCCCTATTCAAGTCTGAAACATTTATGAACTTAATATGCATGAAATTTGGAACTAGACCAAAATGTGTTAAAATTGATTTTGCAAACCCTGATGTGAGGGCAGACTGTTCTGAGGGTCAGCTGGGTTTGGAGAGGCACAGAATTGAGTCCCAGTTTTCCTGACACTGAGTCTAAATCCTAAAAGGGAAAACAGTGAATTCTATGACTCTCTTAAGAAACATGCCAGTTCATCAAAAGAAGTAAAACATGTTCACATTCAATTATAGAGTAATTGAACAAAATATACATTCTGGTTTTGCCACTTCTGAGTTGTGTGAACTCATACACGAATTTAACTCTTTAAATGTCTTTGTGTGTAGAATAAAAAAAAATGTATGTAGTTTGGTTATGATAAGTAAATAAAACAATATTAAAATTATTGTCACTGTTCTGGTATACAATACATGGTTTATACATGTTAATTGCTACACATTTAACATAAATAGTAATAGAGCTCACACTGTCATCAGTATCACTTTATTTTGCTTTGGAAGAGGTTTTATGGGACTTTAAATTTGTTTTGTTAAATAATTGTGGCCATAGCATTCCAATGAATTTCACTTAAATTTTTCAATAATATGCATTTATTTACATACTTTTTTTTTCTCCAGTACTCAAATTGGTCACCTATGTTTGAATAAGCTTTGTGAACCAGATTTCTGAGATCAACTTTTCCTAACCTAACCAGACCAACATTTTTTAAATTAACAGAATGAGACAGTGCATACAATCAGAGTAAGCACCTAGTGTGAAACAATCAAGTGGCAGAACATCATCATTTAAAATATACAAAATCTCCCTAACTGTTGTCCAAACCTACAATTGCATGACACAATTTCATGCAGTAAGGCCATAACAAAATCAATTTCACTTCAAAACATTAATTGAAGGAAAACTTTTTTTTCATGCATTATAAAAGGTTAACTTTGTAATTCATAGAGTGCACATAATTTTTAAAAAACACATCATGCACAAGTGATGGTCAATATGTCTCATTTATTTATAATTGTAAAATAATAATTTCAATTTTATATATATATATATATATATATATATATATATATATATATATATATATATTAATAGGAGACTATATATCTATTTATTCACAATTGAAAGCAGATGATCTACCAGAATTTATTTTTGGGGTAGGGGAAGGAAGTAGGAAGAAGAAGAAAATTTCAAAATGTTGACCATTTAAACATTGCTGCATTGCCTGGAAAAACAATGTAACTGCAACGATAAAAGGATAATGACACACCAGTGAATGTTCATTTTCCTATAGTTTTCTGTTCTTAATGGTTACTGAACTGCAACTACCCATAAACTGAATTTAGTGCTCAAGGTTAATGCTACAACACCCTTATCACTAACACAAATGCGATTGTAGAATTTATATCTCTTGAAGTTTATAATGTTGTATGCTTTGAGAAATCAGACTAAAATGATTTTCACTGGTAAATTTGTTGTGTTAGGGTCAAGGCAAGTGGGGATGTAGAGTGACAGCTTTTGAAGAGTTAAACATACATTTCATGCTTTAAAATAACTGACCAAGGCATGTACGCCTGGGAAAAGTTGGACATGTCATAGTAATATTGATATATGCTTCTCTAAATTGTAGTATATTTTTAGTAACCTCCTCAAAAATATTTTTCTTTCTCTAATTGGCATTATTTCTATTTTCAGTCTTGCATTTTATTCAATTGAGGAAAGTCTAGTTTCTTGTTCTTTTACGAACGTGCACTACATTTGGACATGTGAAGAAGGTAAATTAGCTGTATATTATATAGAAGAAACATTACCATCAGGGTACGTTATACACTTTTTTAGAACTTATTCATTCATGTATCCACTTCACAAATGTCTACCTGAAGTATCTGAAATAAGTAACAAAGTCCCTGTTTCTAAAAAATTATACTATATTTTTAACTGTTTACTTGGGAATAATTTCAAACTTACAGAAAAGTTTTAAGACAGGAGAAATAATTCTTATATACAATTTACCCAGATTTATCAACCCTATCTAAAAAAGAGAAAATATGCTAATTGACCATCACATCCTCACAAAGATGGCGGCCCCAGTCCCCTAAGCCCCCCCCCCCCCCCCCCCAGGGAGGCAGGCATGTGGTAGGGCAGGGCCTGCTCCAAGGCACAGGCAAGCTGCCAATGGCAGCTGCCCAGTAGCTCAGAGCTGCCCGAGGCTCAGGTAACCAGAGCCAGCCAAGGCTTGCACTGCCAACAGTGTCAGCAGCAGGGGTATGATTGGGCATAATCTTCCCCTGATCGCTGGGCCACCTCCAGCCCCTGAGGGCTCCTGGACTGTGAGAGGGGACAGGCCAGGCTAAGGGATCCCACTTCCAGTGCATGAATTTCCATGTACTGGACCTGTAGTTATATATGTATATTTCCATATATCTACCCATATTTTTTAACCCCTTTACTCTTAAGTGCTGAGGGTGTAATTCCTAAAAATAAGAATATTCTTTTAGAACCACTGAACAGTTAAAACTTTAAAGAACTTTAGATATTACCACAATCTCTATGTACATAATCTACTTATCATCAAGAAAATAAATAGAATACCCATTACTAAGAGAGTCA
The DNA here is from genome assembly GCA_963924515.1 of Vespertilio murinus. Taxonomy (NCBI): domain Eukaryota; kingdom Metazoa; phylum Chordata; class Mammalia; order Chiroptera; family Vespertilionidae; genus Vespertilio; species Vespertilio murinus. The sequence goes on from OZ004706.1 coordinate 111,701,124, forward strand.
CTTGAAATAGAGTTTGGAGGCTATGAAGGAAGTGCCGCCTATATACATACTGAGCTTCAGTCCTGAGAGCTGCTATTAAGTTGCTAAACTGTTGCTAAACTTAGCTCAACCCTGAGCCATAAACATCCTGAACAGCAACTGCTGTGTGGACACATATAGACTACTTTCTCCTTGTGGTGATGGCCTCTCTCATTTGCATATTGGAGCTCCTCAATCTCTGTTAACCTAGCCAGTTGCATGGGGAAGCTAAATGGGAATTGCACTTGTGGTTTTTGCCTTTATACACTCTGCCTGTCTTTGTTCTCTTTAGAGAACAATTTGGTTTGCTACCTAAATCTGTGCTTCCTAGATTGCAATTCTTTTTGCTCAAATAAATGCTTTTATTCTTTATTCCAGCCTAACTAACCCCTTCTTGATTAACACTACTGTTCATATTCCAATTTTGTCAATAATGTTTTTTATAGCATTTTCCCCCTTCCAGTCCAAGATCCAATCCAAAATCCCATACTGCCTTTAGTTGTCATGCTCTGGAGTTTTCTTTCATCTGAAACATTTCCTAGGGTGCTCCTTTTTTCATGACTAACAGTTTTGAAGGCTACAGAACCACCCCTTCTTTTGTTTTCAATAATGTGTTTTAATGGGATTGTCAGAACTTTCCTCACCTTTACATTCATATTGAATATCCTGAATTCTATGCGGTGTCCTGTTCAAAGTGTCATATTAGGAGGTTCACATTTTTCTGTCTGTCCCTCAATAGTATGTTATTTTGGAATAATGGATCAAAGTACTGTCTGGTTTCTCCACTGTGGAGTTCGCATGTTTCCCTTTGCAACTTATAAGCAATCTGTAGAGAGACATTCTAAGATTTAGAGGATGCTCTAAGACAAAATTTTGATCCTCATCAAAATCCTCCTTCAGACTGGCTGAAAACCAAAATTTTAATGATGACTGCAACATAATGGGTTTTATAACTCTTGTACTTCTCTACCTTTATTGATAAACATTGCATTTTAAGGAAGATATCTCTCTCCTTCCTTCTTTTCTTTACTTATTTAATTATTGATTAATTAAATATCAGTAGGGATCCATAATATTTTTTTTTCCTTAACGGTTTAAAATTCATTATTCTTCCTGCTTAATTATCTTGTTCCAGGCATGGTTAATGGGATCACCTTCAAGAAGATAAATGTATCCCTTTAACATATGTCCCTCATTTCTTTCTGCACAATTTTACTTCTGGCATAACAAATTATTCTAGACTCATCTTAACTTACCCTGTTTCAGACCATGAATTGGTAAAATATCTTAGTGTAATAGAGGTGTGTGGATTCTTACATATGCTCATTGACATTGGAATTTCTTTTCTTCTTAGTCTTTGCAACAGACAGAACTCATAATTTACAATATAAATTCATACTTTCACTTCCAACTGCAATCCATCTCACCATGGTTCTTCCCTTCCTTCCCCCTGCCATGTTTATATTTTCCTTCATCCATATTAAGAATTCCAGTTCATAGCAATATCAAAACATCTACTCATTTGCTCAAACCTACAAATCGCCTATAGTAACTTAAGAACTGCTTTATTCATAACACTACAAAAATAAGTTCTACTAAAAGTTTCAGATTTTTTTTGCATTTTCCCCTGAATACTAATATCCCACCCCTGGACTGAGGATACATTGTCACATACTATGTTCAAAAGTTAGCTTAAATTAATTTTTGTTTTGTTTGCTTTTGATTTTATATTATCTCTTGGTATAGTTTATTATGTTTGAACTATAGTTGAGTCCATTTTTTTGAGTTTTAGTTATTCTTTCCTTCTCATTGTTGTTGACATTTTTAATTGTTATGTAATACATTATATTTCTGAGAGTCAATGCTATGTGAAAAGGTACATTTAGAAAAGTGTGACTCCCTCTCTTTTTCTTCTTCTTTTAAAAAAATATATTTTATTGATTTTTTACCAGAGGAAGAAAGAGGGATAGAGAGTTGGAAACATTGATGAGAGAGAATCATCAATCAGCTTCCTCTTGCACACCCCCCACTGGGGATGTGCCCACAACCAAGGTACATGCCCTTGACCGGAATTGAACCTGGGACCCTTCAGTCCGCAGGCTAATGCTCTATCCACTGAGCCAAACCAGTTTTGGCTCTTTTTCTTCTTGCCCAACATATCTTGTCAATAATAACTTTATAGTTTTTCAGTTTGCCGTTCTTGCATTTTTTTTCTTGTTAGAGCATATACATCAGATACACACATACTGCCTTATTTACCCTTCTTTCCAAACACATACATTTATGTATGAATATTCTTTTGCCCTTTGCTTTTCATTTCACAACATATCATTATGGGGAAAAACATATATGTTTTTCAAGATTAGTTACATGAATCATGTAAGTAATGGTACAGAGTGGTATATTGAGAGGAGAGTCATTGCACAGAGGACAAGGTGATCAGGTTCCTCCTGCATTACCTCAGGCACAACCTATGCCAGACCACATTGAACTACATATTTCACTCAGCTTTCTTTTTATCCCCTCTCCCAATGTATCAGAAAGCCCTAATCTTTCTTATATATTTTGGGTCTATATTATTCCAATTCCATAGCTGCTTTTGTGCCCTATGCAAATATCTTCTCATTTTGGTTCTCTGTAATTCTTCTCTCTTCGGTCTCACTGCCTACTATTCAGTCTCTATGTAGACATCATAATGATATTTTAAATATGAAAAACACATTATATCATCCTGTAACTTAAAGTCCCACTGTAGGTAGAGTAAAATTCAAAATCTTTTATCCGACTTTCCTGATCTGCTTCCTCTCACCCTTCATCCCGTTTCCTATCCTAATCATTGACCAGACTTCAGCCACTTAGGCTTTTTGTTCTCTTCCTCAAATAAACAGGACGCAAATCTTTGAATTTATTATTTTTTCTGCTTGATGAAATGATTTTTATTTTTCTTTCTTTTGCACACTAAATAATAGGGTCATTCTCATCTAAATGAAATGTTATCTAAAAGATATCAAATCACATCCTCAAAAAAAATGTTTCTGGATAAACAGCTCTAGCTAGTTCAGTCTAGAATTACTTCATGTTACATCTGCCTTTTGATATCCCTTGGACATTTATCGAATCTATAACTATTCCATGTAATACTTTTTTTGTTTATTGTTGACCTAATCCTGTGTATAAGGCAGAGTCCTTATCTGTCTTTGATTACAACTTCATCTCCAGCTTTTAGCAGATTTTCTAGCATATAGAGAGGCTCAACAAATATTAGCTGAGTGAATGGATAAATAAACAAACAGGTGTCCCAGTTAGAAATATTGTGTGGATGTCATTCAAAACTTCTGTGGTGCAAGGTAAGGAAAAAGGCCTCAGTGGTTCATAATTACCATTACTACTACTACTACTACTACTACTACTACTACTACTAGAGGCCTGCTGCATGAAAATTCATGCACTAGAGGGAGGGTCCCTCAGCCTGGCCTGCCCCCTCTCACATCTAGCAGCCTTCATGGGTGGCAGGCGACCTGGTGATCAGGGGAAGACAACACCCCATCAAACCTCTGTTGCTGCCACTGCCAGAAGCGTGAGCCTGAGGAGCTGAGCAGCCAACATCTGAGGTTTGCCTGTGCCTAGGGCTGGCTCTGTGCAATTGGGGGGCTGATGGGAGTGGGGGACTCTGGAGGCAGGTGTATGTGGCAGGCCCAGCCTTGCTGTAAGCCTGCCGCCCCAGCGGAGCTGAGGGGACTGGGTATTGCCATCTTTGAGGGCATGGCAGTCAATTACCATATTCCCTCCTTATTGGCTGTGGGTGCCACCATCTTTGCTATGACATGATGGTCAATTAGCATATTCTCCCTTTATTAGATAGGATTACTAATAATTCTATCTAATAGAATGAATTCATGCATGGGTGGGGTCTGGCTGGCTTGAATCCAGTCTAGGCAGATCAAAGTCAGGGCTATTGGGAGGAGATGGTGGGAGGTTACTGGCTAGCCCACCCTGATTGGGGCTTAATCAGGGTGGGGCTGGCTGGGAGGAGTGACCAAGGGTGATTGGCCAGTGGGCAAGCCCCAGATTTTGTGTGTGTGTGGGGGGGGGGCGATTGGGAGTGGGGCCAGGCAGGGGGAGAGGTTGCAGGAGGCTGGCCAGCCAACCCCACTCCATATTGTTGTGGAGCAGGATCAGGGTTGGGGCTGGCTGAGGGAAGGGCCTTGGGGGGTTGGCCAGCTACTCCACCTTTGATTGGGATGGGAGATCAGAGGTGGGGCTGGATTGGGAAAGGTGCCGAGGGAGGTTGGCTGGCCTGCTCCACCCCCCAATCAGGCCGGTTTGTTGGCCACAGTGGGCATCATAGTGACTGGTCATTCCTGTTGTTCCAGCATTACGGTCACTGGCTTTTTATATAGAGAGAGCATTATATTTTCTATATGGAAATTGCAAACATTTCTCAAAATTTCTACCATCTGATAATATCTTTTTATCCCCCATAATCTACTTTTATAATTCTAACTACCTCTCATCCTCTATATCAGTATTTCCCAAAATTGGACATATGTGTACCCCTTCTTTAATTTTTGTAATGCTGAGTACCCCTCATAAAAAAAGAATCTATTTTAATGACAATCAAAATATATTTATTTATTTATTTATTTATTTTGGTACATACACAAAATAATAATAAATGAAAATAAAATATAAATAAAAGTTATATTATAAATGACATTTATTTGCACACTGAACCATTTCAGGCCTCACAAGACTGTCTTGACTTGACTCATGAGAAATTAGAATTAGGCACAGCTAAGCACGGTGCAGTGCATATCCCCACCAAACTCTGGTGCAATGCATAACCCCACCAAACTCTTCCCGTACCCCTTGAGGTACTCGTACCACACTTTGGGAAACACTGAACATCATTGACATCATCATAATCCACAACCTCAGGTATCTTTTCTGTCATTTCATGGATTTATATTATTCTAACTGAAATGTAATATTTTGTTTCAAATGTAAATTGCACAGATTTAATGAGAGATCAAACGACCTTTAGGATTTCAGGTCCAGAAACTCAGAATTCAGTGTCTTTACTGCTTTGGGTATAGAAATGACCAAATTTGGCCTCTATGTATAGAATCTTTCTTAAGTCCATTTTTGACAATTTGTAGAAACATAAAGCTAAGAAATCCTCTTTGTTAACATTTTTAGACGTATTTTGGTTCTCTAGTGTACCCTGCTTTTCAGAATGTAATCTCTCTCTTTTTTTTCTTAATGACACTAGCTGATGTCCAAGAACTTTCCTCTTTTTATTTTTATTTTTTTCAGACTTTCTTCTTTTTTAAAAAATTTATTAAGGTATTATATGTGTACATAGCTTATCATTGCCCCACCACCACCACTCCCATACATGCCCTCCCTCCCCAGAGTTTTGTGTCCATTGGTTGTACTTATATGCATGCATACCAGTCCTTCAGTTGATCTCTTATCTCAGATCTCCCTACCCTCCCCCCTGTCATTTGACAGTCTGCTTGTTGTTTTACTGTCTCTATATCTATCTTTCTGTTAATTGGTTTATAATGTTCTTTATTATCCATAAATGAGTGAGGTCATGTGGTATTTCTCTTTCATTGACTGGCTTATTTCACTCAGCATGATGTTCTCCAATTCCATCCAGGTTACCGCAAATGATGAGAATTCCTTGTTTTTATGGCAGAATGTAGTATCTTTTAATCCTCACCAGAGGATAGTTTTCCTGTTGATTTTTAGAGAGAGGATGAAAGAAAGGGAGGGGGGAGGAGAAGAGAGAGAGAGAGAGAGAGAGAGAGAGAGAGAGAGAGAGAGAGACTAATGTGAGATAGACATGTAGATTGTTTGCCCCCGGCATACATCCCGGCCAGTTTGGAAGTGAACCCACCACCCTTCCATGTGAGGGCTAACACTCTACCACTGGGCAACACCGGCCAGAACCAGAAAGTAAAATTTTTATAACAGCAAACAATGCAATAGATTATTGCTCATAAAATATTTGTTTTAAAAGAGGGCCATATATCTAGAAGAAAATTAACCCTAGCAAATGAATTATTCCAGTGATTACAATCTTCGTTATGTTATCTCTAAGTAGAATAACAAGACATTCAGGAAGCACATTTACATGATAGTGTAAATCATTTAAACATTTTAAAAGGCAATGATAACTTATTGCAATCTAAAATGGACACAATAAATATCATCCATATTCTGCTGCTAAATCCTCCCACCAGCTTCACCACTCTCTTCATAAATATTCTAACTATTTAACGATTTAAATGAAATATCAATAATCAAAAGAGAAAAAAAAATAGTCCACTTTGGTATTAAGTGCAAAACAGACTTTTAGCCCTAGCCAGTTTGCTCAGTGGATAGAGAGTAGGCCTGAGTTTGATTCTGGTCAAGGGAATATGCCCAGGTTGCAGGATTGATCCTCAGTAGGGGGCGTGCAAGAGGCAGCCGATCAATGATTCTCTCTCATCATTGATGTTTCTATTTCTCCCTTCCTATCTGAAATAAATAAAAAATATATTAAAAAACAGATTTTTAAAAAAAAAATTCACTGTACTATAAATAATTTAATAATATTTCTAGCTTAATTCATTCCAAATAGCTTATGTTTTCCCTTCAATCCTTTATCTTACAAGCAATGAGAAGCCTTTAGAGGGACATATTCTTTCATTGTCATTACATCTGCTACACTTCTTTCTCTTGGTAATAGTGCCCAATGACTAGATAGCTGCCTCCTTTTCAAGTACTCTACTTCAAATGGAAACAACCAAAGACCATATATGAATATATACATAACCTATGACACAGACAATAGTGAAGGCCTGGGAGGGAGTAGGAGTGAGGAGGAGGGAGTCAGTGGGAGGGAAAAGGGGACATCTATAATAGTTTCAACAATAAAGATAAATTTTTAAAAAAGAAACAGATTATAAGCTTCACTAGTGTTTGTCAGTTCTGGTCACTTCATCAAGCTTTAAAGTTTGTCCTAGACAGGTAATCAATCAGGACAGATCACAAATCAAAATTTAGAAGTGTGTCTTCCCCCCCCCATGTCATCCCTAATCTCTTGCTTTAAAATAAAACCAACAAAAGTATAATTAAGAAAATAAAAGTAAACCTAAAATATTCCTAGTAATCTATGAATATATTCTTATTTTGAAAACTTAAAAGATTCAATAATATTAAAAGTAAAAAATAGAAGTACCTTCATCCTCACTCTCTACAGTTTGCATAATATAGAATAATACATTTTATGTATTTATAAAGAATATTTACTTATAAAGAAATGTTTTTGTGCTTGATATACAAATTCCATATATATATTTATAGCTTGCCTTGATTCACTTTGAAGTGTATCTTGATGGTTGTTTGAAAGTCTTATGAAAATATGTAGACATGCTCTTTTTTAAATTACTGTATAGTATATATTACATAAATTGACCATTATTTTTTTAAATTTTTCAATTGATGAGCATTTGACTATTTCTTTTTTTCTAGTAAAAAATAGTGACTAGAGAATGAAAGCTAAAGTACAAATTAGTAGATAATATTTGTAATAAAGTTATCATAGACAATATTGATAAGCAAATAGAAAAATATATACTAGAAAATGTATAAATGGTAATAAGCAATCTACAGACTGAAAATAGATAATATGTAATATAATGTAAAAAATACTCATGAAAAAGAATGCAATCTTGCCACACATGACGATATAGATGTTGAGGACATTGTGCTAAGTGAAATAAGTCAGATAAAGACAAATACTATATCATCTCGTTTACTAGTATATGTGGAATTGTATTTCTATAAAGCAAGCTTATATATAGAGAACAGACTGGTGGTTACCAGAGGTGGGAGGTGCATAAAATGGGAGAAGGTGGTCAAAAGGTAAAAACTTTGTTATAAGAAAAATATGATATGTAATATTAGTGTGGTGACTATCTATTTATATAAAATGCTAATATGCAAAATGTCCCCCCCCCCCCCCGGGAGTATACTGAGAGACCAGGAGTTCGACTGCTCACTGTGATGTGCGCTGACCAAAGGAAAGCCCTGACCAGCAGCTGGCAGCTGGGGAAGGGAGGCCCCAGCCAGAAGCCAGAAGGCCCCAATCAGCCCTGATCACCAGCCAGGCCTACGGACCCTACTCATGCACAAATTTTGTGAACAGGTCCTCTAGTTGTTAATCCTAATATATAAAACCCAGGGTCTGTAACGACAGACTAAAGGCTTGATTGAACACGGGAAGTCAGTCCTGCTGTCAGTGCTGAGTTGCTGTAGTGACCCAGCACTGACTGCCAAGGGGGCTGTGGATGAGGCCTTGAGAGAGGCCTGGAGAGAGAGGCAGGGTCTAATCCATAGCCTCTGTGGCAGCTGTTGATCAGCTGTTGCCTCTCTCTTTCTCTTCCGGCTTTGCTAGCAGCTGTGCCTCTGTTTCTCTCTGGGCCTCTATAGGGGCTGCTGATCAGCCCCTCCTCTCTGATCAGGCCTGGAGATAGGCCTGGCAATGATGACTGGCAGATAAATGACCAATTGGAACCAAATCTGGGTGAACTGTGAGGAGTCAGTGGCTGCCTAGGAGGCGGAGCTTTTTACTCTGACTGGCATAGAAACTGACTAATCAGAACCAAATTGTCCAGCAGGGGAGGGCATTTAGGGGTGATCAGGTGAGCAGGGGGGAGCAGTTTGGGGCAACCAGGCTGGCAGGGGAAGGCAGTTTGGGGTGAAATCAGCCTGGCAGGGGAGGGCAGTTAGGGGTGATCAGGCAGGCTGGCAGAGCCAGTTAGGGTTGATCAGGTAGGCAGGCAGAAGGGTTAGGGGCGATCAGGCAGGCAGGCAGGTGAGCATCTAGGAGCCAGTGGTCCCAGATTGCAAGAGGGATGTCCGATTGGAGAGGGTACAAGCTGGCTGAGGGAATCCCCCCTCCATGCATGAATTTTGTGCACTGGGACACTAGTAATACTATATTGCATATTTAAAAATTGCTAAGAGAGTAGATCTTAAAAGTTATCACAAGAAAAAATTGTATAACCATATATGGTTACAAATATTAACTAGAATTATTGTGCTGCTTATCCCACAATATATACAAATACCAAGTTATGTTGTACACCTAAAACTAATATAATGTTATATCTCAGTTATACCTCAAAAAGTAAAAAATTAAAAATATATTAAGACCACCACTCATTGAAGTTCTTTTGGGTATAACCCTAGTTTATTATGTGCCTTTAAGAATAATTTTTTTTTCTTAAAGAATATGAAACTTAGATTATTTAAATCTTATTTTCTCAAAAATTAGTCAAGTAAAGTCTCATTATTATTAATGGTCATATAACCTTGAATACAATCCCCTCCCTATTTCCATAGAATTTTATATTATAAACTTTTAACCATAATTTTTTCTCTGCTTCTTTAAGTTGTAAATAAATAAATGAAATTCACCATGACCAGTTCTACTCCCCTACCCCCCATACCATAAAGGGGCCACTTTTTAAATATGTAGTTAGTTTAAAAGCGTTCACTCTTAAGTGTGAAAAATTGATAATCTTTTAAAAAATAGTATGAGGTAGAATATAGAATAAATTATTGGAAATATATAGAGCAAGTAAATACAAAATGAATTTCAGAGGGTGTTGGAAAAATTTTTCAAACAGGAGTCTTTCATCTCCTGAATGATAAAGTGAGCTCAGGAAGAATTTTAAAGAGCCCTGACAGGGTAGCTCATTTAGAGTGTCATCCCAATAAGCCATGGTAGTAAGTTTTATCTCAGTCAGGAAACAACAAATTGATATCACTCCCTCTCTCCTTTCCTTTCTTTCTGAAAATCAATCAATAATTTTTTTTTAAAAGAACTTTGAAGAGAAATGGAAGATGAGAGAAGGTTACTTTATTTTATGTTTATTTTCTAAAGCTTTTCCCTTCAATAAATGAGAAGAAAAATGCACTGTTTTGCTTAAGAAGAAAAAGTTAAAAAATATTATGCTTACTCTTATTAAATAAAGTATCGGATATATCCTCCTTTCATACATTCAAATTTCATGAATTTTCCCACTTTTATTATTGACTTTTCCTAGAATAAAATAATTACATGGTTTATTTCCTTAAGTAAATATTATTTGTTACTATTTTTAATGTTACAATTTGATGGATATGTCAATTATAGCATGTATATATGGGGTCTAAGTAAACTATAATGACTGATGAAGGGAGCAAAGCTAAGTGGCAAATAAACTATGCTTCTAAATCAACTGAAAAACGTCATTGCAAAATTTTCTTGGTAATCTCAATTTTAGAAAAAGGAAAAAAGGTGTGGTTTTTAAATAGTCATTACAAATTATATTTTTTCTTGATAATTTTTGCCTAAAACATCTTGTTAAAAATTAAAAATAAAAATGTAATTCTATGAGGATTAGATTACATTGAATAATAGACATCCTTCCATCAGAACCACACAAATATTAGCAACAGGTTTTGTCATGCTCTCTGATTTCCTGCTATTAAAATGTTTAATTTAATCATAAATATTATTAACACATGTTCTAATTCTGAGGTACATCAAATTAGGAGTCTATTCAAAATAATAATCAGTTTGGTCATGGAATAATATCTAGTTCAATCATTCATAAGAACTGAATGATAAACATTATGATTATGCTATGAAAATACTTTAATTGCCTCTTTAAATTAGGGACTAGAATACTTGGAGGAATAGGTGAACCAAAATCAATAGCAGACTATTTTCCCTCCATCATTTAAGTGAAATTGGCCACAGGCTATTGGTGTTGTGTCTCATGCCTTGAGAATTTTTCTCACTTCTCATATTATATAATAAAAGCCTAGTGACCAAATGGCAGAATCACCAGAATGACTGGTCAACCAGTCACTGTGTCCCACATTGACCACCAGGAGACAGACACTCAGTGCAGGAGCTGCCCCCTGGTGGTCAATGAGCTCCCACAGCAGGAGTGCTCCTCCATTGACTGGGATGAGTAGTACTCCCACAGCAGGCTAATCCCCACAGGCCACGCCCCCCACTGGGCCTCTAGTATAAATAAAAATTTGGGCACTTGGAGGTGGGAGGGTCTTGCCTGCACCCTCTTGCTGTCTGGGAGCCCTCAGGAGATGTCTCACTGCCAGCAGTCACATGTCCTTAGCACTGCTGCAGGGGCAGTAGAGGCTTTTGTCACTGCTGCTGGGCTTACCAGCCGTGAGCCTGGCTTCTGGCTGAGCAGCACTCCCCCTGTGAGACTGCACTCACCACCAGAGTGAAGCTTCTGCATTGAGTGTCTACCCCAGTGGTCAGTGTTCATCATACTGACTGGTTGTTCTGCTGTTTGGTCAATTTGCATATTAGCCTTTTATTATATAGGTATACAACACTTTGGTATACACCATTTTGGTATATACCAAATCACTCTGTTTTCATCAAAGCCAACCCTTAAGAGAAACTATTTTACTACAGTTTAATCTACTTTCTGGAAAGAAAATACTCAGTTTCATCCAGCTCTAGTCTTCCAAAATGGGGAAGAACAATACTGAATGCCAGCTCCCTCTCATCTTCCACAAAGGGGAAGAGAAATACGCAAATCTAGTCCACTCTAGCCATTAAAACTGCACCATTACAGATCTATTTACTTCAGTACTTCTGTCCAGTACCTCATGTTCATTTCTCAACAAAATATTACCAGGCACACAAAAGTAAAAAATACAGTTTAACAAACTTAACAAGCATCAGAACCAGTAAGAGATTACTAAAATGTCAAAAACACTGTAACAGAAATGAAAACTGCCTTTGATGAGCTCATTAGGAGATTAGTCATGGCTGAGGAAAAAATCTCAGAGCTTGAGATAAATGTTAGGGCTAAGCTTTCATTCTTGAAGGCTCTGGGCTACTAGCAGTTCTGACTGGACAGGGTTACTGTGCTCTTCCACTGACATTAATCACAGAAAGTCAAAATACTAAGAGAAGCCTTAAGGAATATCATGTATTACAGACATAATCTTCCCTAATTTCACTGGGGAATAGCAGTCCAATTTCCAATTGGTAGTCTGAATAAAGCACCTCAGCCAACCCAGAACTCCCTTCTTTGCCTGTTGATTCAGCTGCATGACAAGTCCAAAGTGTGCTGCAATCAGTCTTGACTTCAAGTTCAATGGAGTCATTGCTGTGTCTCCTTTTAGAAGCATTTCTTCCTTTGGAACTAAGTCCTCTATCCAGGATAAGGTCATAGCACCAGGGAGCAAAAATTACTAGTGGGTCACTAGGAGTAATAGTGAATTGAGCCATCCCCATTTTCACTCCTTGATTTCTGGATCCCTCCTACCTGGCTACAGAAGAAATATATTGGATGCTAATTCCACCATTCTATTAAGTCAGTTTTTGTTTGTTTGTTTTTTAGAATTGTGGGAAACATGTTAAAAACAGTAAATTACATGAACATTGGCCTTTGCTGCCTTGCTTTTGCCATAAAGTAAGTTTCTTGATCAGAAATGCTGTGTGGAATAATACGGCAGTGGACAGGGATTCACTAAGTCAGTCCATAGATGCCATATTAGGGATTCAGTATTTATTTCTGCTGCTGGTTAGGTACTCAACAGTAGCTGAAGCCAGGTCACCTTAATGAGTGAAAGTCTATGTTACTGCGCCCATGCATAATTTTTTTTTTCTTGCCCGTGGCCACTTTGTTCATGAGTGCATTGGACAATGACAGGGTGGCTAGAAATATAGTTTGATTAGTATCCATAGAATTAGTCATTCTATATGCTTTATTATTAAAATGTTTCTTTTCTGAGGTCATCCTTGGATAAGCATTCACATGGATGCATTATCTTTGGGGGGTTTTGCCATTCAGATATGTCTATCTATATACATCTTCTCTAAATTTCATTGTCACCAATTTTCCATTTGTGTTTCTTCCAAGTCTCTGATTATTTGCCACAGATTATCAATTGGTATATAACTGCACAACTGGCCAATTCTTTTTGCATGCAAAATGAGTAACCAGGGACATCACTTGAAGTTCTGCCCACTGGGAGGATCTTCCTTCAGAGATGTCCCAGAAACAGGCTGTAGTGCTATAGCTGTCCACTTTCAGGTGGTACCTTCATATATTATAGAACCATCTGTAAGCCAGTCCTGAGACTTTTCTTTCTCTGTTAATTTATCATAGGGAATTTCTCATTAGGCTATAGGTGCAGACTGGGACCATTGGCATTTGCGATACTGCATCAAGGAACGTAGTTGTGTCTTCAGGGCTTGTTCAGCCTGATCCTGTACATATACACCACTTCTATTTGTTAATTGAGTGTAGCTATACACACACAACTTTATCTTGCTTGGTGGGTCAGAGAATAACCAGTGCTATTGGGCATCCCAGGTCACATGTAACTTGGTAGTCCATGGTTAGGTATTAATTTTCTACTAAGGCCCTATAGAAGGCCAAGAGCTGTTCTAGAAAGGGAGTAGTTATCCACAGGGATGCAAAATTTTGCTGCAAACTCCTAAGGGCCTGTACCACAATTCACATACTGGGGCCTCCCAAGGGCTCCAAACAGCATCCTTTCCTCACAGACACTTGAAGCACCATTGCATCTGCTGCATCATGTGGACCAAGGGGCACAGCTGGTTGTATAATAGCCTGGACCTGTTGCACATTCTTCTTTTAGTCTGAGCCCCACTCAAAACGAGCAGCTTTTTGGGTCACTTGGTAAAAGGGTTGGAGTAACATACCCAAGGGAGAAATGTGTTGCTTCCAAAATCCAAAGAGGTACACCAAGCATTATCATTCTTTTTTGGTTATATGAGGAGCTAAATGCAAGAATTTATTTTTTACCTTAGGAAGAATATGTTGATTTGTCCCACACCATTGGAACCATAGAAATTTCAATGAGGTGGAAGGCATCTGAAATTACGTGTAATTTATTTTCCACACTCAGATAAACAAATTTCTTAAGAACACATTTAGACTAGTTGTTACTTCTCACTAGGTAGATATAAGGATCCTATATAATAAAAGAGTAATATGCAAAATGATTGTCACTCCAACACACAAGATAGCTGCCACCATGTGGTCAAAGATGGCTGCCCCAATATGGACACAAGATGGCTGCCAGAGATGGCTGACAGGGGAGGGCAGTTGTGGGCAATCAGGTCTGTAGGGGAGGGCAGTCAGGGAGAGACAAGGTCTGCAGAAAAGGGCAGATGGGGGGGGCAGGCATGCAGGGGAGGGCAGTTTGGGGGGATCAGGCCTGCAAAGGAGGGCAGTTTGGGGGAATCAGGCCAGCAGGGGAGGGCAGTTAGGGGCAACCAGGCCTATATGGGAGGACAGTTGGGAGTGACCAGGCCTGCAGGGCAGAGCAGTTTTGGGGGACAAGGCCTGTAGGGGAGGGCAGTTGGGGGTGACCAGGCATGCTGGGGAGGAGAGTTGGGGGGACCAGGCTGGCAGGGGAGTAGTTTCATGTTGATCAGGCTGACAGGGAAATGGTTAGGGGTTGATCTGGTTGGCAGGTAGAAGTGATTAGGAGCAATCAGGTAGGTGAGCATTTGGGAGCCAGCAGTCCTGGATTGTGAGAGGGATGTCCGACTCCCCATTTAGGCCCCATCCCACCAGGATCTGGCCTAAATGGGCAGTCAGACATCCCTCGAGGGGTCCCAGATAGTAACAGTGCAGGATGAGCTAAAGGAAATCCCCACTTGCACGAATCTCATGCACCAGGCCTCTAATAATGTTATAAATATAATGAGCCAGTGTGATAGCTTGTGGAATGAAAAGACAATCAAGATCTCTGTGAACTACTGATATAGAGCTGGAGAATTGCTATATCCCTGAAGTAGGATAGTAAAGATGAATGTCTGACCTTGCCATCTAAAAGCAAATTGCTTCTAGTGATTCTTATTGAAAGGAATAGAGAAAGGGGCATTTGTTGGGGCATGAGTTCTGGGAGCAAATCACTGGGTATGATTTTCAGTATTAGATTATGTTTATGAAAACAGAACTTGGTCCTTAAGGGAAGGAAAAGGATTATAGCAGGCAAGTTCTGACCCTTTGAGGGAATAAGTATGGATCTCCCAAAGAAAGAATAAATTTGTCCCCTTCCTAGAACATTCCTCTTAACTTGATAGAGAACATAATTTAAGAATATTTATTTCAATTAAACACACAATTAACAAGCAGTTACTACATGTTAGGTCACTCTTGAAGCCATGTGAAGAGCTAATTTGGTGATAGAGCTACAAGATAGACTGTGAGCAATTCAAGTTTGAAAGACATTCCTTTGTGGTACATTGACACATATACAATTAGAAGTTGGGAGAGATCACATGAATCTAGTCCAGAGATCTTTCCATTGAACTACCTGCCTCAGCTTCTGCCTATATAAGGGAAATATTCTCTTTGAAGGAGGAAGGGAAGTGAATTATGGAATGCTTTCTTTTACAACCAATACTCCTGTGATCAGAAGCTGTAAGAATGCTATTTGATGTGGAGTTTTCACTCTCAGCAAGAGGTTTTCAGTTAAACAAACCCCCAGGCACCCTGCTATTGCCTCTTATTGCTGGAAACAAAAGAGTATCCATGTTTTATTATTATTATTATTATTATTATTATTATTATTATTTTGTTTTGTTATCCTTACTTCTTTTTAACATCTTTTCATTCTTTTAATTAGAAAATATTTAATGGTATATGTGAAAATTATTATGGCTTTTCAAAAGTACTCTGGTATTCTTTTTTATGGGTATAGTAGAATTTCACACCCCTGACCTAATTTTGAAATTAGGTGAGACCATGTGACTTGTTTTGAACTAAGTAAATGTGAACCAAGTGATCCATCTCATTTTCAGAAAGGCAGCCAGTCCCCATGTTCTCCATCCTGCCATAGCAATCAAGGAAGCATCTGAAAAGACAGAGCCTAATTCAGACTAGGTTTCATAAGTGGAACTTGCATGGGATTTGTGATCTGAGTAAGCAATAAACCTGAAACTCTGGAGCTATTTTTTACTAAAAATACTAAATTTTGAACTTTGAGATGTGATACTTAAGTAACAAAAACCTAAAATGTATGGCACTGTTTATAGTGACCAATTGGAAAGAAATAAAAAATACATATATATTGGAAGGTAGAAAATAAAAGATAGATGTTTTGAAATAATGAAAGATTTGATAAAGGTTTCTCTTGTTTTGATTTAGAAAGATCATGATTCTAATGAAGTTGTAGCTCCAGAAGAAGTCTTAGCACAGACAGAAAATCTGCATTTTCATAATATGTTCAAAGAATGAGAAGCTCACAAAGATTTGATCAGTTTGAGGAATTAAAGGAATAGGGAGAGTACCTAAAACCAAGGTCACAAGAGAAAACCACTTCTCACCCCAACACAAATGAAAATAATATTGACCAACAAAAGCTTATTAAAGTTCTACATTGCAGCTGAATTAAATCAAGGGAAAGGCCAACCTACTTAGTGGTAAATTTTCTTATTTGATTATGGTATTCCAGAGAAAGAATGCAGGATATGATCTTGACCAAATATTTTCAGTTAGAAAAGAAAAATTGCTATAGAAAAATCAACAAAGTACTTGGCTTTCCCTCTTACAAAAATGCTAGGATCAAGGTACTCAGTACTAGGTTAAAGAGAGAGGACAGAGTTATAAAAGCAAAGACACATCACAAATTAAGTATACTATCTGGAAAAAAAACACTGTTTAGAAAAGAACTGAGTATGAATTCTGACACATGGATGTCACCAAATTAAGCTAGAGAAGGCTATTTTTTTCCCCAGAGAGTTGTTTTGCCAAAGAACCAGCAGTCTAGACAAAAACAGACAGACTGTGTAAGTTTACAAGTTAATATGACCTGTGAGGCTTCATCCATCTATAGGCAAGGGGTGAGCTAAGAAACAGCTCAGGAAGAGCAAATTCATCAGTCTCTATTCCAGTTATGGTTACGATCATAATGAAAACCCGTGTTTCCTAGAAGGTAGAGCAAAGAGCTATGAAAAACACTGACAAAAAGAGTACCAGGAAGGGTATGCAGGGTAGACTCAGAACATTCTCAATCCAGAGAATGGGGTCCATCACAATTGCCACCTTTCAGGACATCAAAATTGTTGCTGCCACTGTTGCAGTATGTCTCTTTCTTCCTCTTTCTGAATGGGAATGTTCACTTGGTTATTTCATCTTTTATCATTTGTGTCTATCAAGTACAATCTTTATTAGGCTATTAAATCTACCTGCCCACTCCATCTACCTAAATGCTTATTTAGGAAACAAAAATATAAAGGCATTTGTTAACTGATCTGACTTTAAATTCAAGATTATAAATTTCAGTATCACTCCACAATGCCTATTGAAAAACATACACTTCTTCCATATTATGCTCAATTTTGTACTCCATGGAAATCATTATTACTTCTCCACTCAACTCAAACATTACATCCTTCTATAGCTCCTCATTGTTAGCTGGTGATAAAACAAACACAAACAGAAAGGAACACCTTGATTTTGCCATCACAAAATTAATTGAACAGGATTATTTTTTCATGCTCACTTTCCTCCATTCTGTTACTACTGATACCTTTTCTTCCTCCCATCAAAGATGCCAACTCGCTACTGAATCAGAAATTTCTCTCCTTGTACTAAATCATTCCTATGAGCCTTGAAATATCTAAAATCCTTAGTATTTCCATTGTACACATTTTCAAAGGTACTATTAACAGTAAAAAAAAAAATGGAACGTTATCTATAATTCTCTTCTTTCACATACTTGGCTCAAATTAGTGGATTCAGGCCTTAATTCTGCAGAGACTGCCCATATCAAAGTAAATAATGAGCATCATGCTGAAAAATCCAGTGAACTTTTTTGCTTTTACCTAGTTGAAATTTAAGTAACACCCAAAATAGTTTTCATTAATTCTTCTTTATAATGTTTCTTCTCTTGACCTTTGTCATCACACTTCTCAGACCTCCTAGTTCATGGCATTGCTTTTCAGTCTCATCTTTCTCAATTCTAATTCTCCATTTAATCTCTAAATGCTAAAGAACCTCTGGCCTCAGTTTTGGACATTTTTCTTATCTATTTCTATATTTTGAATGTCTCATCCACTCCCATAGCTTAAAATAACATTGATATGCTAAAAACTCCCAAATGTATACCTCTAACCCAGACACTTCCCATGACCATCAGAGTTATGCATTGAACTACCTACTTGATTTTTCTATGTGTCTTTCTAATAAGCATTTGAAATTTTGGGTCAATAAGACAAACCCTAACTAAAGCATTTCTTTCCTAACTAAAGCATCTTCCCTAACTTAATCAATAATACTACCAGCTAGTTCTCTGTACAAAAATCTAAGAATTTATCTTGAGTCCTTTTTCTTACTCTGCAGATCTATTAATCAACAAGACTTATTGACTGACTATGTACTATAAACATATTTTAAGTCCATCTGTCTCTTCTTCCTACTATCATCTTAATCCAAGCCACCAGCATCTTTTGCATGGTCAGTTGTAGTAGTCTTCTAACTCTGCATAATTCTTCCCTTCATTGGCTTTCATTACAGTTAGTATCAGATTAAATGCCTTACTTTGGCTTTTAGAATCTTCCATTAAATTGTTCACATTTGCAATCTCATCTCTTCTACCTTCAACATTTTATATTGTTTTGTTTTTTTCTTCTAGTTCTAATATACCAAGTTGTTATTGGTATACCTCCTATGTATCTAATATACCTCCTCTGGGCCTATGTATCCACTGTTCCTTCTGCAGGAAATGATTTCCCACTTTTCTATTCATCATAATTCAATTACACTAAATGCTAATTTTTCAGAGATACCTTCACTGATGATCCTAACAAATCCCTAACATGGCAGTCTCTATCATATAAACATGTTTTTGTTTTTTTTGTTTTTATTGAATATATTGGGTTGACATAGGTCACCATGATCATATAGGGTTCAGGTGTGGGTTTCTATATTGCAATATCTGTATATTTCACCCTGTGAAATATACAGATATTGTATCCACCACCCAAAATCAAATGGTGTGTGTGTGTGTGTGTGTGTGTGTGTGTGTGTGTGTGTTTCACTATTTAAAATTATCTTTTTTTCCTTTCCTCATGTTTGATTTAACTCTCTACATTTCTAAGAAGGTAAAGACTTTATTCCTTTTCACCAAATTTCTTCAGTGTCCATGTAGCAGGATTTTATTTTAGGTGCATATTTTTTATACATGTTTTTCAGTCATATGATAATCTGTTTTCAGTCCTTAGATTTCTCACCATCAGGGGCCTTTATCTATGTACTGACTGTTTCCTAGATTTCACATTGCCTCTCTGCCTTCTAACTCTACCTTTGATAATTGCTTATACATGCATAAAAGTGATTTTCATTGAGTATGTCACAATAAAAAGTTTCTCCACAGCATAATAAACCATCAATAAAACAACAAGAAAGCCTGATGCATTGGAGAACACACTTACCAATATTATCTCTGATAAGGGTTTAATCTCCAACACTTACATGGAACTCATACAACTTAACAAAAGGGAGATAACCCAATCAAATGGCCAATGGACCTAAATAGATACTTTTCAAAAGAGGACATAAGGAAGGCCAAGAGACTTATGAAACCATGCTCAAAGTCAATAATCATAGAGAGATGCAAATCAAAATGACAATGAAATACCATCTTATACCTCTCAGCATGGCTATCAAGAACAGATCAACAAAGGACAAGTGCTGGAGGGGATGCAGAGAAAAAGGAACCCTCTTGCACTGCTGGTGGGAATGCAGACTGGTGTATCCACTGTGAAGAACAGTATGGAGTTTCCTTAAAAAATTAAAAATGAAACTCAATTTGAACCAGTAATCCCACTTCTAGGAATATATCCTAGAAATCAGAAACACCAATCAAAAGGATACATACAAACCTACATTCATAGTAGCAGCACAATTTACCATAGCTAAAATTTGGAAACAGCCTAAGTGCCCATCAGCAGATGAGTGGATTAGAAAACTGTGGTATATCTTCATAATGGAATATTATGCTGATATAAGAAGGAAGGAACTCCTACCATTTTTAACAACATAGATGGAACTGGAGAGCATTATGCTAAGTGTGCTAAGTGAAATAAGTCGGTCAGAAAAAGGTAAATATCACAAGATCTCACTCATATGTGGAATATAATGAACAACATAAATTTATGAACAAAAGCAGATCCAGAGACAGAGAAGCATCAATCAGACCATCAAACCTCAGAGGGAAGGTAGGGGAGAATGGGGGTAAAGAGGAAGAGATCAACCAAAGGACCTGTATGCCTGCATATAAGCATAACCAATGGACTCAGACACGGGGGGGGGGGGGGTATGAGCAGGGAGTTTGGGGGACAATGGGCCCACAAGGACACATATGTAATACCTTAATCTATATAGAAAAAAGCATTCTAGGAATCATTTCTATCATTTAAAATTATGAGCAAATCTGAAACCGGTTTGGCTCAGTGGATAGAGCTTCAGCCTGTTGACTGAAGGGTCCCGGGTTTGATTCTGGTCAAGGGCAGGCACCTTGGTTGCGGGCACATCCCCAGTGGGGGGTGTGCAAGAGGCAGCTGATCGATGATTCTCTCTCATGGATGTTTCTAGCTCTCTGTCCCTCTCTCTTCCTCTCTGTAAAAAAAAATCAATAAAATATATTTAAAAAATAAATAAAATTATGAGCAAAGAGTGATAAAATTCCCATTTCAAGTGTTACTCCTAATTTCATTTATGCAGCAAATGAGAGGTAAAAAAAGTAACAAGGACAATTAAGGAATTAATTTAAGAAAAAGACAATTAGAATAATCAGAGTCCATGAAAAAAAACTTGGGCGGAAACCGGTTTGGCTCAGTGGTAGAGCGTCAGTCTGCGGACTGAAAGGTCCCAGGTTCTATTCCGGTCAAGGGCATGTACATTGGTTGCGGGTACATCCCCGGTAGGGGGTGTGCAAGAGGCAACTGGTCGATGTTTCTCTCTCATTGACATTTCTAGCTCTCTATCTCTCTCCCTTTCTCTCTGTAAAATATCAATAAAATGTATTTTTTTAAAAAGAAAAAAACTTGGAAAAATAAGAGTGTATAAACTCAGATGTTGTGTTATATATATACTGTTAATGTTCCTGAAACTCTACATTATGATTCTCTTTTATCTCAATAGCATAAATAATTTAAAAAAATGTTTAATCCTGGTTTCATGATTAAGTATATATGCATATGAAAATGGGAAGCACATGACAAAATTACAGATATAATTGTGTAAAATGCTTACATTACCAAATAATTGCATGCACATTACTAGGTGTACCAGTTAATAATTTAGATCTTTTTCAATAAATGGAGTTAGACATATGTTAATATATATGTGATTTGATATATATGCTATTTTTTTGTATTGACAGCAAGCTCCAAAACTTCATATATCAAACTTGATGAAGGTGTTGCTATCATAGATATTTTTACACCTAAATAATGTTGAATTTCATGACAAAAAAAAGAGCATTTGTGGCAAGCTTTAATTTATTACTTTATTTTGAAAAAAAATTATCATATACTTCGGGAAACTTATAGTGAACATGCTCCATCTCAAGATACTTATGAATGCTGCTTTAAATGCTCTAAAAGTGATGATTTTTTATGTGAAAGCCAAAAACATCCAGGTCAACTGAAAAAGTTTGAAGACCAACAATGACCAGCATTATTGGATGAAGATGCATGTCAAACTCAAAAATAACTTGCAGACATACTAAGTGTTGCTCGGCAAACAATTTCTGATTGTTTACAAGCAATGGGATATATTTTATAGGAAGGAAAAGGGTGCCACATCAACTGAACAACAAACAAATGGAAAACGGAAAAGGCATCAGTAAAATGTTGCTTCAATGGCAAGAAAGAAAGTCTTTTTTTGTATCGAATTGTGAGTGGTGATGAAAAGTGGATGGTTTTTGAGAATCCTAAATGCACAAAATCATGGGTTGATCCAGGTCAGTCATCAACATCAATTGCAAGACCAAAACTCTTCAGAAAGAAGACAATACTCTGCATTTGGTGGATTATGAAGATGTGTATGCTATGAGCTTCTAAAACCAGGTGAAACCATTGATACTAACCACTACCAACAACAAATAATCAATTTGAACGTGCTTTCATTGTGAAATGACCAGAATGTTCCAGAAGACAAGGCAAAGTAATTTTACTTTATGATGACTCACCATCACATACTTTAAAACCAGTTAAAGACATGTTAAAAGATCTCACCTGGGAAGTATTAACCCACCCGCTGTATTCATTAGACCTTGCTCCTTCAGATCACCACTTGTTCTGACTGATGGCACATGTACTTTCTGAGCAGCACTTCAAAACATACAAAGTGGAAAATTGGGTCTCTGAATGGTTTGCCTCAAAACAAGAGAAATTCTATTGGGATGGTATCCACAAATTACCTGAATGATGTGGTAAATGTGTAGCTAGTGATGGACATTACTTTGAATAAAGCACTTTGGATGTTTCTCTTGAAATTATCGTTTTTTCTTTGATTACAAAATCCGTCATTATTAACCAGTACACCTAGTATATACTGTGTATTTCCAAACATACATTTAGCCAAGCTTATATTGTCATCAGGAAAATTATTGTAAAAATATAGTTAATCTTATAATTTTAGTCTTAATTTTTATTCATCTCCATGAAAAACAAGGTAATACAGTGGAATTGAGTGTAGTTCCACTGTAAATACAGTCTCATTTAAAAGTACCTTTAGAATACTTTTTAAATTAAATATGTATGCTTGTTTTTATGTATGAAATAAACTGCTTCCATATTAGCCTTGTCAGTAATATAGAGACTCCAGCACAACTGTGAAGTTAGCCTCAGGATCACTCATTTGAAGAAAATATTTTCATTAAATTATCTATTTTTTCAAACATATGTGCACCAGCTTATTTCCTTATGGAACACCTGTCCTTTTAAAATCTTTTTTTTTCTTTGACCAAATCAGGGACACTTAATCCAGAGCAGTAGCACACAGCTGTGTTTATAGGTGTTGTTGACAAGAGAAAATACATCCTGTGCACCGGGACCAAAGCAGAATTGTTAGATAGAGAGAATAGGACAGGCGATGAATTTTGGTACAAAGGAATACATTTAACCATTCTCTACTTGAAATTTTATTTTTTGAGATATTAGAAATAAAATAGCCTTACCATATTAAATGCAATTGCAGTAGTCTTCCTTTGGGAATCACACCAGGTCCCTGAATAGTTAAGGTTAATGGGAGGCAGCACAGAGGCATTCTTATCAATACATCAGAATGGCCAAGACCACTCTGTGAATGTGCCTAAATGGGATGTTCAAGAATTCCGAGCCTGGGAATCCTAATCAGGTCAAGATACCATGAGCGGATGTAAAAACATACGGTCCACTGTGCCCTTCAGCATTCTATATGACTGGTGTAATTATTGGCATGAATCCTTCTTTGTCTTAGTAGTGTAAAAGTAGGTTACTGACCAGCTAGTGGGTTAAAGTGGAGTTTGCAAAGAAGTCTACTAGAGAGAGAAGCTGGGCAGGAGAAACAGAAGAAGCTGCCGAGCCAGAGAGATGTAAGGCGGTTAGTTCCAGGCAACATGCGGCTGTTCAGATACTAACTGTGGATACAGACTGATGCTGCTTTATGGAGAGATATGTATTCACTAGCCAGTGTCTGGCTGCTGCTTACATGGACTTTTCTATAAGGACTTTTGTCTGATGGCAATGTGGCCACTGGCTTCTGAAATAAAGACTCATTTTTATATACCCACAACCTCTCATGGCTTCTCCATCAGCCCTGCCGACAAGAACTGACCTGTGTCTAGTGAACAGAAGATAAAGGAGGAACTTGGAATAAGTTCCCAACAGTTGTACAGTGGGCAGGTTTCGAGAAGGACTTGCTCTGGTATAGTTGAATAGGAAATTTTAGAAGAATAATACTTGGACTCAAATTCATTCACAGCAACTCAGAGCCAGTCAGACCAGCAGAGCTGAGGGCATCTCAATCTACATGTTATTGCCTCCTACTGGCCAAACACCTGAATAGCCATAGGCAAATTCCACATTCTGACAATGGACTGTGTATACAAAACCCTACCCTCTGATGTGTATATCTACATTGTCTTAGGACCATTTGTGCTAATGAAAAGCCTGAAACAAGGAGAACTTAGTTACTTTAGCTAAGCTAAGTCTTCTCTGACTCCCTATAATGCCTTTCAAAATTATGTTTCATCTTTGGACTCTTATTTAATTTAAGCACAGCCCCTTCACCAGATTTCGGAACCTTTCTAGCTGGATCGAGACTACCAAAAAGTGACAGGAAAATTGTATCAAATTCAATTTTTTTGTACATAAATTAAGTTTTTTGGAACACAGCTATAATATTTCAATAATGCATTGTTTATGGCTGTGCTGATACTGCAATGGCAGACTTGAGTAGGTGAGTAGTTGTGGTCTGAGGTGTTTACTAATACATAGAAGCAGATTTTTCTCCTTTCAAGTTCTAGGCAAGTTAAGAAATGAATGAATAAAATACATGACATTATAAAATTATATCTCTATTAACTAATGAGCTAATATTGGAAAATGAGTTTTATATCTGTGGACTAGTTGCAGTGGTTGGCAAACTGCAGATCACAAGCCACATGCAGCTCTTTGGCCTGCTGAGTGTGGCTCTTTCACAAAATACCATGTACCCTAATTAAGTTAATAACAATATACCTACCTATATAGTTTAAGTTTAAAAAATTGGCTCTCAAAAGAAATTTTAATCATTGTACTCTTGATATTTGGTTCTGTTGACTAATGAGTTTGCTGACCACTAGACTAATGAATCTCCTAATAGTGAGATTAATCTATTAAGTCTAAAGAAGTACTGGGTAACTACAGGCTCCTGTATGGGGCTCACTCCCCTTTTACCATCTGACACAGAACAGAATAGGTTACATACTTTCTGTAGGCAATTATCTACTAAAGATGAAGACAGAAGGAGTGGAGGAGTTTCTTATGACAAACTCACTATTCAAAAAAGTAAATCCTGATCTTCAGAAGAGTAATCACAAAGATAATTCATAGCTGTTAATGTTTTCTTCTTGTAGAAATTAAAGGACTGAGAAATATATGTTCTATCCCAGTTGTTCCCAACACTTTTGTTTTCTTAACCCTCTGGCCTTAAACAATAAATCAACCAGAGTTATGACAGATCTGTTCAGGGAAGGCATCAGCACATGACAATCCTGCCCTCACTTTCCTTAATTCCAAACTGCTGATTCTTGGGATTACTGGTGTGGAGCATAGATGATGCACCAAGAGGGCTCTAAAATATCTTAGAACAGTATATTAGCAAACTAACTCCAGATCCACTCTAACTAAAGCTTCACATTTGAATCTCACATTATTTACCATTCAATAAGTTTCTAAGAAAATCAATTGCTACAGCCTACTGAGCTTCTATAAGAATAAAATTAAAGAACACCATTATAATCTTACCTAATAATAGACAAACAGGTAAATTGCATACTTCTGCTACACTCATAGCCAATCAGAGTGAGTATGCAAATTAACCCAACAAAGATGGTGGTTAATTTGCATATGTGGAGGGGGCGGGCAGCGCAATGGCCTGCTCCTGGAGGTCTTGGTACATCTGGACCTGGGGAGGCCAGGCAGGCAGCACCAGATGTCACCCACAAAGTGCCAGTTCATTGGGGCTCAGGGAAGTGGAGTGGGCAACTCCAGAGGCCACTCAAGGGGTCCAAGTCCATCACAGGCTCCAGGAAGGGCAGCAGGCCCACCAAGCCACTCCTGAGGGGCGCTGGGAACATTGCCACCCCGGGGAGGCACAGCTGGGCCTGCTTAGCCACTCCTGTGGGGCCGGTAAATATTTCAGGCCTCAGGAGGGGCAGCAGGCCCACCTAGCTACTCCCATGGGGCCCTGGAAACATCTTTGCCCCTGGGAGATGCAGCTGGGCCTGCCTAGCCACTCCTATGGGGCCCTCGGAATATTGCAGGCATGGGGTTGCTGAGACCCAGACTGGGTCTCTGGCCACAGATTCACAGCTTCGTGGAGACTGAGGGCAGGGATCTGCCTCACCTGCAGAGAGAGGGAGGTTCTGCAGTGGCCCCAAGATGTAGGTGGGCCAAGCCAGGGATCAAAGGGCCTGAAAGGATGCCCAGATAGAGAGGCAAGGACCCGGAGCCCTGAGGTGAGGGTTGAGGGGTTGAGGGGTGGTGCCACCTCAGTGGTACTGCAGGGTACTGGACTGACTGATGTTATTCAGAGGATCTCCCAGTGCTAACTGGCCTCGCCCAGGCGGCCTTCACATTTCAGAGGCAGCAACTCCTGCTCCCACCTTGACCTAAAAGCAAGCCCGAACTGCCCTGCCATAGCAGAGCACGCCTTGGCGGTGCGTGTGAACCCTTCCACCTGCTCTGGAAAAGTGGGGGGGAGGGGCAGGAAAGAATGAGGGCAGGGGAAGAAAGAATGTGGAGCGTCTGAAATGAAGACGTGTTTGAGAAAGAGGCTGGGAATCCTGAAGGAAAGGTTTGTTCTGTTTGCCAGGCAGCTGCCCCTTAGAGAGGGCAAAGAGCATGGCTCTGAGGGCTCCCTGTGCACTCAGTCAAGTTTCACGGCCAACTGGAATTGGCCTCAGTTTCCTGGTCTGTAAAATGGATTAAGTGTGTCTCAGTGTCTTCAGTGAGCTTTGATGGACAATTGAGATACTATATAAGGAAAATGAGGGGAAAAAGTGAGAAAGAAAAGGAAAGGTGAAGAACACAGTAGAAAGACTGGAAGGAACCTATAAACCCATGTCACTTAAATAGGGAATATAGTCCATAGTGTTGTAATGCTGGTATGATGCCAGGTGGTTACTAGAAATATCGGGGCACACTTTTTAAAGTATATGGTTGTCTAACAACTATTCTTTTTTTAAAAAAAAGTTACTTTATTGATTAAGATATCATATTTGTCCTCATCCCCCCCATTCCGATCCTAAACCCCTCCCCACACATGCCCCCGCCCCCCCCCCTGTTGTCCTTGACCACTGGTTAGGCTCATATGCATGCACACAAGTTCTTTGGTTGATCTCTCTCCCTTATCCCCACCCTCCCCAACAACTATTCTGTAACTAATATAAAACCTGAAACCAATACAAAATAATATTGAATGTAAAGAAATGAAAATCTAAGTGAAATTTTTATAAATTTCAAAGTTTAAATAAAGGCTGTAAAGGAAGGAAGGGGGAAATAAAAATAGTGTTTTTCATTTTATCACTTTATTGTCTTTTAATTGCATGAAAAAGACAGTTGTATTTATATGGTGCTTTTATACTTTCCATTATCTCATTTGAATTTCAGGGCAACTTAAAGACAAGATTATTATTCCATCCACTATTCAAAGAAAGGAAATCTTGGTGTCTGGCCCCAATGATTCAATTGTCAAGCCCATATTATAAAGCAGGCCTAGTGAAATTTTCTGTGAAGGGTTATAGCTATATAATAAAAGCCTTGAGGGTGATCAGGCCATCAGTGGAAGGTAGTTGGGGGCAATCAGGCTGGCAGAGGAGCAGTTAGAAGCCAGTGATCCTGGATGGTGAGAGGGATGTCCAACAGGCCTAAACCTGCATCCTCTAAGGTGTCTCAGATTGGAGAGGATGCAGGCTGGGCTGAGGGATCACCCCCCCACCACCCCAGTGCACAAATTTTGTGCACCAGGCCTCTAGTATTGTCATAATAAAATAAATAACACAGCTTCAATAATAAATTGCCAATGATAAAAAGGTATGCCAAATTTAAGTACAAATATTTTCCTCCCATTTTCAAATTCCCAGAATTTAGGGAGAACTTAAATTCTGAACTTAAAAATTCTCACAAGTTAAAAGCTAAAGAAATCAAAGTGCCTCGTGTTCACATTCTCAAAATCAATAACTTCCCTATTGTGCCTGATATCTCCCTGAGTTCTATATTGCAACCACTTACACTTTGGTCTCTTACAGTAGAAATCTGGGAGTTAGCTCTATCATCTACTATGCATACCCCAAATAGAAGATTGCCAAGTGATAGAAATTATATCCCCCAAATCATCCTTACATGTCCCGTTCTCCTATTTCAGGTGACCTTAACCCAGGGAAAACTTTTATAATTCTCCAAGTGGATTATTATAAAAGCTTCTTATAGGTCTACTATCTCCTTTTTCTCCACCCTTTGTCCATGATAGACAGAATTTAAACTTGGATCAATTATACATAATAAAATAGAAGGTTAAAAAAATGAAAGTAACACATGTAAACACTAAACAAGCACCAGCTCACTTTGAGTAATAAAAAAGGGATGTATATGTTTGTGTGAATAGTTATAAATAGATTAAAAGAAAAACAACTCTATACATAATTGAATATACCAAATGGTTACTTCTAGGAGGAAAAAAAGGCAAAAGTATTAACTTGGGATAGGTGAATGAAACGTGAACGTTATTTTTTACTTTAAATTCTGTATTATTTAATTACACAGTGCATGCAAATTTGTGCATTCAGGGGAGTCCCACAGCCAGCTTGCACCCTCTTGCAGTCTGGGACAGCTCAGGGCATGTCTACCTGCCAGCTTAGTCCAGCTTCCTGGGAGATCAGGCCTAAACTAGCACTCAGATATTCCTCTGGCAACCTGGGAGCTCTTGGGGGATGTCCGACTGGAACTTATGCCCGCTCCCTCCAAGACATCCTTAGCACTGCAGATGAGGTGGGGGAAGCTCCCACCACCACTGCTGCACTCTCAGCATAAGCCTAGCTTATGGAACTCCCCCTGTGGGAATGCACTGACCACCAAGGGGCAGCTCTTGCCTTGAGTGTCTGCCCCCCTGGTGGTCAGTGTGCATCACAGTGGCCAGTCCTTCTGTTGCATTGGGTCTGAGGTGGTAGACTTCTTAGCAGAAAAGTGTCAATGGACAAGGAAAGGTGCTATCAAGGGAAAGGGACAAAGTCAGAAGTCATTTGGAATGGAGAAACAAAGAAGTGACCCATCTTTGTAAGTAAAAGGGAATTAAAAATGGGTTATCATTTCCATCTTGACAGTAGTGGTGATTAATGATTGAAATAAATGATTTAAATGTGAAAGTGGCATATTTTTAGGTGATATTTTTATTTTCATATTAAACTGCTATGTTTGGGATATGATAAGATACTCAGAGATATTACATATGTAGCCAGAGTTGAAGCATTAATAACAAAAGTTAATGTGAGATTAACTTTTAATATATATTAAAACCGGTTTGGATCAGTGGATAGAGTGTCGGCCTGCAGACTGAAAGGTCCCGGGTTTGATTATGGTCAAGGGCAGGCACCTTGGTTGCGGGCACATCCCCAGTGGGGGGTGTGTAAGAGGCAGCTGATCAATGATTCACTCTCATCGATGTTTCTAACTCTCTATCCCTCTCTCTTCCTCTCTGTAAAAAAAATCAATAAAGTATATTAAAAAAAAAAAAAGGACACATACCCTTGCTGCATACCCTTGTTACATAGCCCTGGTTGGGCTGCATGCAGGAGGCAACCAATTAATGTGTCGCTCTCACATCGATGTTTCTCTCTGTCTCTCCCTCTCTCTAAAAATCATTGAATAAGTATCCTCAGGTGAGGATTAACAAAAACAATAAAAAAGGATGAGTGGGTATGAAAAAGTCTTTTGAATTTTACAGGAAATAGCTATTGGTGATCTTGGAAAGAAAAGTTTCTGTAAATATATCTTTACCCTTTTAGGAAAAAAAGACTATATTAAAATAGGCTATATACTGCATGAGTAAATACACAATACCATATTAAACATACATTCTGCGAGAAGAAGCTAGTATGCACAAATGATATAAAGAGATAATAAATAGACAGTTAAACACAAATAGCTATCAAGTACATGAAGAGATCCTCAAGCTCAGTTGTAATCAGAGAAATGCAAATTAAAGTAATTTACCACTTTACAACCATCTGACTGATAGAAATTAGGAAGTTGAATAGTGGTAATTATTAGTGGGGATGTGGAGAAACCAGACAAGCTTAACCTTCCTCAAGAGCACTCTACAATACTAACTCAGATTTAAACTGCATACCCCCTGTGTCCTATAAGTCCTATTCCTGGTTACATAGCCCCAATATATTCTCACTCAGGACTGCTGGGAAGGGGTACCCATGATAACTGCATGAGTCAGGAGAGATGAGATTATGCTGTGATAGCCTCCAAACCCCTTCCTTACAATCACATAGTCTGGAGTTGGTTCACACTGTGAGTCCATCACAGGTTGGCAGGTCGAGAGTGCAGCCACCCATTGTGAACAGTGTGAGGAGGAAGATCAGCTCTAGAGGGGATCCTATTGGTAATTAAATGCTCCAGCACAGGAGTCACCTATGTCATATCTGCCCACACTTGTGGGCCAGAATTATATATAAAAGGTGGCAAAAATCTCCTCTTATATATTCATATACTGTGAGTAATATCTGTTAGTAATGCCAATGACAAACAATGCACCACTGAGGTAGCTGATATGTATAGTGAATTTAGGTGTTCAACCCAAGTGGATTTCAGACAAGTAAAAATATTATATAGTATGTAGCATTTAGAAGCAAGGAACTAGAATATACATAGAAAAGTGGATAGGTGATAATCATAAATGCTGAGTGTCTAAATTGAACATATATACTTAAACATCAGACAATAATACAAGTACATGCAAACCTTAAGATACATATCCAACACATTTAAGTTAGTTAACTATGAGGAAGGAAACAGAGATTTAGAGAGACAAAAAGAAAGCAAAAAGTTATAAATTAGATAAATGAAGGGAAAGGGCATCCCAAACTGTTATTATGACAGGTGCCTTGACTGGAGGAGTGTGATTAATTTGATACTACATGTGAAGTTGTACACAAAGAGTAAGCAGCTTATATATGACCGAAGACCCAATGCACAAGGGATTCGTGCAAGGGGCTCAGCCTTCACAGCCCCAGCTTTGGGGAAGGTCGGTTAGCCATCCAGTCTAAATAGCATCTTATGCTTTTATTATTATAGATTATTATAGCCTAGAAGCCTGGTGCACAAAAATTCATGCACTCAGGGGGGTCCATTAGCCAGATCTTCACCCTCTCGCAATCTGGGATCCTCGGGTAGGGTTCCTAGGCCTGGATTGAGATCAGGGCCTATTGGGGCTTTCCTTCCCTGGGCTGCTGGCAGATGGCCCTACCCGCACTGCTGCCGCTGCTTACCATCTGTGCAGCACTGCCCCCCCGCCCCCCCACACACACACACTGCTACCAGTCGCCTCCTTCTGCAGGCAACAGGCATGGGGTGTAATCATGTAACTGTCCTGGGCCTCCTTCTGTGGGGCAATCAATGGCGGGGTCCCCATATTGATCACCCCACAGAGGGAGGCCCCACCCACCTGCTGCAGTGTCACCAGCTGGATAGCCTGGGCCTCCCTCTTCCTTTCTTTCTTTCTTTCTTTCTTTCTTTCTTTCTTTCTTTCTTTCTTTCTTTTTTTCTTTCTTTCTTTTTGTAAGAATAATGTTTACCGAGAGATACAAAACTGAGTATTATGAAGGATTTACCAGGATGGAAATCCACTGCACCCCTGCCCCTGCCACCCTAACACCCAGAGACTAGAGTACTTAGAAATTACACACAATAGCCGTAACTGCTGAATATCTGTTTGTAACAAACAAACCATAGCATATTTATACTGTGTCACATCCAGTGATTATAGAAATCCATTTATATATTGCTTGTATAAAATCAGTTTTTTTGTAAAATGTATTAAAATAAAAACAGAGAAAGTATAAATAACATGTGCAGTTGAAAGCCCTGCCAGGACAGCCAGTCTGTAACAGTCAGTGAGTATGTGCCTTGGACGGGTGCGGGTGCCTCATGCCCACAGCAACTCCAGAGGGCCAGTGCGGGTGCGCCCTGGCTGCCACTCCGGCGGGGCTGAGCTGGACCACGGTGGGTGGGTACAGCAGGGCCTGGCACTGCACCCTTCTCCAGCCTTGCATCAGGATCAGAGTCAGGGTCAGGATCAGGATCAGGGCTGTGGGTTGGCAGATTGTAGTTCCATACTCAGCCTAATTTTGGTTGCAACTCACAGCTTTTCCTGGCTGCTCCGAGGTCCTTTGGGTGGATGCCCTGGCGGGGAGTTGGGCATCTCTCCAGCCCAGAGGCTCTGTCCTGCCTCCTGAAAGCCTCGCCCCAGGCAGCACAGTTCCCCCTCTGGTCTTTGGTCTCAGCACTTGATTCTGGGTTTCATCAGCCAGGGGTTCTTCCCCTGGTGTGGCTGATCTGAGTTTCACAAAAAAGCCCGGCTGATGTTGGCTGTGCTGAGCCTCATTGAGAGTTTTTCATGCAGCAAGGAAGAGCCTTCTGGGATCCTCCTCCTCCCTCTGTTCATCTCCCCCTCCTCCTCTTCCTCCTCCCCTTCTTCCTCCCAGCCCATGGTCACTTCTTCTCCAGCTGCTCCAGCAGTGGGTTTCCCTCTGAGTTGGGGTCTTAACACAGTAGATCCTGACGACGCAGGTGGGGCGATGCCGGTTGAGCATCAGGATGAGCTACTGCCGCTCCTGCTTCAGCTCCTCCTCCATCTGGGTTTTCAGCTCCGCATTCATGAGCTCCAGCCACTCAGATTCCCACTGCAGAAACTCCGTCCGCTCCTTCTTCTCGCTCAGGCATCGGGCTGCTGCCACTTTGTTCTTTCCCCAGTGTCTTTCCGTCCACTCCTCTTCCTCGTCCAGCTCACTTTTCACAGGTTGAGGCCTCTTGCCCAGTGTCACCTCCAGGAAATGCAAAGGGGCGATCATGGCCCCAATGCTGTGGATGTCAGCGTATTTCAGCTCCTCTGCAGTCAGGGCCGAGCTGGGGAGTCCAGTCAGGGGGCCGAGCCCTGGCAGAGAGCTGGCAGCCATGGAAGGATCTGGGATCTACCCAGGCATCATAGCAGGAGGAGTGGCAGTCCAGCCCTGCAGAAGCCACAGGAGGAGGCTGCGACCCCGGGGCCTGTGCCAGGCGGCAGGCGCCACGGCTGTTCAGGAGCCTCCCTGGCACCAGCCCCGCCTTGTAGCATCCACCGCTGCCAGTGCCTCCTGCAGGCTGTGTCACATGGTAAGAGGAAGAGAGTAACCAAAGAACCTATAGACATATATGTATATAATCCCCGGACACAGACAATAGTGTGGTAAAGGACAGGGGGCTGGGTGGTGGGTGGGCTAGAAAGGGTTAATGGAGACATCTGTAATACTTTCAACAATGAAGATACGTTTTTTTTGTTTTGTTTTGTTGTTTTGTCTGTTTGTTTGTTTGTTTGTTTGTTTGTTTGTTTTTAAATCAGAAGGGATTTCTTGGCTATGGAGTTACTGCCTGAAGAGAGAAAGTCCCAGCCCACACCAGCCCCCCAATCCAGGGTTCCAGTACCATGAAGAGAAGGCCTCATAACTTCTGCCTGGGAAAAACCAGTGGGGATTCCCTGGGTAGTTCAGTTGTGAGAGCATTGTTCCAGAATGTCAAACCTGCAGGTTCGATCCTAGTCAGGACACATGCAAGAATAACCCAAAGAATGCATAAATTAGTGCAACAAGAAAATTTGGTGTTTATTTCTCTCTAAAATCAATTAAACAAAAACACGGAAGGGTTTGTGGCTGAGTGAGATGCTGAGCTGCTGGAGACTCATGCATTCCTCTTAAAGGACCCACATAGGGACTTACGTGGACTCAATTGCCCTGACCTCCAGTGCTGAGGCAGCACCTTGAAAGGCACCAGGAACACAAGGATAGGAACTGAATTATCTGGCATGATGTGAGAGCTGGAGGGGCAGCTTTCTCCTAGACAGAAGTGTTGGGAGAGGCCATTGTGCCTTTTTAAGGTCTCCCCTACAGAGCTGGAAGGTGGGTGCCATATCTTATACTCTATCAACTTGGCTCAAACTGTTAGCCCTGACATGCTGGTTCCCTGAGACCTCAATCCACCAAACTTTCAGGTCCACTCAAGCTGTTTCCAGGGTTTGTTTTTCTTATAAAGGGCCTGTCTTGGCTTATGCTTGACTTTTATAAATCTCTCAAACATGCAGCATCTGGACTCTGAATACACTATGCTTCTTTCTAAGAGGCCCCAGGCCTACTACTAGTGGTGGTCAGCCTTGGTTGACAGCTTGGCCTCTCCTAGGCACCTCCAAGCCCAGAATAAGTAGCAGCCACCTGCAGATCACTATGTAGTTCATACCAGGTGGCCCCAGATGGGGCACAGGTGTTAGCAGATCATGGCTTGCCTCCCATTAAGTGATTACCTTAATAATCAGAACTATGTTTTGTTTTGTTTTGTTACCTATTTTTAGTTTTTCTTTCTTAATATTTACATCCATAAAATCACTCAAATTTCCTAGAAAAACACATCTGTCAAAATAATATGCAAAATGCACGCATATACATACATATGTACCCATAACCTAGATGATGAGCATTCCAATGAAAGACTATAAACCCCTACCACATGAAATGTGTTTTCCTTTTTTCACCCTTTCCTTTTCACCCCATTTAAAAATCAATTGATTGTGAAGGCATATGCTGTGACCAGATGTTAATTACTTCATTAATATAAGAATTAACAAAATAATGAAATAACAAGATACTTAAAGTTGGAAGTTTCCTCATAAACCAGATTCACCTGTTCCTTTTATAGATAAGAAAGTTGTTCAGAAAGGTTGCTACAGTCAGAGACTAGATGG
The DNA here is from genome assembly GCA_963924515.1 of Vespertilio murinus. Taxonomy (NCBI): domain Eukaryota; kingdom Metazoa; phylum Chordata; class Mammalia; order Chiroptera; family Vespertilionidae; genus Vespertilio; species Vespertilio murinus. The sequence continues at coordinate 111,735,959 of OZ004706.1, forward strand.
GACAGCGGAATGCAGGAAGGAGGCCTCTGGTAAGGAGCTTATAAAAATAAGATCTCCAGCTGGTGCTTTCTATACTCTTCCAAACATGAGATTGAACTTTGAGAAGCTTCTGCTTTTATTAAAAGGAAATTTTAAACAGTAAAAAAAATTAAGAATGGAGAAAGAAAAAAAAAGGAACTGTTGATATCTTGATTGCAATTTAACTTTCTAAAATAAAAAAAACCTTGTTAATATTTTATATATACTGAAACTATTGTTCAGTCCCTGTGTCCATCCTATCCCTTGTTCTAAAATTCATCTTCTTTCCACTCTTCTCTTTATTTTTCTGACATTTCCACAGTATTTGGAGTGGCTAACACAAGTGAGCTGTCTTTGCTAATAAGTAGGGGACAGCAATTACCTTCTCAGTTTTTACTTTGGCTCAAAGAAGCTGTAACATAAAGTGCTGTGAAAGAACTAAGATCAAACTACACACTGTCCTAAACTGCCTTACAGTCTAGTTCTAGAAAGAAACAAAGATGAGAAATCATAAAAATCTTAGAAGAATCCATAGGCAGCAAAATCTCAAACATATGCCATAGAGATATCTTTACTGATAAAGCTCCTAGGACAATGGAAACTAAGGAGAAAGTAAACAAATAGGACTACATCAAAATAGAAAGCTTCTGCACAGCAAAGAAAGCATCAGCAAAGCCATAAGGAAGCCATATTTGCCAACGTTATCTCTGATAAGGGTTTAATCTCCAGCATTTACTGGGAACTTATAAAACTTAACAAAAGGGAGATAAACAACCCAATAAAAAAACGGGCAAATGACCTAAATAGATACTTTTCAAAAGAGCATACAGAAGGCAAAGAGACATATGAAAACATACTCAAAGTTACTAATCATCCCAGAGATGCAAACCAAAATGACAATGAGGTACCATCTCCTACCTGTCAGAATGGCTATCATCAACAAGTCAACAAATGACAAGTGCTGGCAAGGATGTGGAGAAAAAGGAAACCTCGTGTACTCCTGGTGGGAATGCAGACTGGTGCAGCCACTGTGGAAAACAGTATGGCATTTCTTAAAAAAATTAAAAATGGAACTCCCATTTGACCCAGTAATCCCAATTCTAGGAATATATCCCAAGGAATCAGAAACACCAATCAAAAGGATGTATTCAAACCTATGCCCATAGCAGCACAATTTACCATAGCTAAGATTTGTAAACAGCCTAAGTGCCCATCAGCATGACTAGATTAAAAAATAGTGGAATACCTATACAATGGAATACTATGCTGCTGTAAAAAATAAGGAATTCTTACCATTTGCAACAGCATGGGTGGACCTGAAGAGTATTATGCTAAGCTAAACAAGCCGGTCAGAGAAGGATTAGTATCACATGATCTAACGCATATGTGAAATCTAATGAATAAAATAAACTGATGAACAAAATAGATCCAGTGACATAGAAGCATGGAACAGACTGACAAACTTAAGAGGGAAGGCAGGGGTGGGGGGGATAAGTGGAGAATGATTAACCATGGAACTTATATGTTTACTAGAGATCAGGTTCATGAGATTTGTGCACTGGTAGGGTGGGTCTCTCAGCCTGGCCTGCACCCTCTCACAGTCACAGACATTTCGGGGGATGTTTGACTGCTGGTTTAGGACCAATTTCCCTGGGGATCAGGCCTAAACCAGCGGTCAAACATCCCTCTCACAGTCTGGGGCTCTCGCAGACAGGGACCCCTCACTCCTTACTGTCCGCCTTCAGTGGAGGCAGGAGAGGCTCCCCCCCCCCTCCCCGCTGCACTCACCAGCCACGAGCCCAGCTTCTAGCTGAGCAGTGCCCCCTCTGTGGGTACACATTGACTACCAGGGAGCAGCTCCTGGGTTGAGCGTCTGCCCTCTGGTGGTCAGTGTGTGTTATAGGGACTGGTCATTCTGCCATGTGGTAGATTTTCATATTATACTTTTATTATATAGGACAATGGGCCCAGTGCACGAATTTATGAACCTTAAAAGGAACTGTGGGCCACAGGGCAGGTCTTAGCCCACCTTCTGCACCCCTGACAAGCCCTCCTGCTGTGGTCCCCGGTCCCTTCTACCAGCAGTCCCACTCCCACTGCCCAACTCCCATGAGCTTATTGCACCGGCCCCGCTCGCATCTACTGATGCGGCGGAGCAATTGGGGCCATCACCAGTAGCATTTGCCAACGGGTCTAGCACCATCATCTGGTGCAAGCAGTGGCTGCTGCCTCTATCGCCCTTCAGGAGCAGGGGGAGGCGGAGAAGCCCCGAGAGGTGATTGGGCCTGGCAATTGCAGCTCACACCCGCTGATGGTGCCAATCAATTGGGGCTGGTGCTGGGCAGCAGCAGCAGATGTGAGAGGCAGCTCTGGCGCCAGCAGCAAATGTGAATGGGACCAATGTGGACAGCAGGAACAAATGCCAGGTGGGACAGAGGCAGAGGAGAGCAAAGAATTTTCAGTAACTACCAGAAGCTCAGTCTGATGACAGCCACTGGTGCCCCACTATGGTCTGGTGCGCCCTCTCACCTTCTCCACCATCCTGCCATGACCAAAGCCTGCCATGTTCCGTGTGCACCTCCTGGTGGTCAGCGCACATCATAGTGACCAGTTGTTTGGTTGATCTGCAATTATGTCTATTTGCATATTAGGGTTTTATATATGTAGATATGGACACAGACCATAGAGTAGTGAAGGCCTGGGAGGTGTGAGATGGAGGGTATCAATGGGGAAAAAATAGGGGACATCTATAATATTTTTTAACAATAAAGCAATTAAAAAAAAGGAATTAAAAAAAGAAACAATGCCCCTAATCAAGTGCTTAAGTTTGATTTATGTTGAAATTAGCAGATATTTCCTGGCAGGATAGGTAGCAACACCGATTGATGGTTAAATGGATTAAAATTCTTCATTTTGGAACATGGCACCTTTCTCTTCTTCAGATGGTTAATTTTTCTATGCTTTCTTTCCACTGAGACCTAAGAGAATTCTACAGATGTCATCAGACACTTTCAGGGTTGCCACACAGCCCTTTTCAGCCCGTATTACTTTTATTTTTCAAGACTGAGTACCAAAATCAGCAATCCATGGTTTCTTTCATCTCTAATTCCAATATAACCTGCGGGCAAGGGGCAGTTTGTTGTGCGGAAAAAGATCATCAGCTGGGAGAGGCAAGGGACAGAATTGGGTTCTATATCCACAAGCTAGAGCAGCCGTGAGCAAACCACGGCCCAAGGGCCGGATCCGGCCTGTTCAGCTGTTCTATCCGTCCCACGGAGCCGAAAGAGCAGAGGGTTCCCTTACTATCCCCTCCGCTCCTTCACCAGCAGCCCAAGATGAGAGTGTCAGCATGGTCAGGTTGCTTTTGTTCCGGCCCTCCGGTCCAGTTTAAGAACCCATTGTGGCCCTCGAGTCAAAAAGTTTGCCCACCCCTATGCTAGAGTGTTTGAAAGAAGCCTCACATTTTCTTGTTTGCTTGAATTGCATTTTAACCTATAAATAAGTAATAACCAATTAGATTATTTCTTTTCAGGCTTGCTAATTATGTAAAAAAAAAAAGGCAATAAATACATGAATCCATAACAGTATGAAAACAGGCAAGTGCCCAAGCATTTCAGGTGTGAGTGGTTGGATTCAGGAACAGTTGCAAGAGTATACAGACATTACATAGTTGCTTACAGAGCAATATGGTAAGATGATATTCAAGTAAACACAAGTGAGCAATAATATAACAAAAGGGTGACAGGTTGTATTCTTGGTATGGAATTCTAGTCAGCCATATCCTGGAACAATAAATTAGGATGATATGGTCATATCTGAAAACACATTTGGCCAAAATATTCAAAAATGTATACAAAAGGGACCATCTACTCTTCCTTCCCAGTTGTTCTGTTATTCAGTCTACAGAGCTCTAGAAAGCCTAGGAGGCTTTCCCTCACTCTTCTTAATGACAATGACTCTCATTGCATGGACATAAATGCTGGAACAAAAAGGCGGGAAGCAGGAGAAAAAGTCTGTGATTATGTTTCCAGTGAAGTTTGAGTTTATGATCCTGACAAAATGGCATGAGTTACATGAGCTATTGATGGTAGTGAATTCTAAAGTAGGGGCTGATTTATGGAATGAGAGATGAAGGAAAGAATGGATTGCTGAATAAAACAGACTCAATTAGATTCAGGAGAAAAAATATACATGTAAAGATTACCTTTAGCATTTATGCATAACTCTAAATTTATAAGACATTTTGATGGTTGATAAGGAGTTAAAGAAATGAGATCCTAGGAAATTGTCCAAGGTTAATTTGGGACCTAGAATGATGAAATAATTTAGAAATCTCAGTGAAGGTCTACATAAAAGTACACAGCAGTGATTTAGGAGGGCAGAAATGTCAGTTAATATTCTAGTTCTAAAACAGAGTTATAGACTATTAGAGGAATTTGACATAGGGTAGCTTCTGGTTCACTAATTTTTATTATCATAAATAATTTTGGCCTAATTGGGGGTTAAATTGTATTTTCATGATCTATGTTATCAGCCCTAATTAAAAAATAAAAGCATTGTTTGTCTCATTACTTAATTTTTTCCAACTAATAAATTGATGTGTCTGGTTTAACTATTTGATTACCATGGAGAAATCCTAGACAATATTTAAAGTTCTATTGATCTCCTGTGGATTTTTGTCATTTGAACAAATACATAATTTCTCTCTTGTGTTATCAATCCCACACAACACTCTTAAATTTTTGAGATTTTAAGTAAAGCTTCATGATTATTGTTTTGAGATTTAAATTAAAGCTATAATTTTCGGCAATTATGTTTTTGTTTTCATTATGTAAAAATCTGTCAGCTTTGTTGACTAGAAGTGATTTGTAAAGCTGCATCCTTTAGTCTTCTATTTTTATTCATGCTTCCTGCCTCTAATCTCTCTGATTTATAAAAGCAATGATTATGAAACCCAGAAGAGAATAATTATGTTAAGTCTAAAAATACTGTCCACTCTTCCCTATATATCCTAGTAAGTCTGAATCATTTTGCACTTTACAATGATAGCATGTTGTTCTGATCCTTATATCATTTGAAATGTTTGTTTAACATAAAGATTCCAGAGCCTACCATAATCAATTTCCCATATAATCCTCAGGATGAGCTAAATTTGGGAAAATTACTTCATAAATCATTGTCTTACTCTATACATAAAGACAAAATAAATTAGTAGGATACATTTTGCATATCCAGACTGATGTTGTAGAATCTATTTTATCAGTAGTGGACTTGGGGACTTGATTTGCTTAGAAAATTTACTCTATGGATGAACCTTAATGAGAATAAGTATCAATGGTATCTGTTACATAACTCTATTATCCACTGTGAACACTTTAATTTAAAACCTTTAGTAACTAGAAGTGTCCAGATGGTGAATGATCTTAACTATGAATTATAGTTGCACTAGCTCAGTATTGAGACAAGAACTGCATGACAACATGCAGAAAGACATTTGACAATTTTCATGTAAAGAGGTTAAATAGAAAGTACAAGTTTAAAAAAATGTCCTGATGTCCTTTGCCTCCAATTATACTAAGAGATTATGTTATAATCTGTTATATATACTAGAGGTCCAGTGCATGAAATTCATGCATGAGTGTGGTCCTAGGCCTGGCAGGTAACCAAAGCACAAGTGTCTGGCATGGAAGGAGAGGTCCAGAACCCCCACGCAGAGATGAGGCGAGTGCAGCCAGACACCACACACACACACACACACACGTGCATGTGCAAGGACCAAAGGAATATTATTTAGCCATAAGTAAGAAAGAAAATTTGCCATTTGCAACAACATGGGTGGAATATGAAGGTACACGCTAAAGAAAATAAGTCAGAAAGAGAGAGAAGATACCATATTATCTCCACTATATGTGCAATCAAATAAAACACAAGCTCATAGATAGAGAGAAGAGACTGGTAGTTGGGTGAAATGGGTGAATATTATTAAAAAGTATAAACTTCCCATTATAAAATAAATGTCATGGGATGTTAAAAAGAAAATAAACTGTTTTGTGCATAATTATAAATCAATGTTGAAATAGGATGGACTCAATTATTGCACTGGGTTTCTGGGCCTTGAAGAATAGAAGTGAGTACTTAGTCCAAGTGCTGCCTTAGGTATGTTTATTTCAGCTTATCTGTGCCAAATAGACATGATTTAGAAGCTATATAGAATAGTGTCACACCTAGAAGAGGCTATCACATATTTTCATATTGTTCTATTCATCATAAACATATACACATCTGCTAATCTGCTTTATATTTTCTCACATCAGAAACTGTAGGAAGATATATTTTTATTAGGCAGTTGTCTTCTTATAGACCTATCAATTCTTTTTATTTGAAATTTAAAACCGAAATATAAGTATTCTTCAGGTAGCTCTATTAAATAATTATGCAAAAATATAAATGTCAAAGAGAGGTCTTTCCACCTTCAGTACTTAATTTTAACCCAAACTCTCCTACTACAATGACATTGCCCAGTTGCTCCAATTGCCCTGTCTCTGAATCTTCTCACTCCTTTTCTTTTTGTCTTTTAAAAAGCTGATTACATACTGGAAGTATAGATTTCTCTCCATCTGCTGACAACATCATTGCAATTCCAAAACCCCACCATGATGTTGAGCCATGAAAGAGAAGGGAGACAGCCAGCCACATTACAGAAACAAAATTGACTTCTGAGATCAATAGAAATTATAATTAAGCTGTACATAGTTATCCCTCTTAGAGCTTTCCATTTTGCAAATATTTAAATGATGACTTAGCAATACAACTTTCACTTTATCAGCGTCTCTGCGGAAATTGGAAATTACACTATGTGATACAATTAAAATGTATATCCACAACCACTCAGAATAATCATGGCTAATTAGAAATTATGAATCATTAAAATGACAAGGTTTTCTGTCAGTATGTGTGCACAGCACATTCATGACTTCTAACTTCCAATCCAATCTCAGTGAATTTAAGGAGGTACATTTGTTTCAATATTTCTATTAAGCCCCTCCATTAAGTAAATTACCATTACAACCAAAGTTTAAAGGTTATCTGGGCTAGCAAACTACTCAACATAGCTAATACATATAATTAGCTGTGGTGAGATTCCACATTAAACTTTTCCACTGCTATTAAGTAAATTTTCTAAAATAAATCATTTATTCAACTTATCAAGATTGCTACAGTGCTCCTGGTGGAATTGAGGATGTATTTATCATGATAAAATCCTAATGTCTACTTTTTCTTGTATACATCATTAATTTTAAGTCTGCCTGAAAATGATCCAAATATTTAAATTCAGCATTTCTGAAACAATGTTTGTGATATTCTCTGGGAAAAGTAGATATATAAAAGAAGAAAAGAAAAGCAAGTAGAACTGAATTAAAACTATGATTTTGAGGGGACAATTTCAAAGGATTTTTTTTGTTTTTTTACAAAATTTTTCAGAATAAACCTAAAGAAAAAACACACTATATAATAAAAAAGTAATATGCAAATTGATCATCACACCCTCACACAAGCTGGTCGCCCCCATGTGGTCACAAGATGACCATTACAAGATGGCCAGCAGGGGAGGGTAGTTGTGGGCGATCAGGCCAGCAGGGAAGAGCAGTTAGGGGTGACCAGGCCTGCAGGACAAGGAGGATAGTTGGGGACTATCATACTGGCAGGGGAAGGCAATTGGGGGCAAACAGGCTGGCAGGGGAGCAGTTAGGTGTCGATTGGGCTGGTAGGGGAGTCATTAGGGGATGGTAAGACTGGCAGACAGAAGGGGTTAGGAGCAATCAGTCAGGCAGGCAGCTGAGTGGTTGGGAGCTAGCAGTCCTGGATTGTGAGAGGGATGTCCAACTGCTGGTTTAGGCCCGATTCCAGGGATAAGTTCTAAACTGGCAGTCAGATATCCCCCGAGGGGACAGGGTGCAGGCTGAGCTAAGGGACACTCCCACTCCAGTGCACAAATTTCATGCAATGGGCTTCTAGTAATTTCTATAAATTTTTTATGTTCAAATAGGCTAGATTTAAACGATATTCTCTGAGGACTTCAATGCTCCAGTGTTTATATTAAATTCTCCATATATGAGAGAAATTCAGGCAAGGATTTCAAGGAAGTTAGCCATAGAATAGGTCTTCTCTCCAATTTTCAACAGATTCCACATGTTCTACTGTTTCAATCAAGCCAGAGTACCAGCAGAGACCATGCTGGTGCAGCTCCTTTTAAAGATGAAACCATTGAAGCTGAGGGAAAATTATTGAAGAAAAACAATGGACCTAGACCTACTCTCTCAGAAGAAACTGCTGACAGTTCTAAAACCATAATCTAAAGAAAAACTTCAGATACCTTCCATCATGAAAGGCAGTAAACATACTCGAAAGACTAGGTAAAATATAGTTCTAGAAATTTCCAACTGGAGTAGAAGCATCTTGATGTAATACTGCAAAGTTTTAAGAAACTAGTGGGTAGTGAGATGGAGACTAAGTGCACAAAATGGCTGGCGCTAATTTTCACTTACATGTGTATGTTTCTATTATTGTATCCATAGATACAGACAAAATCTCATTGCCAATGAATAAAATATTACGCAGTTGGTGAACAATTGATGCTGCCATTATTAAGCTATTGTCTCTCAGTCAAATCTACCCTTCCAACCTCTTCTTTGTGATGCTGAGGCTGGGACTCTGTAACCTTCACTCTGCTTTGCTGGTAGGAAGCTTATTAGGTTCTGCCAATAGGAGTCACTAGAAGGAGAATGGAAGGCCTGGGGAAGAAGAAAGAAGTCACTCCTCATTGTTATGTATAATTGTTATTTCATTGTTACTTTAGCAATTGCACTTCACCGTTGGAATGGTATCTGGCACACCTGTTTCCAGGTTATATTTCCACATCCAGAGAATAAGCCTCATTGTGGACGCTCATACACACCAGCACCTAGGGGGCAGCATGCCCTTCCCAGAGGGCAGGCTCCCAGCAATGCTGAAACCCCTGCCAACCTTCTAGGTTCTAATAGTCCTAACCTCTTTTTGGGGAGGATGCCACAGACATAGAGGTGCTAGGGGCTTTTAGAAGCTACCATCCCTGATACACTTCAGTGTTGCATTTGCCTGTCTGGTCTTCCAGAGCTTGTTTAACTAATTCTGTATCTGAAATTATCTCTGTTAAAATAACTGGTATCATTTTCTGACTAATAAAGAAGTAAATAACTCTTAATATTGATGCATGCAGATTCTATAATTCATGATTCGGGCTTGGTGAATAAAAAATAGTTTGCCCAGTGCTCTTTACTTTCAAGACACCCCACCGCCAATACATAATACTTTGGTCCTGGTGAAAACCACCCTATCAATAATACTTTGGTCCTGGTGAGGGCGGTGTTATCAAAGATGTGTTCCATCCTCATGACAGCTTTGAACTCAGGATCTAGGCTGATCAATCAGATCTCTCTAATCTTCTCCTACAAAGATTGGTTTAGGGATAAGCATAAGATTTAGTTTGGCCAATCATAGTCTTCCTTGAGATTTTTTAAAATTAGAGTTGGTGATGTTATAGTCATGTGAGGAATAGAAATTGTGGAAACTAGCTTTCAACTTACCTCCTTGGATGAAAGTTCCATATAGATGGAAATGAGATAACTAAGAGAGAAATCCAGAGTGAGAGTGAGAGAGAAGGACAGAGAGAGAAAAAAAATTTCATTTGAAAAATTAGATTCAATCATTAGGCCAGTGGACCTACTGAGAAATGTCTATAACTTGAAAACAGAAGTTGTTTGTAAGGTGACAATGCAGATTGGTGCAGCCACTGTGGAAAACAGTATGGAGTGTCCTCAAAAAATTAAAATTGGCACTCCCATTTGAACCAGTAATCCCATTTACAGGAATACATCCCAAGAAACTAGAAAAATCAATCAGAAGGGATATATGCACCTCTATATTCATAGCAGCACAATTTACAATATCTAAGATTTGGAAACAGCCCAAGTGCCCATCAGCAGATGAGTGGGTTAACAAACAGTGGTACATCTACACAAAGGAATACTACACTGCTGTAAAAAAAAGAAGGAACTTATACTATTTGCAACAGCATGGATGGACCTGGAGAGCATTATGCTAAGTGAAATAAACCCATTGGAGAAAGATAAATAACACATGATCTCACTCAACTTAAACTGATGAACAAAAAGAGATCCAAGACACAGAAGTATTGAACAGACCAACCTCAGAGGGAATACAGGGACAGGTGGTGGGTGGGCAGTAATAGAGCAACCAAAGGACTTAAATGCATGCATATGAGCATAACCAATGGACACAGACAGTAGGAGCATGAGGACATGTGCCAGAGAGAGGTCAATGGGGGAAAAGGAGACATATGTAATACTTTAAATAAAGACTTTTAAAAAATGCCCAAACCTGAAGTTTCCATTAGCAAGGCTTACAGCAAAGCATCAGTATGAATTCTAAAAGACTTCAATGAACACAGGAAAATGACTGGCACATAATAGATAGATGATTGATAGATAGATAGATAAATAGATAGATAGTAGATAGATAGATAAATTAGGGTATTATATGCACATTGTTTAATGTGCATAAGCAAAAGTCAAGCAAAGATAAAAAGAAATATTAGTATTGGACAAAGAGAAAAATACTTTTCCTAAAATGGCCAGAAAATACACCCCAGATTTATAGTGCTTGCAATCAGGCTATATTCACTTTTATTATTTAAAAGCCAAGCAAATTCCAATGGTGTTTAAGAAGTTGGGTATTCCTTTTTGCTCAGAATTGAAATCAGCAGAAAACACTCTGTATTATTATTTGTTTTGCATGTTTTAGAAGTGTATTATTAATTAATATATGCAAAAGTAATTAAAATTCTGTTTTATTTAACCTTTCGAAGAGTGACAAAGTCATAGTTTTGCATGCCTCATGTGACACACTGCTAACTATTAGAGAATCACATATTTTCATATCTTATCAGATAATAAACAAGTTAGAACAACTAAATCAAATTTTAAAAGCACCAAGCTTTAGAAGTCCTTCCAATACTTGAATTTTCAATACACACTCCTGTCAAGTAAATGGTTATTTCTCACAAGCCATTCCTCTTAAAAGCTGATGGTCTATTTCCTGACATTGGACCTAGGCAACAAAGAAACCAAGAGAAGTTCAGGGTTGCTTTTGATTTCTCTCTTGGGATAGTGATTTCTTTCCTGGTTTCAGGAAGGAACCTGCTCCATCCATGAGAGAAGCCTCTTCTGCAGTGTAAGCAGGTTGACAGAAGATTTCTATGTCATCTCAGAGAAAGACTCCAAGAAGTTGGACTTCAGTTCTTTCTACTCTTTTCACCACTGGAAACACAAGATCCTGCTTTGACAGTATCTAACAGAATCTGAGACTTGGTCCTAACAAGATCTTTAGCTTAAAAGTAAGGAGGAGTTTTGTAGTCAACACTAATGACATATTCCTTGATTTGGGGTTAGAAATACCATAATCAGGTTCCCATTTTTTAATAATATTTCCAGCCTCCCCAACACATTTACTCCCTCAGATGCTTTCTTTCTTCCTTTGAACATTCACTAAATATTTGTCCTGCAATTCATTTATTAAAATATTTAATAACCAATATTTACATATCAAATGATACATCTATTTGCATTTGTCAACTGCGGTATAATCAGACTTGAAATCTTCCATCCCTCCTGCCCAGGCCTTCACTCCTTATTCCTCTTTTCCAGTTCCCACAGACTGTAAACAAAACTAACATGACTGCTTTGAGCTGTCGTGACTGAATCTTATATTTTCATTTTTTGCTATCACCATAAAAAATAGGATTTTTCTCTAATCTTAAAGGTATTCATGCCAATTTTCTTCTCTCTAACTGGGTCATGAATATATTTAGTTACTCATACCAGCTGTTTGATTTTAGTTATTATTCTTTTATATTTTTCCTGTCATTAAAGGAGACAGCTGCATCATAGCTCAAACTTATCCTACCTTCATGACAAAAAAATATTTCCCAATGATTTTGCAATTAATTGGGTTCTTAAAATTTTTGTTTATTAATTTAAAAGTGTTAAGAGCCACAAGAAAGAAAAGACAACTATTTAATTTATTTAATAGGCCATATATTATCGTTACATAACATTTTAAAGTATTTAAAAATATATGTGTTACCTTTTTATGCATTAGAATTTTTTTTGCTATTACTATTGAATATATAGGATCACAATCAATTACATAAAAGCAAATAGTCAATGCAAAATGCTAATTGTTGCATAAGTAAAAATATGTCAATTATTAGTATTGCTATTATTAACTTGTATTTATTTAAGCTATCTTTGAAATGCATAAACATACAAAATATTTACCAACAAATAACAAAAAGTGATTATTTTCTTTTAATAATAAAAATTATATATGTCCATTATAGTTGAACTTTTCCATAATGCCTTTATAAAGTTAGCTTAAACTAATCTTTGCATTACACTGGGAGAGTTAATTCTATAAAAAGTCAGGAGACATATCTCAAATAAATCAAATACTATAGGACTGATTTTTTTTTAAAGAGTATCTTCTAAGTTTCCTGCATTATTTTACCTGTTAAATTATCTCCTCAGCATAGCAAAATTGCCTTTCTAATATCCAGGCTCAACCATCCACTCATATTATTACTAGTAAACTAGAGGCCTGGTGCATGAAATCAATGCATGGGTTGGGTCCCTAGGCCTGGCTGGTGATCAGGGCTGATGGGGTTCCCTGCCTCCCTGCCTTCCTGCCTTCTCTTTCCCTCCCTCCTTTAGTGCCCCACCACCACTGCTGGTCATCTGCCATATTCCATGCCACCCCCTGGTGGTCATCGCATATCATAGCGAGTGATTGAACTCCTCCCAGACCAAATGGAGAAGTGCAAATATATGTAAATGGCTAATACACTTTGCATATTAGCCTTTTACATATATAGACAAGTTATGCTTTCTCTGAGCCCAACAATGTGCCCAATTACCGATTAATTCATGTACACAAATGTAGTGACATCATGTAGTTTACTTAGTAGCAATAATGCATGATACACATCTCTAGGCATCATGTCTGTGACAGATACATTAGAAATATATTTAATATGTAAAATTCTATTGAATATTTATTTTATCTGTATATTACCTACTTTTAAGATAGATTAGTAAAAAGGGTTTGTACATAATAAAAACTGAATGTCATAGTGATTTTGCTAATGATCTCAAATATTGATATAACTTATAGGTAATGAAAAGGTTACATTCATTTTAAATAGAGAAAAGTGAGTAAATCCAGTGGTAGAGTTAGGATTAGTAATAATCTATATTATAAGAAAATTAATAGTTTTATTACAGTGAAATTTGTATTGCAAATATCATGATAGTGAAAACTTAAGAGGGTCTTGAATATTGTCTTAACAGAAGTGAAAACTATGTACCTAAGGACTAACAGAAAAGTTCATGAAGAAAAATATATTAAAGATAAAAACCATTTTTATAAATTATATTCATTTGTTTACTCTGTAATTGGTAGGGCATGCTGAGTTTCAAATATATACTAGTAAAATGTAAACCAAACTAATTTAAAAGACACTTGATATAAAAGCAAGAGCCAGTTATCCAGAAGTAATGCAATTAGGAAGAAAATTATTTCAATATATTATAAATATTATTCAAAAATTAAATAATTTTATCTTTCTATGATCTCAAAATATTATAGGGAGGCAATAAATCATAATTTAGGATCAAAAGGAATAAGAATTAGGAATCTATATCGATTTCTGGAGAACTGACAGCAAATATTTATTTCTTGGAATACAGGAAGATAAGGATAAGAATGAATAAGAAATATTACTGCAAACATTTCTATGTCTATAGTATAGTGTCAGTAGCATTATAATAAATGCAAATGATTTCATACTATTATATAAATGTTGTATAGATAGTTAATAAACATTTCATATTGATAAATAAATCAGAAAGTTGAAAACCCCAAATAACCTTATTTTAATTATTATGGTAATGGACAAAAAACTGGTTTAGGGAAACAAATCATTTCTCACTCATGATGACTGACATTTTACCTCTACTCATCAATAAATATAAAAATAACTGAATGTGGACATAAATGCATTTCTCATGATGTCATTTTAGAAATGATTTTTTGTGTGCAATCCATGGACATATTTTTAAATGTTAAATAGCTGTCCTTCATGACTCTTTTCAAGAGTCAAATATTTTTTACTTCCTCATACTTTAGCTCTTCTTCTGATACATACAGTATATGTAGATATTGATCATTGGTATGTTTTCATTGCTTTTTCTTATTTGTTGTTTTAACCCCAATCTATTGACCTTCTAATCCTACCTAATAAAAGAGTGATATGCAAATTAACCATCACTATGTTCAAGCCACTCTCACCAGTCATACCCATCATCCATTCAGAGCACATATGCAAATTAATCCCAACCAAGATGGCTATAGCCACAGTGAGCAGTTGAGAGTCTTGGGTTTCTATAAAGGAAGCCTAGATTTCCATACACCCTGGCTGGCCCAGGCCTCCACTCAAGGATACAAAGTTTCAATTATAGAAGATAAATCCCAAGAAAAGTGGTGGCAGCCCAGAGCTGAAGAGAGCAGGCTAGGTTTTCCCCTGGCACTAGAGGAAGCCAAGCTTTCCACACACCCTGGATGGCCCAGGCCTCTGCTTGAGATTACAAAATTTCAATTATAGAAGGTACATAAGTCCCAACAGAAATGGCTGCCAGCCACAGAGCAAGCAGGAGGCTTGGCTCCGCTCCAGGCTACAAAGTTTCAATTGTAGAATAAATTGAATAAATTCCAGATACCAGGGCCTCTGCTTGGGTTGCTGGGGAATGTGGCCAGTCTGCAAACCACCACAGGTCCTTCACTCAGGCCGCCACACACCCCAAAGGAATCCCCACTCTGATCCGGGACACCCTTCAGGGAAAACCACCTGGCCTCCATCCATGCACCAGGCCTCTATCCTATCTAATAAAAGAGTAATATGCAGATTGACCATCACTCCAACACACAATATGGCTGCCCTCATGTGGTTAAAGATTCTGCCCCCATGTGGACACAAGATGGCCACCACAAGATGGCCAGCAGGAGAGGGCACTTGGGAGGGACCAGGCCTGCAAGGGAGGACAAGCAAGCAGGGGAGTGACCAGGCTGGCAGAGGAGGGAAGTTGGGGGCAAACAGGTTGGCAGGGGAGCAGTTAGGCATCAATCAGGTTGGCAGGGCAGTGGCTAAGGGGTGATCGGGCTGGCAGGCAGAAGTGGTTAGGGGCAATCAGGAAGGCAGGCAGGCAAGTAGTTAGGAGCCAGCAGTTCTGGATTGTGAGAGATGTCCAACTGTCCAGCAGTTTTGGGCCTCAACAGGCAGTCAGATATCCCTTGAGGAGTCCCAGATTGGAGAGGGAGCAGGCTGGGCTGAGGGACACACACACCCCCACCCCCATGCACGAATTTTGTGCAAAAGGTCTCTAGTAAAGAGGATAAATATTTGGCTCTAATTCATGGTCTATATTTTAGGCACAAACACATGCAAAAATATGAGGACACACATATGCACATAAATTCTCTTTAGTCCTATTCCCTACCAAATGTATTATGCTGTTATTCTTTCTGAATGATAACTGAGCTTTGTATTATTTTTCCTATGTTAATACTATTTATAGATAACCTATATAATGTAACATAAATATACTGAATTTTATTATTATTTTCTTGGAGTTGATAACTCTATTAATTTTCATTTACTTAGTCTTCTTTTCAACCTAAAAATCTTTGTTAGAGTTTAAACTCCTATTTCCCCAGAATCTATCTACTTGAGGTGTCTATTAGTTTTTGGGGGGAGGGAAAATATCATTCTTTGAATTTTCTATCCTTCTGCTCCAGCTTTGAAATGGCTGATTTCCTGGCATGCTGCACGAGTGTTTTATTTATTTCCTTTCTTTAATTTCATGGGAACTCCCTCATCTCTGTTTGGGTTGGACTGTTCATTTCTGGGTTCTCCTATCACTCTCTTTCTTAAGAGAAAATTTGACAGGATATAAGAAAATAATGAATCATTAACCTAAGTTCTCCATAATAGTTAGTAGAGCAGTGGTCGGCAAATGAGAGCGGTTTGCTTCTCTCTTGACTAATGAGTTTGCCGACCATCTTCATATACTATCCTTTACCTCTTTGCACACAATATGCCACAATTGTCTAATCCTCACAACTTCCAACTACACAGAAACATTTAGTCTAGTCCAATGGTCGGCAAACTAATTAGTCAACAGAGCCAAACATCAACAGTACAACGATTGAAATTTCTTTTGAGAGCCAACTTTTTAAAACTTAAACTTCTTCTAACACCACTTCTTCAAAATAGACTTGCCCAGGCTGTTGTATTTTGTAAAAGAGCCATACTCAAGGGGCCAAAGAGCCGCATGTGGCTTGTGAGCCACAGTTTGCCAACCACAGGTCTAGAAGATAGAAAAGGGGACACAGCATGAGTGCAGGACATAGAGTAGCAGTTTCATATACTGGCAATGTTCTCTTTCTTAATGTGATTGATCAGAATTTGAGGATTATTTAATTGTTGAATATGCCACATATACATGTATATATTTTAAATCACTTCTTTAATGTATGCTATATATCACCATTTTAAAACAAAATTTATTAACCATTTTGTCCAGACTATGTGAGAGAACCTGAAACCTTTATTGTTTAAAGTATTACAAATAGTAGTACAAATGTCTCCCCACCCCCCATTGATTTCCCCCTGGCCTCCCCTAACCCCTGGCACATGCCCTCACCCCACCCAGTGTCTGTGTCCACTGGTTATGCTTACTAGTATATATAAACATACAAGTCTTCCTTGATTTCTAACCCCCAACCCTCCCTTGCCATCCTGCTGTAGTTTGACAGACTGTTCAATGCTTAAATATATTTTTAAATTAAGGTACAGAGTGATTATAAAAACAGTATGAATACCAAGATTTAAAAAATGATTTTCATCTTTGGGTTACCAAGATTTAGACATTTATAATATTTTAAGTGTTACTTTAGTTAGTTTGGGGAGATAAACAGCATTCAAAAGAAACCAAGATAATGCTGTTTGGTATATGTAAACTACTTCAAACATAAATGGATTTAAAAGACAATGAATGCTAACAATAAACAAATATGTAAATCGACCATATCTCCAATATGCCCATAGCCAATCAGGAGTTAGTATGCAAATTAACCCAGCAAAGATGGCTGGCTTGTGGGCAGTGCACACATGCGCAGGCAACAAGTGACTGGGGATGGGGTGGGATGTCTGCAATGAGCAAACAGACAGCAGGACCCTGCTTGTCCCTGGCCGTGGCAGTAAGGAGCAAGCAGTCCCTGCAGTGAGAAAGCAAACAGCAGGGCCCCCACAGAGAGCAGACACCAGAGCCTACAGTAGCGTCATGCAGGCAGGTCCGCCGAAAGCAGAGAACCATGGGGAGCAGGCCCTAAGCCATCAGTAGGGCTCCCAGATTGGAGAGGGTGCAGGTCAGACTGAGGGACCTATCCCCCCCATGCACAAATTTCATTCACTGAGCCCCTAGTATTAATATAATAAAATTAAAAGTAATTAAACAAATAGTGAAGTTGCAACTGAAATAAACCGTGATTTTTTTAAAAATATATATTATAAATATTTAAATATAAAATATTGCCAATCTCTTTTATCCAGCATAACAGTATTATCTCTAAAAGGCATTAATTCATATTTTGAAGTTATTAACTGCCAACGTGACTGTATCTAGACATAGGGTCTTTAGAAGGTAAGTTTAAGTGAGGTTATGGACTGGAGCTTCTATCCAACAGAAATGTAGCTTTACAAATGGAGAGACACCTGGGAAGTTTGATTGCTTTGTGTATGTATAATATGTTTTCAAGTTGAAGAAGATTTAAGCATATTCCACAGGGTAAAATCTCATTTTAGAAGAGAAAATAAAGGAAATAATTGTGTTGTGTATAATTGAGATACTATTGGGTTATACAAAATATTTATGTGTAGTTAGAAAAATAAACTAACAAAATTATAAAATGGTCTCTTCTCTATATTAACATGTGCATGAGTTTTATTACACTAGAAAACACGTCAGAGTACATACAGAACTATAAACTAACACCATTAGCAGAATAGTTTATTATTTCCTTTATGTGACCATTTAACTGAGTTCACGTTATGGGCAAGTAAACATAAAGTAGTATGTCAGTCTAATCTCAATAAGTACATGGAAGCTAAAGAAGGAAACTGTCAAGCTGATAAAAGTCAAGTGTCAAACGCAACAGAAGAACATAAAGAAAGAGGATGTTAAAATGACAAATGGATTTGGTATGTAGGTCACAGATGACATTTACCTAAAAGTTTCTTTGGAAAAGTGAAATAGGAAGCCTGACTTCAGTATCCACCTGTGGATAGGAGGGAAGGAATGGAAGGAATTTCATGATGGCATATATAACTTCAAGCAGTTTAGCCATGAAAGCACATAGACATTAGGAGACACAAAGGAAGTTTGAGTGTTTCTATGTGTGTGTGTATAAAATATATTTCAAATTGAAGATTTAAGCATATTCTATAGGCTATTTATTTTCATTTCTTTTTTTCTTTAATTTTTTCTTTTCATTTTTATTTTTCAATTATACTTGAAATACAATATTAGTTTCAGGTTTACAACCTAGTGATTAGACACTATATAACTTACTAAGTGTTCATCTTGGTAAATCTCATATCCATCTGATACCATACATAGTTATTAAAATATTACTATTTTTCTTATGCTGTATTTTACATTCCCATAACTATTCTGTTACAATCAATTTGCACTTCTTTTTTTTTTTAATCCTCACCCAAGAATATTTTGTTCATTGATTTTCAGAAAGAGGGAAAGACAGAGAGAAACACCAATGTGAGAGAAATACATAGATTGGTTGCCTCCTGTACAAGTGCTGACCAGATTCTGGGCCAGGG
This sequence comes from Vespertilio murinus, assembly GCA_963924515.1. NCBI lineage: Eukaryota > Metazoa > Chordata > Mammalia > Chiroptera > Vespertilionidae > Vespertilio > Vespertilio murinus. The sequence goes on from OZ004706.1 coordinate 111,755,043, forward strand.
AGGAGTCTGCAACCTAGGAATGTGCCCTTACATGGAATCAAACCTGGGACCCACAAGCCAATGCTCTATTCATTGAGCAAAATCAGCTAGGCCATACTTCTTTTTTAAAAATATATATATATTTTATTGATATTTTACAGAGAGGAAGGGAGAGAGATAGAGAGCTAGAAACATCAATGAGAGAGAAACATCAACTAGATGACTCTTGCATACCCTCTACGGGGGATGTGCCCGCAACCAATGTACATTCCCTTGACCAGAATCGAACCGGGGACCTTGCAGTCCACAGATCGATGCTCTATCACTGAGCCAAGCTGGTTTCGGCTAGGCCATACTTCTTAATCCCGTCAACTTTTTCATCCATCCTGCAATCCACCTCACATCTGCCAACCATCAAAATGTTTCTGTATCTATGAGTGTATTTCTGTTCTGCTTGTTTATTTATTTTGTCTGTTTTTTGTAGATTCAATTGTTGATAGAAAAGTATTTATTGACATTTTACTGTTCATATATTTAATCTTTTTTTCTTCTTCTTCTTCTTCTTAAATAAGATCCTTTACTATTTTGTGTAATACTAGCTTGGTGGTAATGAACTCTTTTAGCATTTTCTTGTCTGGGAAGATCTTTAAATGTCTTTTGATTCTAAGTAATTTTGTTGGGTAATCTTGGTTATAGGTTCTTGTCTTTCATCACTTTGAATATTTCTTGGCACTCCCTTCTGGCATGCAAAGTTTTAGTTAAGAAATCAGCTGACGGTCTTATGGGAACTCCCTTGTAGATAACTAATTGCTTTTCTCTTGCAACTTTTTGTCTTGACCCTTTGGCATTTTAATTATTATACTAGTGGCCTGGTGCACAAAATTTGTGCACATTAAAAGGAAATTAATTAGAGGAAATAATTTAATATTGCTATTTGCCCTTTCTGTATAATAGAAGTGTCAGAGATAAAAGAAAATTAGTAAAATCTATATGAAAACCTTCCTCCTATCAGAGTCAGGGGCGCATCACGGGACCCAGAGTCAAGTCCCTGCCAACCCACATGCACCTCAAAATTGCATGAGACACAGACCTGGCTGTCCCCCCCTCCCCATTGGGCTAGTTCCAGACCTGGCTAGTCCCACCCTTGTCAAACCACGCCAGGCAGGAGATGTAGCCTCAGGTCCCCTGGCCTAGCACCAGGATGGGAAGTGCACTTAAGGTCCCCTTTCAATCCCCACCAGGTGGGGGTCCACAGCCTGAGGTACCCTTTCAAGTCCTGCCAGCTGTGGAGCACAGCCTGAGGTCCCCTGACAAGCCCCATGAGGATGGGGGAGGGGGTAGCCTGGGTCCCTGCTGATTGTTCATTAAGGCTCCTTATGGGAACTTGACCTCAGTTGTGGGTGCAGCCATCTTTTTGATGGAGTGATGTAATAATAATAAATAATATGTTAATTAGCATATTCCCTCTTTATCAGATAGGATGTCTTGGTTTAGGCCTCTTTGGATTCATCTTGTTTGGACCTTTCTGGGCCTTCTGGACTCATATGTCTATTTCCTTCACCAGGTTAGGGGAATTTACATCATTATTTTTTCAAATAGTTTTCAATTTCTTGTTCTCTCTCTCTCTCTCTCTCTCTCTCTCTCTCTCTCTCTCTCCATTCCTCTCTCTTTCTCTCTCCTCATTCTGGCACCCCATTATGTAAATGTCAGTACACTTGAAATTGTCCCAGAGGCTCTTTACACTGTCCTCATTTTTTGGATTCTTTTTTACTTCTCTGTTCTGACTGGGTGTTTTCTGCTGCCTTATATTCCAGATCAATTATGTGATTCTTGGCTTCATCTACTCTACTGTTGATTCCTTGTAAAATATTCTTCATTATAGTTATTTTATTCTTCATTTATGATTGGTTCTTTTTTATGCTGTTGCGGTTCTCACTAAGTTGATCTACTTTTCTCCTAAGTCATTGAGTATCCTTATAACCAATGTTTTGAACCATGTTTCTAGTAGATTGTTCAGCTCCATTTTTTTTAGTTCTTTTTCTGAAGTTTTATTCTTTTCTTTTATTTGAGACATGGGTCTTTATCTCCTCATTTTGGTAGCCTCTCTGTGCTTGTTCCTAGGTATTAAATAGATCTGCTATATCTCCCTGGATTTGTAAAGTGACCTAATTCAGAAGGTGTCCTTTGGATTCCAGTGACACAGCCTACCCATTCATCTGAGATGGACACTCTAAGTGCACCCCTCACCACTTCATGGGCTGCATACATCCTTGTATTGAAGTTGAACCTTGGTTGATGTTGGAGCATTGATGGGAGGGATTGCCTCCCAGGGTGATTGGCTACAAAGACTGGCTGTGACCTACATGGAGGATCAGCTATACAGAGGCGCACCACTTATAGCAGGGCTTACTTCAGTGGGCCTCTGATTCCTGCTTAGTTTTCTCCTTGAATGTGTCACTTGTGGTGGTTCTTGGGTGGTGATATGACATGGTCTCAAGTTGTCCACCAACAATGCTGGCTCTAGGGCCTATTAGGATGTGCAGGCCAAGGTCAGTTGCAACTTTTACTCTGCCTGTAGCCACCCTACATAAGCTACAAAGCAATCTGAAGATGGCTGCTGGTTTTAGAGGTGCTTGGAGAGGCCAAGTGGTAAACCAAGGTTGGCTGCTAATAGTGTCATGTCTGGGGCTACTTAGCAAGAGATATGAGGCACACTGAGGCTAGATGCTGCAGGTTTGAGAGAATTTTAGGAAATAATTTCAATGCTATGACAGGCTATTTGTATGGAAAAGCCACTGGAAATAGCTTGGGTAGGTGTGGGGCTGGAACCCCTTGCTCCTCAGAGGCAGCACCACAAGCTATATGTCCCTCCTAACTTTTATCTGCCACTATTGGGTATGAGATCAACGTGTTCTGCATCTCTGACCCTCCTACTAGTCTCAATGTGGTGTTTTCTTTAATTCCCTAGTTGTAGGACCTCTATTCAGCTACATTTAAGGCATTTCTGAAATGATGGTTGTTCCGTAGTTTAGTTATAATTTTATGTGTTTGTGGGAGGATGTGAGTACTGCACTGCCATCATGACCTAAAGCTCCTCTTTATTTATATTAATGATATTTAATGCAGGGACTTTTTTTGTTTGTAAAAATATCTTTGATATCTATTACTAGCTGTAAAATTTATACAACTCTAAGCTATTTTACTATTAAGTGTTAACAACTTACACTCTATATCTTCCTGATCTCTACTCCAACCCTTTTCACAACTTACACATATATTAGAAGTTATGTGCTTAATTATAGATTATTTAATTGAGTTTACTGATAGACTAAAAACCTGTGTCTGCTCTCCAGTGCCTTCCTGTAATACTAATCAGAGTGTTTAGATAAAAGTCAGAAGATGGTGGTAATTGAGTGGAATGGTGTGGGTTGTCAAAAAACATCATGTCAGATTATTGAGAGAAAGAGTCTATGCCCACAATTTTCTTTTTCTTCACTATCTTCTTATATTTTTATCCAAGTATTTATTCTCTAGATTTTGTGATTATTTAATTCTATTTATAATATCAAGGGGAAAATGCACTATGAGAAGATATATTACTTTACTTATAAAATAACTAGAGGCCCACTGCATGAAATTTGTGCAGGGGGTTTGTGTCCCTCAGCCCAGCCTGCATCCTCTCCAATATGGGAGCCTTTGAGGGATGTAGGACTGCTTAAAGCTACAAAGTTTTAATTATAGAAGATAAATAAATCCTAACAAAAATGACTGCAGACAAGGAGCAAGCAGGAGGCTTGGCTCTGCTCAAGGCTACAAAGTTTCAATCATAGAAGATAAATAAATCCCAGATACCAGGGCCTCTGGTTAAGTCACCCAGGGCATGGCTGGCCTGCAAACCACCACAGCCCCCTTGCCCAGGCCTCCCCATGCCCCAAGGGAACCCCTAACCTGATCGGGGACACTCTTCAGGGCAAACCAGCTGGACCCCACCCATGCACCAGGCCTCTATCCTAACTAATAAAAGAATAATATGCAAATTGACTGTCACTCCAACACACAAGATGGCTGCCCCCCATATGATCCCTATTGGATCGAGCCTAAATGGGCAATTGGACATCCCTCTCACAGACCAGGACTGCTGGCTCCCAACTGCTTGCCTGCCTGCCTTCCTGATTTCCCCTAACTGTATTTGCCTGCAAGCCTGACCACCCCCTAACCACTAACCCTAACCCTAACCACTCCTCTGCCAGCCTGATTGATGCTTAACTGCTCATCTGCCAGCCTGTTTGCCCCTAACTTCCCTCCTCTGCCAGCCTGGTCACCCCTAACTACCCTCCCCTGCAGGCTTGATTGCCCCCAACTGCCCTCCCTTACAAGCCTAGTCCCTCCCAACTGCTCTCCACTGCTGGCCACCTTGTGGTGGTCATCTTGTGTCCACATTGAGGCAGTCATTTTTTACCACATGGGGGCAGCCATCTTGTATGTTGGAGTTACAATCAATTTGCATATTATTATTTTATTAGGAAGAATAGAGGCCTGGTACATGGGTGTGGGCCAGCTGGTTTGCCCTGAAGGGTGTCCCCGATCAGGTTAGGGGTTCCCTTGGGGCATGGGGAGGCCTGGGCAAGGGGGCTGTGGTGGTTTGCGGGCCAGCCATGCCCTGGGTGACTTAACCAGAGGCCCTGGTATCTGGGATTTATTTATCTTCTATAATTGAAACTTTGTAGCCTTGAGCAGAGCCAAGCCTCCTGCTTGCTCCTTTTCTGCAGCCATTTTTGCCTAGAGACCTGGAGCTTCTGGGACTGTGCAGATAAATTTGATGATCAAATTAAGCAGAGGCCAAGGCAGGCCAGGGCAGGTGGAAAGTGTGGCTTCCTCCATTGCCAGGGAAACCCAAGCCTCCTGCTCTCTCCATGGCCACAGCCATCTTGGTTGGATTAATTTGCATACTCACTCACTTATCTAATCTTATTAGATAAGATTAATGTGGCTACTAAAGTTTTTCTAACCATATTTAGAATCAATATAATTGTCTTGCTTACTCAGGAATAAAATTCAAATTTAAGTTGAGAATGAGCATGAATACGCATAATCTCTTTTCCCAAACAAGATCTTTCTCCAATGTATTGACAACTTGAAATACAAAGCCAGCAAGGAAGAGAGATGATAAAGGGCATATTAATTTCCCAAGGCTATTGTTACATATTTGGTCACTTAAAACAACAGAAATTTATTTTTCCACAGTTTTGGAGTCTAGAAATTCTAAATCTAACAGGACTGTGCCCCCTTTTGCAGCTTTAAAGGAAAATCTGCCCATTGCCTCTCAGCTGTTGCTGGTTCCAGGCATTCCTTGGCTGTGACCACATCACTGTAATTGTTGCCTCTGTGGAGATGTTGCCTCCCCCTCTTCTCTATGTCTCTCAGAACACCATTTGTCTTTCTCTTATAAGGCATATGTGATTCTATTTGGGCCCACTGGGATAGTACAGGGGAATCTCTTAATTCAAAATCCTTAATGTAATAACATTTGCAAAGATCCTTTTTCTAAATGATGTAACATTTACAAGTTTCATTGATTAGTACTTGAAATCTTTGTATGGCTATTACCAAGATTTTTTTTTTAATCTTAAAATGTGCAACCTCTTATAAAAGACATGTTCATAAGTGTTCATAGCAATAACAGCTAATTGAAAACAACACCATAGCCATCAAAGGGAAAATGAATAAACTAATAGTGATATAGCCATATAATGGAATACTACTAAGGAATAAAAAAGTGAACTTCTGTTATACATATTGATTATACCACTGTTTCAAATCATACTGATAAAAAAAATCAAGACACAACAAATGCATACTACAAAATTCCATTATATGAAGTTCATGAAAAGGCAAAATAGATCAATAAATGTAAAAATCAGAGCAGTAATTAGTTGGAATGGTGAAGCAGATAAGCAGATTAAGAGGAAGTTGTTTTGAGAGAACATTCTACAATTTAAAAAATTTTCTGTATTGATGGAAGTGCTGATTACATATGCATTTCTCAAAACTCATAAAACTGTATGTATATTTAAGATCCATGCACTTATCATACATAATTACAAATCAACAAAGTGAAAAAAGCTGAACTGAGATGCAAATTTCTGAAGAGAGGCAGAAGCCATCAGCCTACGATACATTTTCTGTTGTGTGTCTCTTGGTCATTCTCCACACTCCACACCTGGAGCCTGATCTCTGGCATATGATCAAAAGTTACAGTGACAATCACAGAATACATCTGGATTTATCTGTTTAATTAAACATTTCACTTCCTTGCTTCTCTTTTAAAATTGCTGGCTCTTCAAAATATTCCAAGAAGCCATATTCCATTGCTTTTACTGCTGGCAGTTTATAAAACTGCTGATTATCCAATATATGCTGAGAGTTTATATAATCTGTTTACAACTGACTTGAAGCAAACCACAACCCTACTCCCCCATACTATCCTTGTAAATTGATAGTGGACTGTGGTTATTCCATTTCATCCATCTCCTCATATTTCTGACAAAACTTACATTAAAATCCTATAGATTTCCATTTCATAAAATTATGCTTTCATTTATTTATACAAAAATTTATACTCTTACTTTTTTCTACTCTCCTTAGTCTTATGACCAAGAATATGTCTTTCATTTATTTTCATCACATTATCCCATATAATAAAGAGGTAATATGCAAATTAATGCTTACACTCTCGCAAGATGGCTGCCTACGACCAGGACAGCACAGGAGTTAGTGAAGGATGATCAAATGACTGAACTAACAGGCTGTGTGGGGTGACCAGGATGGCAGGGGGGTTAATAAGGGACGACCAAATAACTGAACAGCAGGCTGTGTGGGATGACCAGGTTGGTGTGGAGAGGATGAGGAGCAAGCAAGCCTCCGGGTGGGTGGGGGGAGGTGGGGGCAGGTGGGGATAACCAGGTCAGCAGGGGGAGGAAGTTGGGGTGACCAGGCTGGCAGGGAGAGCAGTAAGGGATTACCACTCAGGTGAGCAATTAAGAGCCAGTGATCCAGGATTATGAGAGAGATGTCTTGGATGGAAGGGGGTTCAGGGTGGGTTAAGGGAACACCCCCATACACGAATATCATGCACCAGGCCTCTACTTTTCAATATAAATTAAACATGTTGTCAAGTGACCTTTCCTTCCTGACTCCTCTGGCCCCAGCATTAAATAAGATTCCTTTGTGTAGAGTACTATTCTTCTTGGTTTTATTGCAAGTGTTACAATTTTTATTTAGCATGGACAAGTCAAGGCCTAATTTTTTTTTTCTAAAAAGGAGAACTATACTGTTTTGTAAAAAACAAACAAACAAACAAAAAACAAGAGAGAGATATCACCAATAACAAAAGAATTAAGAAATATAGAGTTTTTAAAGTCCCAATGCATGAAGATTCTTGTAAGAATGGGCCTTCCTTCCCCTGGCTGCTGGCATCACCTTTGCTCTATCCTGAGCTTCATTTTTGCCTTTGCTATGGCCCAGAGCCACCTTTCTGCCCTCCCATGCTGCCTAGAGGCCTGGAGCTGCTGGGACTGTGCAGAACACCTGCATCACCACCCCGGCTGCTTGACATCTATGTATGCAAATTAACTTGCCATCTTTGTTGGGTTAATTTGCATACTCATTCCTGATTGGCTGACAGGCATTGTGAATGCATGGTCAATTTGCATCTTTCTCTTTTATTAGTGTAGATACTGAGTTTCAAAGAAAACACATGTAGTAAATAAGATTCAAGCAACTATTAGAAAACATAATTCTAAAAACAACAAAAGGATTAACATTATTCCATTATATTGTGTGGGGCTGGAGAATTAGGAGTAATAATTACCTAATAGAATTTTGGTTTGAATTCCTTGAAGTACATATTTTAGGGAGGATTCAGAGACCCACCTCTTCATTCATTGTAGCAGCAGAAAATCTGTGTAAGCTCTGAATGATACACTGAGGAGTATCCACAGGGATTTAGTTGGGTTAGTAAGTGACAACTTCCCAGGACTATGAAATATGCTGGAAATAATTTGCTAAGAAGTTCCTTGAATAAGAAGTGTCTTTAATAAGATAGTTTGATGAGTAAATGAATCAGAAAATTGAAGGCTAAATTTTCCTTACATTCCAGAAATATTTTCAGTGATGGTAAGGTCAAAATATTTGGATTATAATTTAAGAACCATCAACTATTTAGGTAAAGACTATCTAAACCAAGTCATTGCCAGGCACTACAATTTAATCATGAATCCCATTATTCAAATGCAATTCATGGGTCTAGAGCTCACATTTGAAAAAGGAAAACTGAGTTACACTTTTGTTCATACTGGGCAAATGTGCAGATCAGCAAGAACATTGTGAGATTAATTATAAAGTGTGCAGAAAATTATGTCTACTAAAAATCAAGTAATCAAATTATTTTAAGTAAGATCAAATTAATGTAAGGTTTTTTATAGAATATTATGCACATTTTTATGAAATAAAATAGGGTTATATGAAGCATAGATATTTACAAATAATTAAAGACTATTTATCTCTGCTAAGATCTTATTCTGCTAATTTAATGATTGTTGTGATCATAAGTTCTTATAGTTTTCTACTTTTAAAAATATTTATATTTTTAAATATATTTGTATTGGTGTCAGAGAGATAGGGAGAGAAATAGAAACATCAATGATGATAGAGAATCACCAATCGCTGGGGACTGAGCCTGCAACCATGCCATATGCCATGACACAGAATCAAACCCCGATCTCCTGGTTTATAGGTCAATGTTCAATCACTGGGCCATGCCAACTGGGCTTAAGTATATTTTAGAGTGATAATATTAGCATATATCTAGAGCAAGTTTTTACCCTTGTAAATATCATCCATAATAGGTATTTTAACTCTAAAAGTGTTGGTATCATCATATACACATAATGTTTTTACATTATATTTACTCATACAATCAAGTCTAAGATGTATTACTGTGTCCCATGCACTATTTTAGGCACTGAGCATAAAAGAGTGAATATGAGAGATAAGGTATGAGCCCTGACTCTTCCACTTGAAACAACCAATGCTCTTCCACACACAAACAAACAACATATATGAAATAATGGTTTACATGAGGATGATGATAAAACCTATAAACAATATCCTCCTTCATATTTACTTATTGTTTATTGATTTAGTTCTATCTGTTAATATTGTGTTGATTTATTCCATCAACCAAACTAAATACTTTACATTCAATTTTGATAGTAATGCAGAAATATGTTTTTTGTTTGTTACATGAATCCACATACTTTCAAACAGCCCTTTGTATGTATAAAAGAAATTACTTTACCATTTTTGTCTCTTTTATGTTTTAGCAGAGTAAAAAATGCAATTTACTAAATACAAGTTTGTTATCTGGAAACCTTAAGTACTTGAACATAATCCATACTCTAATATTGGGTCCTGTCTTTACTCTGGCCCATTTGCTTTTATTTCTGAAAGCAAATTCCTACTGGAAGTGCACCAAGGTAAACACTTCCTGGGTGAAAACACAAGATTATGAAAGGAAATCACATGCCCAACTGCTAATTTTTTCACATAAGAAGAGTTATTTGGCTCTACATGAGTCATTTGCTGCAGAAAAAAAGACAAATGAATAAAGAATGTATTACATTTTACATGTAAAATATAATGTTCAGGACAAAGTAATTTGTAATTTTGAATTTTATTTTGTAAGGTATAAAACATTTACTCAGTTATTCCCTATTGGTAACTTATCAAGTTGACCTAATCGGTCTTCTTTTTCCCTATATTTTCATAGTAAAAATTAACAATAATAAATATTGAGAGGTCTTACAAATTTTTAATCACTGGTTATTATGGCACTGACAGTGATAAAAGCCTAAGCGACCTGAACACCAGAACAACCAGAATGACCAGAATGATGGGTCATTCTGATGCACACTGATCACCAGGGGGCAGACACTCAATGCCGGGCTGCCCCCTGGTAATCAGTGTGCTTCCACAGCCAACCTCCTGCACCACCAACTCCCCTGGTCCCTCTCTGTTGCTGGCCAACCTCCCATGATCCCTCCCCCAGCCAGCAGGCCCCACCAGCAGCTGGCAGCTGGCAACCAGCAGGAGAGAAGGCCCCAGCCAGCAGCCAAAGGCCCCCGCTGGCAGCCAGAAGACCCCAATAGGTCTTGATCACTAACCAGACCTAGGGTTCCCACCTGTGCATGATTTCTAGTTAAGAATATAAGCATGTTCTTTCAATCCTTTGGGACTTTTAAATTCAAATACAGAAACCAGTTACACATACATTAAAATAAAAAAATTCACAAAATAACCCGATTATTAATACTTCATTAATACATTGAATATTAGAAAATTTCAATTTATTGACTGAACATTATAGTAAGGTTTCATTAAGATAGACAAAAGTAGTCTTTTAAATCACATAAACATTTAGATTAATTTACTTTCAAACCATAACATTTAAGCAGAGGAAGAGAAGAGAGGGAATTATAGGTAGGTTTGCCAAAAAGTATTTGTTAATAATATAGAAACAAATATGTTTGAGAAAAAAAAACTAATATTTTCTTTTGCATTAAAAATAACAATGCACATCAGAAAACTCATTTATACATGAGAGTAAATAAAGGTTTCCAGGTGAAAATACTATAGTTATTATCAGAATTTTCCTATGTAATTATTAACTATTATATCAGTTTGGATGCTTTCAACTGTAAATAACAGAAATTCTAGCCAAAAATGTTTTTAAAATCATTAGCTCTCACTACAGAAAGTCAAGAGAAAGACAGATGTCATAGAGTGTTGATTCAGTAGCTTAATGATGTCATCAGTTTTTCCTATCTTTTTGCTCTGCTCTTTTTTCCTATCTTTTTGTTCACATTCTGGCTCTATCCGAAGGCTGGTTACTCTTGGGATCATTTAGGAAACCTAGAAGCAGCACATGCTCTTCCACACACAAACTCATGTCCTTACTAATGTCCAGTGAAAGGAGTTTCTCCTCACCAGGGAATGTGGTCCTTTCCCTGAGTGTGAGGAACTAAGATTTCAGCAATGAGGAAATGTGTTTGGTTGGCATGTGCTTGTTGATCTAAACAAATTATAAACCACCATTGGAAATGAGGATGGAACCAGTTTCTCTGAGATGGGCTGATTAACATCTGAGCATCTGAACAAACAGGTTTGGTGAAGAAGGAGAAAGTGGGAATTGATTCAAGCTGGGCAAACAACCATGCTTCCACAACTGTGGGTCCATCAGTGATCTTAAGTACCTTCTTCATCATAGCATCGGCAGGAGAGCTCAGATGTGGTTATTGCTAAACAGATGTTTCATTGTCCACCTGATAGGGAATTTGAAGTACCCATCCCTACCATAGATAAAAAATAAGGAACATTTTAGTAGTGAAGACTAAGTATTAACATGCTGGCAAAAATTTACTTGTGTCCTTGGATTTAATAATGACCAAGGTCGGCACAATCAAAATTGTATGAGAAGCATAAGAAAATAATGTGTTTAGTTTCATAGAGGTGCTGTGGACCATAAAACATAATCCATGCAATCACAAGTAATTTCAACATGCATCAAATTCTTTACTTACACTTGTCAAATACCATGAGGAAATTATAATCTCTAAAAATGCCTATTATGTTTCCCTTATTTCTCTCTGCCGTCCTCAGCCTTTATGCACTTTGCCACTTTTGTTTCTCCCATCAAACTGACTGAGAATTCTCCTCCCACCAGCCTGTGTTCCTTTTCCTCTATCCTTCCCTATTCAGGTCTTTACACATGGAAATTCAATTACTGTTTATTTGGGAGATGGGGAGAGGTGCCTATACTTTTACATTTAAAATTTTTGCTCTTATGACAAAATGATTAAAGGGTAATTAAACTGCAAGAATGTGAATCACCAAAAAATTAGTTCCATGCTCCCTGTACACTAATAAGATCTAACCCAAAATAATGAAAGCAGATGAAATTTCTGAACCGTTATAAGTAGAATGGGATAAATTATGCAGAATGAACATGATGTCATACTGGTGGAAATTAAGTAATTACCATACACACACTCATGTTCTTATAACCACAGGTGTTTCTTCCTTTTAATTACACGCAAAGCTAGTGATGATGATGAGAGAGCAAGCAGGACAGGCCCTCTCACATTCAGCTGCTGAGAGGGTGAGACTGTGGGTTAAAGCCTTAAAGTTGTTCATACCCTTTAATCCTGTACTTTCACCTCTCTGAATCTAACTTTATAATGTGAAAAGAGCAGTCCCCCTTTCCTTAGTGGCATTCATAAGTGTAAATTATCTTAATAATCTAAATATACAATACAAAGCTAATTATTAAATATATCCTAGTACATTTGTAGAACAGAAAAGAATTCAGCTTTAAAATTGTATTTACAACCACATTGTAATGATGTTTGTAGTAGGGAGCTAAAATAACCTGACTTAACAATAATGTTGAACTCATAATTCACCCAATTCTTAAGTCCTACTTGGACTTATTTTATGAACTAATAACATTTCCTATTTTGCTAAATCAATTTGAACGGGAATTTGTTAATACGTTCAACCTAAAATATTTTAAATAATTAATGGATCTAATCCAATAGTGTATTAGAAAAACACACATGACCAATGGATTTACCCAGGAATTCAAGAAAAGTTCGGTATAATTCTCCCAATTAAAAGAGTAAGAAAGAAATGAACCTATGATCATTTCAACATGTATATTTTTTAATTTTTTTATTGATTTCAGGGAAAAGGGAGAAAGATAAGGAGAGAGAGATAGAGAGAGAAACATCAATGATGAGAGAGAATCACCAATCAACCGACTCTGCATGTCCCACATTAGGGACCGAGCCCACAACCCTGGCATGCATCCCTCACTGGAATTGAACCTGGAACTCTTCAGTCCACAGGCTGATGCTCTATCCACTGAGCCAAATCAAATAGGGTACATGTAAAAATTTTAAGTAATTATTCATTGTCCCATACATAAATAAAAAAGAAAATTATTGTAGTAAGTTACAAATAGAATAATTTTAACATGATAAAAATACAGCAAATATTAGAAACATTTTCTAATATTTTAATAGTCTCTAACTTTCTAATCATTTTTTAATTCTAATCTTTGGAAGTTTGACATAAAAGAAAAATATCTGCTATCATTTAAAAAATCAGTTCTAAAATTTTAAAGATTAAGATATAACTATCATCTTAATGGGATATAATTTTGAAATCAATCAAATGAGGAAAAAACAATATATATTAAGAATTCAGCTGAAACCGGTTTGGCCCAATGGATAGAGTGTCAGCCTGAGATTGAAATCAGGTTCGATTCCGGTCAATGGCATGTACCTTGGTTGCGGTCACATCCCCAGTGGGGGGTGTGCAAGAGGCAGCTGATTGGTGATTCTCTCTCATCGATGTTTCTAACTTTCTATCCCTCTCTCTTCCTCTCTGTAAAAATTAATAAAAATATATATTTAAAAAAAGAATTCAAACTATGTGTCTAGATAAAGACACAAAACAAATACAACAAAAAAGTCAATGAAACAATTCATGAAGTGTGCATGTGTAGGGGGTGGTAAATTCCTAATACCAATAAAACTAGAAGGCACTTTTTATCTACAAAAAGTCATATTTAAGGTCTCTATAAAAAAGTAATTGTTATCATTAACATATAAGCCTAAATAAGATTTTTTTAAATAAAAAGGTATATCATGTCATAGAAAGGGAAGAATCAACGGTATATGAATATCATTTCCCCCCAAATTAACTTTTAAATTAAATGATTTCTCAATCAAAATCTCTGTGAGAAAATAAGGTACTAATCTTAAAGTTTGTCTGTTGCAAAAGCAGTTAGGGTTTTTTGAAGAAAACATTAATTATGCTAAATATATAAGATAATGGAAGAAAAATATGTCACCAAGCTAAAAGTGATAATTACTGGGTAGCAAGAGGATGAACGAGCCTTATTTTCCTTATAAAGACTTATATTTTCACCTAGCCAGTGTTGCTCAGTAGTTGAGCATCAATCCATGGACCAAGAGGTTGAGATTCAATTCCCTATCAAGGTATTTGCTTGAGTTGCAAGCCCAGTTCTTAGTAGTGGGCATGCAGGGGCAGTGACTGATGTTTCTCTCCCATTGAGGATTCTATCTCTATTTTTAAATTTAAATTTAAAAAATCTTTATTGTTCAGATTATTACATTTGTTCCTTTTTTTCTCCCATAGCTCCCCTCCATCAGGTTTCTACCCCACCCTCTGCCCTTACCTCCCCCCCAACTGTCCTCATCCATAGGTGTACACTTTTTGTCCAGTCTCTTCCCACACCCCACTCCCCTTTTCCCCCAAGATTTTTTAGTCCACCCCCTTTCTATGCCCCTGATTCTATTATATTGACCAGTTAATACTGTTCATCAGATTTTTTATTCCCTTGGTTTTTAGATTCACTTGTTGGTACATATTTGTTGTTCATAATTTTTAACTTACCTTTTTCTTCTTCTTCCTCTTCTTAAAGAATACTTTTCTGCATTTCATATAGTACTGGTTTGGTGGTGATGAGCTCCTATAGCTTTTTCTTATCTGTGAAGCTCTTTATCTTACCTTCAATTCCGAATGATAGCTTTGCTGGGTAGAGTAATCTTAGCTGTAGGTTCTTGCTCTTCATCACTTTGAATATTTCTTGTCATACCCGTCTGGCCTGCATAGTTTCTGTTGAGAAATCAGCTGAGAATCATATGGGTGCTCCCTTGTAGGTAACTAACTTTTTATCTTGCTGCTTTTAATATTGTCTCTTTGTCTTTTGCTCTTGGCATTTTAATTATGATGTGTCTTGGTATGGTCCTCTTTGGATTTCTTTTGTTTGGGGTTCTGTGCTCTTAGTGGACTTACAAGTCTATTTCTTTCACCAGGTGGGGGAAGTTTTCTGTCACTATTTCTTTAAATAGGTTTTCAGTATCTTCCTCTCTCTCTTCTTCTGGGACCCCCATAATTCTGATGTTGGAATATTTGAAGTTGTCCCAGAGGCTTCTTATCCTATACTGTCACCTTTTTGGATTCTTTTTGCTTTTTACTTTTCTGGTTGAGTGTTTTTTGCTTCTTTGTATTCCAAATCTTTGACTTGATTCTTGCAATCCTCTACTCTGCTTTTAGGTCTCTGTATAATATATATATATTTTTTCAGTCAGTGTATACTTACTTTTTAGTTGATCCTTTTTCATATCCTGGAGGGTCTCGCTATATTTATTGGCCTTTTCCAAGAAATTCTTGAAAGACCTTATAACTGTGGTTTTGAACTCTATATCCAGTCATTTACTTTCCTCAATTTCCTTCATTTGTGACCTGCCTTTTTGTCTCTGCATTTTGGCTGCTTACCTACATTGATGGAGTTGCATTGTGTGCTAGGTGTCCTAGCAAGGCCCAGTGGCTCAGTCTCCCCAGTTACCTGAGGTGGACACTCTTGGTGTGCCCTTTTGTGGGCTGTCTGGGAAGTCTTCTTGTAGTTAAGCCTAGATTGTTGTTAGTATCATTGGGGGGAGTTGACCTCCAGGCCAATTGGCAGTGAGGATAAGTGGTGTGTCTACTGGGAGAGCTTCTTTGCTCAGCTTGGATGGAGTGGAGTCTCAGGGCTGAGCAGAAACCTTGGTTTTCTGTCAGCCCCACCGTACGAGGCCCCTGTGTTTCCCATGTAATGGCTACACGCAACTCTGAGAGAATGCTGCCCTCGAGTTTCGCCCACTGCCAGACAGTCCAATTTCTCCCCAAATGAGTCTGGGTACCCAATGTCTCACCTGGAACTAGATTTCGGTGCGGTTGGGAGGTTATGTTTTGAGAAACAAAAAAGGAATGGCAAAGCTAGCCGCATGCTTGCTGCCCACCCTCTTAGAGAGCCACGTATTCAGCCACCCACCCTTTATGCATGTGCAGGTCTCTACACCTCTGTCCTCCACAGCTCCTCTGGGTCTCAGTGTCCTTTTATCTTCCCTTCTAGTTGTAGAATTTCCATTGCTTTCCAGTGGTTCTGGATGATGTTCACTCTCTTTCAGTTGCAGTTTTGAAATTGTTGTATAAGGCAGTATAGGTGTTTACCTATGCCGCCATCTTGGTTTCTCCTTGAGGTTCCTATTTCTCTATTCCTCTCCCTTCCTCTCTAAAACTCAATTTAAAAAACTTAGATTTTCTACAGTATATATATATATATATATATATATATATATATATACTGTAGAAAATCTAAATATATATATATATATATAATTAATTTTTTTATTTTCTGAAATCGAAAGTAAGATACATATTTAACAAATTTACTAAAACTGTTAACTAAATTTTATAATGAATTGCTATGTAAAAGATTGTCAAGTATTAAAAAGAGCTACCATATTTAAAGCCCCTACTGTGTCAGATATGCCCTTACATTGATATACTTCCACTAATAGTGAAATTTTACAATATTTTTTCATATGGAAGAAAATAATAGATTTATCTATTTAAAATGATTTAAAGTAAAAAACAATACAAAGAAAAAGAAAGAAAATCATCTAACACCAATGCCCAAAATATATTTCTAGAACTATATTATTTGTTAAAGTAACTCATGTTGATAATCATATAATAAAAATTTGTATAAGATAAAAAAATTATTTCAAGTTTATAAGAAATTATGTCAAAACACCTCCACATTAACTAGTGAATAATCAATTCTCTCTTTGAAGGTATAACTTGCTATATAGATTTATTCAGAATTTACTAACATCTTTAACTCTATAAACATTTCACATTTGGACAATTAGCAAAAGTCAAAATAAATAAGTAAATTAATTCAGAGTGATGTTATATATAATGAGAAAGCTTACTCATGCTATTAATATGCTCTTTCTGCTTTCTGCTACAGTTAAACTTTCAAATATTTTTGCTCACTAAACACTTTTAGATCACTTCATGACTCAACATTTCAAAATAAATTGTTGTATTATCTCTATCTATCTATCTATCTATCTATCTATCTATCATCCATCTAAAAAGAGGTAATATGCAACTTAGGCCAGGATGCTGTAACAGTCACATTCAGCTCAGGAGGAGGGGCCTGGCATGGGCCCAGAGCCTGAGAGAACAACAAACAGGGTGTCCCATGCCGGGCTCTGGAACCAGAGAGAGGAACATGAAGTGGGGGCTGGCCCCCAGCCCCATCCCTGAGGCCACGGTGCTGGGCTGCTGAGACCAGAGCAGTGGAGACACAAACCCACAGTGGGAATGGTCCTTAGCCCCAGCCATGCTGCCATGGCTAGGGGCCAGGGTTGATTCTGGTCAAGGACATGTACCTATGTTGCAGGCCACATGCCTTTTATAATATAGATTCAATCATTCATTTCCGAATTAACAAGTATTTTTCAAGCATATACTGTGTTTGGCCATGCTAATATAATTCAGAAGAAGAAAGTGACATTTTTGCTCACAAATTATGTAAGGACAGTTTCTTTTCTTTTGTTTTTAAATTAAACTTTATTGTTCATATTATTACAAACGTTCCTCATTTTCCCCCCCTCCATGGCTCCCCTCCACCAGTTTCTCACCCCACCCTCTGCCCTTTCCCCATCCCCCATTGTCCTCATCCATAGGTGCAGTTTATGTTCAGTCTCTTCCCGCACCACCCACTCCCCATTTCCCCGAGAATCATCAGTCCACTCCCCTTCCATACCTCGGATTCTATTATATTCACCAGTTAATATTGTTCATCATGATTTTTACTTCCCTTGGTTTTTAGACGCACTTGTTAATAGTTACCTATTTGTTGTTCATAATTTTTATCTTTATTTTCTTCCTCATCCTAAAGAACCCCTTTTAGCAATTCATATAATTCTGGCTTGGTGGTGATAAACTCCTTTAGCTTAAATTTATTTATGAAGCTCTTTATCTGGCCTTTGATTCTGAGTGATAGCTTTGCTGGGTAGAGTATTTTTGGCTGTAGGTTCTTGTTATTCATCACCTTGAATATTTCTTGCCATTCCCATCTGGCCTGCATGGTTTCTGTTGAGAAATCAGCTGACAGTCGTATGGGTGCACCTTTATAGGTAACTACCTGCTTTTGTCTTGCTGCTTTTAATATTCTCTCTTTGTCTTTTGCTCTTGGAATTTTAATTATGATGTGTCTTTGTGTGGTCTTCTTTGGATTCCTTTTGTTTGGGGTTCTGTGTGCTTCCTGGACTTGTAAGTCTATTTCTTTCCCCAGGTGGGGCAAGTTTTCTGTCACTATTTCTTTCAATATGTTTTCGGTATCTTGCTCTCTGTCATCTTCTGGGACGCCCATAATTCTGATGTTGGTTTGTTTAAAGTTGTCCCAGAGGTTTCTTACACTATCTTCAACTTTCTGGATTCTCTTGTCTTCTTGCTTCTGCAGAGGAGTGTCCTCTGGCTCTTTGTGTTCCAAATCTTTGACTTGATTCTTGCAATCTTCCATTCTGTTTTTAGGACTCTGTATAATATTTTTTATTTCAGAGAATGTATTCTTTATTTCTAGTTGATACTTTATTATTTCTTGTTGATCCCTTTTCATATCCTCATAGGTCTCATTTATTTTATCGACCTTTTCTAGGAGATTCTTGAACAACCTTATAAGCATGGTTTTGAACTCTATATCCAGTCGCTTTTTGTCCTCCATTTCTTTCGTGATCTGTTTCCTCGTTTTGGCATTTTCGCTGCTTCCCTGAGTTGGTAGGTTGGGAGGATCAGCTGTATCTATGCCAGGAGACAGCCTTATTCCACTAGACTTGGAAACCTGCAAAAGCCTCTGTGTTCAGCTTGGATGGGGCGGAGTTTCATGGTGGAGCCTACAGTCTTGGCTTCCGGTTAGCCCCGCCCTCTGAGGTTCCTGAGTCTCAGTGTATCTCAGTGTCCTTTGGTATTCGCTGCAAGTACCTCTGAGAGAAAGGCACCCTAGAGTTTCGCCCGCTACCAGACAGTCTGGCCTCTCCCCCATGAGCCCGCAACTGGGATTCAATGCAGTTGGAAGGGGGTTAAGAGCAGTTAGGAGCTTATGTCTCCTTCCCACTAGGGCAATCCAGCGGCCCAATCAACCCTCTGTCCTCTGCGCGAAATGTGCGCTACTCTGGGGCTCTGCCTTTCGCTGCTCCCCTGAGCTTCAGCCTTTCAGCCCAGATTCCCTCTGTATGAGCCTGGCACCTCAGGGTTGGTGGTGATCAATCCTGCAGGGGAGGGCAGTTAGGGGTGAGCAGGATGACAGGGGAGCACTTAGGCATCAATCAGGCTGGCAGGGGAGTGGTTAGGGGGTGATCAGGCTGGCAGGCAGAAGCAGTTAGGGGTAATCAGGAAGGCATGCAGGCAAGCAGTTGGGAGCAAGCAGAATGAGAGAGGGATGTCTGACTGCCCATTTAGACCTGATCCCAGGTCCCATATTGGAGAGGGTGCAGGCTGGGCTGGGGGACACACCCCTTGCACAAATTTCATGCACGGGCCTCTAGTTAAATAATAATTGCAATGAAAGGGGGTGAAAATACCAGACCTGGTAATCCCTTCCTAGATGAAGTGATGACTAATGGAAATCTGTAATCTGTATTTAGTGGCCATCATCCAGGTAAAAAGCATTTTCTTTGTTATGGGGATTAGGGGGGACTGAACTGTATGTCATCCGCCTATTGAAGGCAGAGACTGTCACATCTACAGTCTCTGGGGTAAAAGGGGATGTTTCTTGTTTGTGAGAGAGAAATTCTTCACTCTGGCTGGATCTGAGCTTAATATGAGTGAATAAAATTTAAAGAGGAAAATAAAGACTAAATGCAAATGGCTGTGCACATGGGAATTGTACACCTGAGGAGTGCTGGCTTTTGAAATCAGCGGGAAGCCATGGGAAGGTTGACAGTCAGAGAGAGCCAGGACCCAGTTTTCACTTTAGGAGCCACCATCCTGGCCGCAGGAGGATGGGTCATCTTCAGGCAAGCAAGGAGGGAGTCAAAAGACCAGTGAATGTAACCAACAATAAAAATAATTGGACTCTTTTTAGTTGGTATTTAAAAGCTGGATTATTTTCCTGCTTGGTCAGGCATCAACGTTTTAATGGTCCTCCAACTGGTTTCCCACATTCATCTCCTCCCTCCGGCAACCCCTTAATTAACCCCAAAGACAGTTATATTTAAAAATAAAAATATGAGATTTGCCTCTGGTAAGGTCGAAAAAACGCTTCATCTGCTCTCTTGGCCTCCGGCCAGAAAGCCAGTGGTGAGTCAGGATGAACGGCGCCTGCGGATGAAGGAGCAGCAGCGTCTGAGCACCACCAGGAGCCGCGCAGGATCCCCGTTTGAGAAGTACAACCGTGTGCGGCAGCTGAGTTGTGCCCTGGATACCACCCAGGGTTAGAGCGAGGTCCTGCGGAGGACTCAGGTCCGGGAGAGAGGCCCCGGGGCTCAGAGGAAGGCACCCCACAGCCAGGAGGCCAAGGCCTCAGGACTCCCGGGTCTCCACACCTTGAACAGCACCTTCCAGATACCCATCAAGGCCAAAAGTGCCACCAGTCTCTGTTTCCGTAACTAGTTTTATTGGGCAGGGAGAGCTCAAAATCACTTTTTCGTCTTCAGTGAATATTGTCCGGATGCTCGTGATCATGCCTAATGTGATTATGAAGAACTTAAGGTATATGCATCTATTTTAGATGAGAGTATTAATTTCCAACTACACTCTACCATCCACCCTTCTCCTTTGTATCTGTTTGCTTATTTCTCCCTACAACACTATACAGTCCACAAAGTAATCTTGCAGCATTTCCTTGTAAAATAAATCATTATCTTTTGTCAAAGGAGCGCATAATTGCAGCAAAATAACAGTTCAAAACTGCTTACAATTGGCTTTTTACACTTGATAAATACAGAAGAGAATAATTACCTAAAGACAATGTATAACCTTGATTTAAATGACTTATTATGCACACTTTGAATATATGCAGCAAAAATAATTTTCCTCACTCAAAGCAGTATCCCCTGATGACAAATGAATTTGTTTAGGTTGAAAGCAGTATACATTTATAATTCCCTTATCTATTTTATAACTTCATGTATCTTCCATCCACTCCCTTTTCAGTTCATTGCTTTATTCTTTAATCCAACAGATCATTTTTCATCAATGTTGATTTAAAAAAATAAAATTCAGTGCAACTTTGAAGAAAATAAAGGATTAAATCAAACAAAAAGGGTGGACAAAAAGACAGTAACAGTATTATTCACATTCTCTCCCTCTTTCTAAATGTATCTGCTATCAATGTTGCAGTGATAGTGACATACAGGGGTAGACAATCACATACCAAACTACTACCAAATGGCACTTAATGTCCTATAGACCCTTAGATCACATACATCTCAATTAAACAAACCCTAGTTTTGACAATTCCCCGCCCCCCACAACAGATAATGATAAGTCTCTGAATGTTTTGAGAAGGCATTTTTTTTTGACATTTGCAAGTAATCTGGAGGATTAAATTCCTCATATACTTTCAAGTCTTCCTGCTTTAAATGTTGTCAGATTACTGATCAAAATGATGATGAAACCAAGTTGGTGAGGAAAGAGGGCTGTCTTCCATTTGAATGAGAACACCACTAAATAGGAAAGGGAAATGGTAATAAAAGAGAGAAGAGACCACTGAGATTTTAAAATATTTGAGAAGGCCTATAGTGTGTTTTGATATTATTATCTCCTTATCCTTTTGTAAAATGTAGACTACAACCATTTTTAAGCTATATTTAAAGCTTTGCAAATAGTGATGAATTGATAGATGTTTACATCTAGCAAGCTATTGAAACATCCAAAGTAAAAATTGCTCAGTGATGAGACAGAAGTAGAAAGGAAGGTTCCAAGTGGTCTGAAAAGTTTGACATATGCAGAGAGAAAGAAAAAAAGCCAAACAATTAAGGATCAGAAATAGAGGACAAAAGCAGCTGCCCAATAGAAAATGCCCTCTGTGGGGAGATATTGATATAAATAACATGCAGCCTTCTCGCATTGAAAGATGGGAAGTTGGCTCTGCCTGCTCAGTGTTCTCCAAACAAAAATCTGTGAATGAATAACTGCCTTCCTCCACAGGATCCTACCTTACTGTGTGAGAGGGTTTTAAGAAATATATGAATTAAAATGTAGATGACATAAGCATATTCTCAGTGATTTAATCATTTTACTATAATGTGAGTTGCTGTGAGATACTTTGGAGCTACCCACTCATAATTCATTTATTCATATTTATTCATACACAACATATACACACATACATGCATACACCTGCAAACACATAAATAATTTCTGCTACATGCTAGTCTAAGACTGAGCATATAGAAGTAACAAGACAAAATTCTTGTTCCCATAGTGCTTCTACTGGTATATATCATGAAAATATCTGAGAAACCCATAGTATCTGAACAGGAATACTTTGGATAGCAAATACTATCAAGAAAATTAAATAGGGTGATGTGATAATAGAGCATGCCTGAGTATCAACTCTAGATAAGGAGTTCAGCAAACACTTCTATGAAGCATAGTATTTAAAGTGAAAGATTCACGATGAGAAGAACACCAAGGAAAAAAATAGAGCAAAGAAAAATTCAAGCAGACTAGTTATAATAAGGACCATCAACACCAACAAGTGTTATATGTTTGAGGAACCGAGAAAGAATGCTGTAGCTGAAACAAGGTAAGTGAGAGTATTGATGTTAAATAGGTGAACAGAAATCAGGTCATGTGAGGCAGTGTGGGCCAGGACAAAGAGTTTTATATTATTCTAATTATTCTAATTGCAATGAAAAGAAATCAACATTTTTAAATTCTAATATTGTTATTAAAAAGATTTTTCTGGTTCTTAAATGGACAATGGATTATAGGAAGATTTTAAAAAGACTCAATTAGGGAGCTTGTAGAAACTCATTCAAAAAAGAGTATGGTTTGTACTATGATGAATATGGAAAGACATGGGTGGATTGACTTGGTGAATGTGGAAGATGAGAGAAGATGAAACACAGTGAGGGAAGGGTGATGAGAACTGATAAATCTCTGGTCATATAGATAGGCAATGGTCCTATATTCTGAGTAGCAAAAACTCAAAGTTAAGTAGTTTGATGGAAAAATGGGTGCTAGAAATAAAGTTATTGTTTAAACATTTATTTTATTTTTTTCATTTTTTAAAAAAAATTATTAAGGTATTATATGTGTACATAGCTTACCATTGCCCCCCCCCCCACCTCCCATACATGCCCTTCCTCTCCAGAGTTCTGTGTTCATTGGTTGTACTTATATGCATGCATACCAGTCCTTCGGTTGATTTCTTATCTCCCCCAGGTCTCCTTCCCCTCCCTGCTGTCATTTGACAGTCTGCTTGTTTTATGGTGACTATCTCAGGACCACATGAATAGAATCCGCTCCTCCTCTGGTTCACCCCGCCCCCCACCCAGGTCCCCACTGCTTCCCCAGGGTACACGGCTCTCCCGGGGCACATTTCTCCCATTGGGTACACGGCTCTCCCAGGGTACAAGACCCCATGGGACACACAGCTCACCTGGGGCACACGGCCTC
Source organism: Vespertilio murinus (assembly GCA_963924515.1). NCBI lineage: Eukaryota > Metazoa > Chordata > Mammalia > Chiroptera > Vespertilionidae > Vespertilio > Vespertilio murinus. The sequence goes on from OZ004706.1 coordinate 111,778,632, forward strand.
CTGGGACACACGGCTCACCCAGGGCACAGGGCCCTCTGGGACACAGGATTCAGCTGGGGCACACGGCCCCCTGAGGGACACGGCTCTCCCAGGACACTCGGCACCCCTGGGGCACAGGGCTCACCCAGGGAACACGGCCCCCCTGGGGTGCTGGGGTCACTGACACAGCGGGCGGGCTGGGACAGCTGGGGGCTGAGATGGCTGTGGGCGGGGAGACCAGGCCCAAAGGCTTCTTGTTCCAGGCAGGAGCCGAAGGCGCGGCTGAGGCCCGGCATCGGCTCCCTTGCTCCCACGGCGGGCCGGCTGGGAAGTCCCACTCCCTGGGTCTGGTGGGGAGCAAGCTCTGGCTTCTCTCACTCGTGGAGGCGGCTCTGGCATGTCTGGTTCCACTGTAGTTTTAAACTCCATATGGCAGCAGTGGCGCCTTGCTTCATCTCTAGTTGTAGCCATCCCATTCCGCCAGCTTTCCTGTGGGTCTGGTGTGATCCCTTTCGATTTTAGCTGTTGTTTTTTTCCAAATTGTTGATGAGGTGGCAGCTTAGGAGACTACATAGGCCGCCATCTTGTTTTGGTCTAGTTTAAACATTTAAATTTTGAAATGTTTATTGGACATCTAAGTGGAAAGTCAAGTAAACTAGGAGAAAAAGGGTCTAAAGTTTTAGGGGAAGATTCAGGACAAATCAATGACAGAAGAAATGATAATGCTGTGTATGTTTTAGACGTGTTTAAAAGATTGAGACATATTCTAAAGAAAGTAAATTATCTACTTTATGATCATACTGCTAACATCTATACTAATAAAAGCCTATGTGGTCATCACACCCTCACTTTGTGATGCCCTAACGCCATAACAAATCCATCACCAGGAGGCTGCATGCACAGCGGGTGCACATGGATGGGCAGGGATTTGATGCTGTATGCGCAGTGTGGAGGCTGGTCCTGGCAGCTCCACATGGCATGTAGGTGGTACCTAGCTCCAGCCTACCTCTTTGGGGCAATTCATCAAGGAGCCCTGGTGGGTGGGCAGAGCCTACCTCTTTGGGGAGATCAATCAGGGGGCTCCCACTCTGTACGAGGGCACAGGTCAGGCTGGGGACCACCTCTCCCAGTGCATGGATTTTGTGCGCCGGGCCTCTAGTCCTATATAAAATGAAGGGTACTGTGCCATTCTTTAAAAAAGCATACTTAAATAAAAATTTAAACCCCCCCAAACCAAAGGAACACACAAATAATTTTTTATCAAATTTAATACATTGCACATTTTTGTACCCATAATTAAATGTTATAAAATATAATCTACACTAATAAAAGAGAAACATGCAAATTGACTGTCCCTCAACTATACCCACCAGCCAATCAGGAGCGAGTATGAACATTAACACAACAAAGATGGTGGTGGCCAAAGAGCTGGAGCAAGCAGGATGCTTGGGTTTCCCCTGGCAACAGAGGAAGCCAAGCTTCCCGCCTGCCCTGGTCTCCCCTCAAGGAGTGGCTGGGGAAAAAAAAAAAAGGAGTGGCTGTGAGCCTGGGTCACAGGGCAGCTTGGCCAGCCTGAAAACGGCCCTCAGCCCCTTACCTAGTCTGGCCATGCCCCCATGGAGTAAAAGTCCCTGCTGAGGGCTTGGCAAGCCTACAAACAGTTATCAGCCCCTCACGCAGGCTGACCAGGCACCCCAGCAGGCACCCTTACCCCATGAGGGCATGGCCAGCCTGCAAATTACCACAGGCCCCTTGCCCAGGCTGCCCCATGCCCCAAGGGAATCCCCACCATGATCCGAGACATCCTTCAGGGCAAACCACCTGGGCCCCACCCATGCACAAGGCCTCTTCTATACTAATAAAAAGGTAATATGCTAATTATACTTCTAAATTTCCTAGTATAATTAGGACCAGTCTGTGCTACAACTTATTTATGGATTCCCTTCCTGTTGAATATTTATATTTTATCCAAATTTTGCTATTTTTGTAGGCTTTGTTAGATGTCAACATTTAAATAAATGATCAATTTCAGGTGAAATGCTACCAGAAAAATTGTCCTCCCTTTTATTAAATACATTTGTACTATGATTATTTTGCATCACAATATAATTTATTCTCTCCACTTTTCTCTCCCTTTCTACAGAAATTGTAGTTAAGCTTTCACCAGCTACTTTGCAGTTAAACTGTTTCTGAAACTGATAAATTGACTGGATTTATAGTGCTGGTTTTATTTAAATAAATTCCTTGTACTTTTTTTCTTGTTTAATATAAAACATGGTTTTATTTAGCTTTTGAGCTCTTGAATAAAAATGTTTGGAACATAATTTATGAGTCCAATGCTTTGAACAAGTCACAGTACATTATATTCTTATTCATAGAATATAGGGAAGACAGAAAGGAGACTTCTTTGATACTATTTTTAAATTGTGATTTTAAAATATTAAGTGTACAGCTGAATGCAGGAAAATAATTTAAAATAAGATGACATTTTAAACAAATTTTCTCCGAGGATGCTCAAAGATGATTTAATGATAGTCTCCAATAGGGAAAAATTTCCTTTTAGTAAGTTACATATTTCTTTGTTTAATATTAAGCCATGGTTTTCTAACCAGTTCTTGCTAATGATTCTCTAGTCTCACTCAAGGGATCTTCTGGGCAGAAGATGGTCCTTGTGAGCTGGTGGATGCTGTTGCTCTCACCCATGCCCTATCCCTCTCAGTTTCTCCAGAGAATCCAGAATGACTTTTTTTTTAATACATGTTTTATATTTTCTCAACCCTTTGCATTGAAATTTTTAGTTGTGTGTGTGTGTGTGTGTGTGTGTGTGTGTGTGTGTGTGTGTTGGGGAGGAAGGGTTTGTTTGTTTGCTTTTTATTTAACATAAAATTCAACTATTTATCAGGACCCATAAAATTTTATACATTTTGTTTCTTCTTCCTTCTAAGTCTCATACATTATCAGTCTTTACTTCGGTTTACTGAAGCTCTGTACACATTTGCCTTCTTCCTATTAATTGAAAGTAAATAGACTAGCTCCTGCCTTGAACTTTTTCCCTTCTGCTTAGAACTCTGAGACAGACATTCTAACATAATATCATTAATTATCATCTACTTAAAGAAATATTTCCTGACCAATCACACCCAATGTAGATGCATTAGCTTCCACTGTTTTAAAAACGTTTATCTTGAAGGAAGTCAGTCAGAAAAAGCTAAGAACCATATGATTTCACTCATATGTGAGAGATAAAACTGAAACTCATAAATACAGGCAGCAGTGTGGTGGTTGCCAAAGGAAAGGGGTGGAGGGAGAAGGAGGCCCTAAATATGGTGACAGGACTTTGGGTGATGGGCACAATGTGCTGTTACAGATTTTGTAAAGCAGAAACCCACACCTGAAACCTATATGATCATGTTGAACAATGCCACCCCAATAAATTTAATAAAAAATAAAATAAGTTTATCTATCCTTTTATTCTAGTTTTATTTGTTTTATACTTATTACTATCTGAAATAATTTTGTTTTGAATTTCATGTTTATATTCAATTAAAAGTATTATATATTCCTTTGTTGTCAAAATATACATTTTACAACTGGTGCCTAAAACAGTGCCATAGAGAAGCGAGTCAGTAAATATTTCTCAAAACCATAATTGATGAGTAGCTTGAAGTACATTAAAGCTCTTAATCTTAGTAAATCTAGTAAAATGAGTGTCCATCACCTTCAACTCACAAATGTCAATAGAATTCTCACATGAAAACTTTTTTTTTTCAAAATTGCCGTTAAAATGCTTATTTATTGCTATGTTGATTTATTGCTATAAAGGAGATATCTAGCTAGTTTGCAAGGAAATTCTCGAATAATTGTCAGAAAAAGAGAAGAAAACTATATTAAAAGTTAATATTTTCCCCCTTAAAATAGTACTATGTCTTCCAATAGTCTCTAAGATGAAATTAAAAATACTTTAGAATACCTTTGGAAGTCTTTCATTTTTAGGACCTATGTTCTGCTCAAACATTATACAACTATCATTGCCTCCAGCCATGTTGCACTACTACAGTTTCTTATATATGCAATACTGCTCTCAGTTTCCATTTTTTTAATACTTGTTGTTCCCTCAGCCTACATATTTCATATTCCTAAATAACTTCTGTTCTTTCAGTTATCAACTCAAATGTCCCATTTGCTTACAAACCTATGTATATCTGTGGAGTCAGTGATTACATCCCCACTTTCATTTCTGATTTTATTAATTTGGGTCCTCTCTCTTTGTTTCTTGATGAATCTAGCTAAAAGTTTATCAATTTCATTGATCCTTTCAAAGAACCAGCTCTTAGTTTCATTGTTTTTTATTTGTTCATTTGTTTAGTCTTTATATTATTTATTTTTGCTCTAATATATTATTTCCTTCCTTTTAATTACTCTTGGCTTTTTTGTTGTTGTCTTTTTCTAGTTCTTTAAGTTGTAGGGCTCAATATTTATTATTGATTTTTCTTCTTCTTTTTAGGTATCTATGTAGTGCTATGAACATCCCTGTCAGGATTGCTTTTGTTGTGTGTCAGAGATTTTGGGTTGTAGTGTGCTCATTTTCATTTGTTTCCAGGAATTTTTAATTTTTTTTCTTGATCTCATTGGTAACACATTCATTGTTTAATAATATGCTATTAAGTCTCCAAGTGTTTTGGGTGTTTTTACTATAATTCATTTCTAATTTCATTCCACTGTGATCTGAGAAGATTATTGATATGATTTCAGTCTTCTTGAACTTGTAGGAACTTGTTTTGTGTCCTAACATATGACCTATCTTTGTGAATGAACCAACTGCACTTGAGAAAAATGTATATTCTTCTACATTGGTGTGAAATATTCTACAAATGTCAATTAAATCCATCTGATCCAGTGTGTCCTTTAGAGTCATTGTTATCTTGTTAATTTTTTTTTTCTGGAAGATCTATTTAGTAAAGTCAGTGGGATGTTAAAGTCCCCTACTATGATTGTATTATTATTGATCTTTCCATTAAAGTCATCTAGAAGTTTTTTAAAATATATTTAGGAGTTCCTATATTGTTTGCATATATGTTTACTGGGGTTATATACTCTTGTTGGATCAATCCCTTTAGCATCATGTCCCTTGTAATGGCTTTCATTTTGAAGTCTGTTTTGTTGGATATGAGTATTGCTACTCCAGTTTTTGTTTTCTTTTCCATTTGCATAGAAAAATTTTCCATCCTTTCCCTCTTATCCTATGTGTGTCTTTGTCTTGAGGTGGGTCTCTTGCAGACAGCATACAGCTGAGTAATGTTTGTTTTTTTCCATCTATTCAACTACTCTACGCCTTTTAGAAGCATTCAATCCATTTATGAGTACGTTTAGGTTATTATTGATCATTACTTATTTATTGTCATTTTAATCATGTATGCCGAGGTTTCTGTCTCTGTTTCTTCTTCTCATTTTAGCAGTCCCTTTAGCATTTCTTAAAATGCTGTACCCCTTAAGGGTGGTGATGTACCCCTTATGGGAGCTCCTTTGTTGGTAACAGTTTGCTTTTCTCTTGCTGCCTTTATGATTATATCAAAATGTCTTTAATTTTGGCATTTTAATTATGATGTGTCTGGGCCTGGTCCTGTTTGGGTTCTTCTTGCTTGGGGTTCTCTGTGCCTTCTGAACTTGTGTGGCTCTTTCCTTTACTGTTAGAGAAGTTTTCTTGTCATTATTTCTTCAAACATGTCTTCTATCCCTTTCTCATTTTCTACCTCTTTTGGCATGCTTTTCTAATATTGTTACATTTCATATCTCCAAAAGCTCTCTTAAGCTGTCCTCCTGTTTCTCTTTTTTTCCTTTTTGATTCTCTGATTGAGTGATTTTTCAACCCTGTGTTGTAATTCACTGATTCAATCCCAGCTTCCCTTAATCTGCTGTATTTTTTCCCATGTGTTCTTTACTTGTGCTATGTCATTTTTTTTATTTCTGACTGTTCTTTTTTCATAGATACTATATCTTTTTTATTGTTATTCATTTCAGAGTGGAAGGAAGAGGGAGAGAGAGATAGAAACATCAATGATGCCAGAAAATAATTGATTGGCTGCCTGCTGCACACCCCTCACTGGGGATCAAGCTCACAACCCAGGAATGTGCCCTTCACCAGAATCAAACCCAGGACCCTTCAGTCCGAAGGGTGGCACTCTATCCATGAGCTAAATTGGGAGAGGCATTACTATATCTTTTTTTACACTGTTGAACATCTTTATGATCACTACTCTGAACTCTGTTTCAGATAAATTTCTCATCTCTCCTTCATTTATTTCTTCTTCTGGAGAATTTTCTTGTTCTTTCATTTGGTAATTGTTTTTTGTTTGTTTGTTTGTTTGTTTGTTTTTTGTATCTTCATTTTGGCTGTCCATTTGAATTTGTGACTATGTATTAGGTAGATCCTCTATGCCTCTCATTCTCTAGGTGTAGGACAGTGTCAAATGCTATTTCTGACTAATTAGTTCAGGCAAAGCCTCCAAAGACCACCTTTGCCTACAGACTTACAAGGATTCCAATTTGAATGACTCCAGGCAATCATCCTCAGGTGTGGTGAGTTTTTTTTTTTTTTTTTTTTTCAGTAGGAGGGGCGGAATTGCTTACACCTGGAGTCTAATAGTTATTTTTCATTTAAGTGTTCTCAGGGCAAAGTGAGGGAATTGCTTAGTTCAGGAAATTGAGTGTCTGCCTTCTGAGTTCTATTCCTCAAGTCCCCAGTCCTGGCTTCTGCTCACCCAGATCCAGTCCATCTGCCTTTTCTCTGCCAGAGCACAAGGTGGGTGGCTCCACAAGGTATTCTGTTCATTGTCCCTTTAAGGATTCCAATTTGAATGGCCCCAGGCAATCATCCTCAGTGTCTGAATTTTCAACTGTCACTCCCTGGCAGACAGCAACCCCACTGCTTTTCAGAGCTAGATGTTATATGGTACCTTCCTCAGTTCTGGTGCTCTCTGCTGGAGGGCCCAGCTTGTGGATTAAATCCCAGAGTTCTCAGTGGCACTGTTTGGGTTCTTCTTGCTTGGGGTTTTCTGTGCCTCCTGAACTTCTGTGACTATTTCCTTTACCCAGTTAAGAAAGTTTTCTGTCATTATTTCTTCAAATATACTCTCTATCCCTCTCTCCTTTTCTGCCTTTCCTGGCATGCCTATATTCTAATATTGTTACATTTCACATTGTCCCATAGCTCCCTTAAGCTGCCCTCCTGTTTTGTGAAGCCTACCACAGCTAAAATATCTCTTCAGAACTTCAATTATTGTCTGTGGGCACCTGGCCAGCCCTTTTGCATCTCCACCCCTCTTACCAGTCTCTATACATCTCCACCTTTCATCCTTGAGTATCAGGGTTCTCTCCTGTGAGCCTTTTATTGATTATTTAAGAAGTTTTTCTATATTTGAATTGTAATTCTATTTTGTTCCTGGAACCATGACTGTGTAGCATCCACTTACTCTACTGCCATTTTTAATCTTCTTAAATAATTGAAAGTTTAAGACAAGATTAAGTAATAAAGTTTGTAATATTTTCTTAATGAGATATTTTTCTTCAGTTCAAGACCCAAACAGGTAAATGCGATATTTTTCAGCCAAGTACAGGAGTACATTCCAAACTTTTCTCAAATTTACCATTCTTCTTAGCTATTCTTAACTCACCAAATTTTCCTTTTTAAAAAAATCCCATATAAAAACCATTAACCCATTTGTTAATATACTTCAGAATTTTTAAAATTTTAGTGAATAATGAATTAGAAATAACACATTTAAAAGCTCAATACAAGTTCTATGCTTCAAAAAAGAGTAAAAATGTTTTCATTTTGAATGCAAAAAAATTGGCTTCAATTTCACGGTAAAGTTTTATATGGTAAAGTTTATTCTTGAACAAAGAAGAGAGCAAGAATAATTCTGAAAGTTGATATAAAGAAAGTTATTTTAATTACCTGGTTTTCTCATAATCTATAACTCTATTGCATTGTTAAAGTTCAGACTCTCATAATTTTCTATCTGTACAAATACGAGAAATCTCACATCACATGCCAAAATATATATTGTATCATGTTAAAAATACCACTTTCTATAGCAATACTTTCTCTTTTTTTCTTCTTGGGTTTCTTTATGGAAGGACTTTTATTTTATTTTATATTTTTACTTTAACTATTTTTTTTTATTTTTCAATTGCAGTTGACATACAATATTGTAGGTTTTTATGCCTAATATTGATTTTGGGCATAAAAACCTACATTATAAACCTAGTAAGTGATCTCCCAAATAAATCTAGTACCCATATAACACCATAGATAGTTGTAGTAATATTATTGACTATATTCCCTATGCTTTACTTTATATTCCCATGATTTTCTGTAACTACCAATCTTTACTTTTTAATATCTTCACCTTTTTCATCCAGATACATACCCTCCTCCCACCTTGAAGCCATCAAAATGTTCTCTGTATTTATGAGTCTATTTTTGATGTGTTTGCTCATTTTTTATTTTTATTATTTTGTATTTTTAGATTCTACATATTTATATATATAAATACAGCTGGCCAACCTCTTGCAGCCTCTCCCCGCAGCTGGCCTGGTCCTAATTGGCCTCTATCAGGGCGGATCTACCGGATGGCACCTGTGCACAAATTCAAGCACTAGGCCTCTAATGTTATAATAAATGGCATTTGTCTTCCTCTGACTTATTTTTCTCAGTATAATACCCTCTCAAACCATCCATGCCAAGATTTCATTCTTTTACTCTTTTAATGGCTGAATCATATTCTACTCAGTATATAACCAGTGTTTTCAAACCTACATGTAGTAGATTGCTTGTTTTTTTGGGAGTTTTGTTCCCCAAACAAATTGTTTTGGGACAATTTTGTTCATTTGTCATGTTTGTTTATTTGTCTCTTTAATTTGGCTGCATTCTTGTGTTTGTTTGTATATATTAGGTAGAGCTACTGTCTCTGAGCTTGAAAGAGTGGCCTTGTGTAGTAGGTGTGCTGTAGGGTCCATTGGAACAGCCTCTCCAGTCAACTAAGGTGGGAACTTCTGATGTGCCCTCCATTTGAGCTGTGTTCAGCCTCCTGCTGTACTTAACTTTGATTGCTGCTTTAACATCAATATGTAATTTACCCCCAAGTCCATTAGCTGAGAGGACTGGCTGCAACCACCTGCAACCACCATGAAGGATCAGTTGTGCAGGAGCTGACCCCATGGAGGAGGATTTTCTTATCTGGGCTCTGGTGCCCACTCAGTTTTCCCCCTGAGTGTGTCTTTTGTAGAGGTGGTTGGGTGATGCTTCAACATGATCTGAAGCTGTCCATGTGGCACGCTGGCTCTGGGGCCTTCCAGGAGGTTAAGGCCAAGGCTAGTCACCACAAGGTTAGTGCCCTTCCTGGGGCCACTTGTCATGAACTATAGAGCAATCTTCAGATGGTGGCTACTTTTGTTGAGGTTGGGACCACTTAGCAAGAGGTCCAGAACACACAGAGACCAGATACTGCCTGATTGAGATATTTTAGGAAAGTTTGCAGCATGAGCCAAGACAGACTGGAAACACCTTGGATCGGCCCTTAAATTAGATATGACTGGATCTCAACGAATCTTTAGGGTGAACAGTGTTAGTGAGGTTGATGGAGACTTAAATATGGTACCTTCCTGCCTGGTTTTGTGAGGGGAGGGCTCAGAAAAAGAACAATGGACTCTGCCAGCACTTCCATCTAAGAGAAAGCTGTTCCTCTATTTCTCCCCCTAATGTCAAACAATTCATTCCTCCCTTTTGTCCCTGGAGCCTTTTGAGCTGTTGCCCCAGCAGTGGAGCTCAGAGTGAGTAAGTCCAAGCGTGGGCACATTAATAGGAATGCTTGGGAATCCAGCATCCCTCAGCCATGATCCCCATATATATTTTATAGTCAGAAATCATGGGGATTCTCTTCTTGGCACTTGAACCCTGGTCTGGGGGTCTGGTATGGGGATGGGACCGCTTGCTTATCAGGGGGGACCGCCACAAGTGAGATATCCCTCCCAATTTTTAACTGCCACATATAGGTACAAGTCCAGCTTGTTTCAGGTTTCTGACTCCCCTACCAGTCTCGATGTGGCATCTTCTTCAAATCTTTACTTGTAGGACTTCTGTTCTGCTAGCTTTCAGGATATTCTGAATGATGGTTGTTCTGTAGTTTAGTTGCAACTTTGATGTGATTGTGGGAAGATTTGAGTACTGCTGAAACACCACTTTCTTATATTTGTATCTCATTAGCTCAATTGATAGTTAATGATAAGTTGTAAGTGCACTTTCTGGAAATATTTAAAGAGAATAAAGCTTGTAAATGTGAACCTTAGTCTTGATTCTAAAATGTTTTCTGTCTGTGGTCACATCTGATAATTTTACCTTATTTGTGGCCTTAGACAACTTCTCTCATATGGAGAAATGTTAGAATGATTTAGTACTTCCTATATCGTAAAAACAAGGATATAATCTTGTTCATTTCCTTTTTTTTACAGAGTTCAGCATTAATATTTTTGTTATCAAAAGAATACATATATCCTATATGTAAAATAGGAAAAGCTGAAGGAAACTATGTCGATGATTAAGGGGAAAAAAAAATTACCAATAGTTGTCCCTATTGTCTCATTTAAAAAGAAAAGGTCTGGCCAATGCTCAGTGGGTAGAGCTGTTGTCCCAAACACCAAGAGCTTGCTGGTTCAATTCCCAGTCTGGCACATGCTCCGATTCCAAGCTGGATTCCCCACCAGGGATGTGCAGGAGCCAACTGACGTTTCTCTCTTATCAATGTTTCTATATATATATATATATATATATATATATATATATCCTCCCTCTCTAAAAAAATCATAAAAAACAACAAACGAATAAATAAACAAATGAATAAGTAAGTAAATAAATAAATAAATAATGCAAAATTGTAGAGGACAGTATAGTAGAGATGAGAAAGATTTACCCAGGATAGATTTTTCTAAGTTCCCTATAATTTACACTGGCTAGTCAATTTCACTAATCTTAATTATAAGTACACATTTAAGCTTCCTTGATAATCTAAATTCTTTAAACAGATACTAAAAGTATTTTATTTTTTATTATGATATAAAACTCTTTGTTGTTCCAACTGGGCTGTTATTCGAAAGGAAAACCAAGAATCAGTTACTAAATACTATAGAAAAAAACACAGCAATCTTGTCATTTTTATTTCTTATTTTCTCATTTATTTATCAAGTGCAGTAAATGAAACCAGTGACAATTTATATCAGATGTTTCTCTGACAATGTGTCCTTAAAAGCCAAAGACCTGGGTGTGAACTGGTGAATTAGGAAAAAAGCTTCCAGAAATGCCTGGCCATGTGGGGTGACTATTGAGTTGTTCTTGCTTTTCTCATTAAAACTTCCAAGGTGAATAAATAAGTGCTCCTAACATATCACCATTTTAAATCCTGCTTGTCTAAAACATTTCACAGTCAGTCCATTGATACCATCTTAACGGATACACAGCTGGAACTTTTCCCATATGAGTTTAATGACTTTTTCCTTTAATACTCTACCTCCTTTAGTTCCGCCTTTCTAGACAGCACAGCACACTGAGTGTTGATTTATACCAGGATACAGGCTGTTCTTGCCTTTTCTTTGTCCTGATTTTATGAAGGTCACAGTGAACAACAACTTCTCTCATGTACTTATGCAATAGTACAGAAGCCAGGGCTTCTCTCAGCTTGAGTTTATTATTTAGAGATTTGACTCCTGACTTCTTTCAATGCCTGATTTATTTTTGCCTTTCCCTAAATTAAATATTCTATGGGTTCCTACATATTTCACTGTGTTTTCATCAAGTTTTTAAATTTTATTTGCTTTTTTACATTGCTTCTCCCATGACATTAACAGAAATGTAAATTCTACATGACATTAAGAGAAATGTAAATTCATGTTAAATAAATATTATTTTAATGTTAAACACAAATTAAGTTTTTCCATCAAGTTTCTTCTATCTTTCTCTTTAAGAAACATGAAAGTTAAAATTGGAAGGAAACTAAGTATCATCAACCTTAGGCTCCATTTATTGCTTGAACATCTGGAGTTCTGCTCAAACATGCCCTGTAATGCAGAACTCATTTCCTCACTAAGCAACACATTCCATTTCCCAAAGGCTCTTATTATTAAAAAGTCTATCTTCCTATCAAAACGAAAACTGTTACTTTAATTTACTGTTTTTGGTACCTTTCAAATAATATAGAACTTTTTGTATTCTCTTCTCCAGGATACCCCTGGAAGATAGTTTTTATACTTCTTTCTTCTAACTGTTTCAATACTTACCTCCACCACAAAAATATCAAGCAACCTTCTTAGTATTAAAGTATTCTCTCCTTAATTTGCTCTAGATTGTCAGTCTTCCTAACACACAAAATCAACAAGTTATACAATGATATGTAGAGTAGAACAGAATTATATCATCATTTCTTGTGTGCTAAGTAACATACTGCCATTAGTATAAACTAAGCTTAGAATTACCTTTTTTAGCTATATCATGTAATTTCTAGCCAATTAAGATCAAATTACAGAACTCTTATCTTATGGAATATAAGTAGGGTTCTGTACCCAAACTAGAATGTTACATCTATTTTAATTACATTTCACCTTGTTAGGTTTGCCTAATCTTTCTCAGAGACCCACATCAAAGTTTCCAATTAATGCACAGTGGGAACTTGGGTGAGATATGACTTAAGTTGTGGTGCTAACTAAGAAAGGAAATAACAAATAAATAAAAAGAAGAAGGAAAAAAATATTCCATAGCCTTTATGCTATAAAATATCTGCTCTTTTGCATATGGTAGAAAACAGTTAAATGTAGTGTGAGACACTACAATTTACTTAACTTTGTGCTAATTATTACATAAATAAACCTATTAAAATTTAAATTCTGGTCCTCATAATAGAGTTATTTATGGGTCAGAAGAGCAATTATTAAATACTAGAGGCCCGGTGCATGAAATTATGCATGGGTGGGGCCCCTTGGGAAGGCCTGCAGAGATCGGCCCAGCTTGTGCCCCTAGCCTCGCAGACCCACCTGGCACCCTGCTATGGCCTGGTAGTACTCCCTCACCTGTTCCACCATCCCACCTGCAGAGCAATCAATTGGGGCTGAAGTTCCTGCCTGGCTCCCTCAGTGCCTGGGAGCTGAATGGCAACCATTGCTACTGGTTACCATCTGTGGGGTGATCAGGCCCTGTTCACACCTGACTTCGCCTAAAGCCGCTCACTCACCTGCTCAACCATCCCACCACAGTTCTGCTATTGTCAGGGCCCATCCGGGCTGGCAGTGCCTTCACTGGCCATGTTCCATGCCACCCCCTGGTGGTCAGCACTAGTCATAACCAGTGGTCATACTCTCAAGGGAACAATTTCCATATTAGGCTTTTATTATATAGGATAAAATCAAAGTATTTAATCATGGAGTTTGTTACTTCTATATGTTGACTAAACCAGGGAAGATAGATTACATATTTCATGTAGCATTTAGATAACATTGCCCATATGCAAACTTGGCTCTCTCTGTACACTTAAGAAAATGAAAGTAAAAATAGTTTTACAATGTGTTTGTAAATAATTAAGGGAATTTAAATTTTCTATTTTCACAAGAGCTAAGATAAGGTGGATATGAGTCAAATTATATGAGAGAAAAAATAGAAACTTTTATTTAAAAACTATTTATTGAGTTCCTACCATAGACTATACCAGGCACTATTCTAGTCCATAGGAAAATATAATAGTCAGTTACTCTTCAGAGTGGAGAAACAAACATATTAAATAGTGAATGTTGTTCAAAGTTGGGGAAGGGAAAACAGAATGTGAAAAAAGAAAGCCAGGTAGACAGGAAATTCAATTTTTAAATAAGGCCATATTGCCAGAGGGACAAACATTCACAAATTATTTGAAAAAATTGAAGGAGCAAGTCAAGCTAGTATCTGGGAGAATAGCATTCCAAGCAGAAGGAGTAGCCAATGCAAAGGTTCTAACATTCCTGGGGTTTTCATAGAACTGCAAGAACTCAATTGTGTGTTTAACATAATCAAATGGCAAATGATAAGATGATGGTGCCCCCAATTATAGGGCTTTGTGGGCCTTTGAAAGGATTTTGGCTTTCATTCCGAGTAAGGTGAGGAAGTACTGAATGGTTTTGACAGAGGTATCATATAATTTGACTTACATTTTAAGATTATTAAGGATGCTCTATTGAGTTTAGATTGTAGGAGGATAGCATGATAATCAAACCTGTGAGAAAAATGAGAATAAGATTGCAAAAATCTGTATGAGCAATGGTGGTGTCTTAAAACAGGGTAGTAGTAATAGAGCTTCTGCGGAGGCATCTGAAAATATTTGTAATATATTAACATATATTAATACAATTTACATTGGCAAGTTTTGGAGAAAGAGAATAAAACCCATGTTGGTTTTCACTCTCTAAATGTTATCCTCAGGTGAAGTTAAGAAAATCAATATATGGGATAGAACAAACTCAAAAAGAATTAGAGTCAGGAATTCGACTGTATTTTTCATAATATCAGTAAAGCAATCATTGATCAATAGCAAATTCAGTTTATCTCTGCTATTGTCCTATGCATTATTTATTTATAACATGCTGATTATTGCCTTGATATTATAATTATGTGATAGGATAAACTAAACTAACTCCAAAATCTCAGGTAACATAAAAAAAGATAAAGCAATTTCATAGTTATTAAATTGAATATATGTCTTAAATATGAAATTTTATAGTCTTGTCCTTAATCTAGGGGATCAATAAGCCATAAAAACAAACAAACAAATAAACAAAAAAGTACTCTTGCTCTCTTTTCTTGTTTTCACTATAGTAAGACATGTCTGTTTATTCAAATAGGGAAACATTTACCATTTCTTTTGGTTTGCATGTTGACTGACATGATAAGCTTTATTTACAGTCTAAGTAAATTACAAACAACAAAATCAAGTTTTGCTTTCCTAGAAGTTATAAGCATATAGCTCTGGTAAGCAATTATCTCAATTGGTTCCCAGTGATTCTCCACTGCTCAATCATACACAAACTCCTGTCATTCCCTCACCTTGAGTGTGAGCTGAACCTAGTGACTGAATTATAATGAGTGGAATATGACAAAAGTGATGGGATGTCACTTCTGAGATTAGTTTATGAAAGACTGTGACTTCAATCTTGCTAGCATTCTTTTTTCGCTGTAATAGTGTATGAAGAGCTATGGGAGGCCTACATGACAAGAACTGACACACATCTCTAACACACAGCTCATGAAGAACTGAATCCTCAGCACACTTTGATTGGTTGAATGGCCAACTGGACAACCAGACACTTACCATATTAAGCTTTTGTTATATAGAACTCCCTCAAACAGTAAGTTCTTATTTAAGTTTAAAATAGAATAGTGTTCTCAACACAACTAGCTAGCACCCATTAACAGTAGAAAATGGAATAACTTACTAGTACTTCTCAAGCCTGTTTTTTGTTCAGTTCAGCTTTGTTTCCCCACATTAGCTCTTCTAGCTATAATTTTGAAAATGTAGCCTCCTTCTTTATGCTAAAGACCATTATCATATTATTTAAAAACCTGTCACTTGTTAGCAATATGATCCTAGGAAAGTTACCTAATGCTTTGGAACATTAATTTTTTTTTACTTATAAAATGAGTGTCATACATTATAGCGCATGAAGTTTTATTTTTTTCATGAGCATGCTAGATAATAAAAAATGAGATTTAACTCAATTCTTAATTGAAAATCATAAAGAATTAATTAAATATGCCGTGTTTTGTAGTATAATCCACTACAATAGAGTAGGAATGATTATGTGAACATTTTCTCTCTTTTAAATTTATATAGTTTTCATTTGATGAAATAAAATAATTGTTATAATCAGTCTAATTAGAGTTATTAGTATAATAACCATTATAAAATTAATCTTCCACTTAGGTATTAGAACATATGGAAATTTAACCCATTCTAATAAAATTAGTAGCATCAAATAATATGAGTTAATATTTCCTACAATTGAAAAGTTAATAGTAAGTGTTTCAAATGTGTTAAATTAAAATAACAGCTTGTGTTCCTTGTATTCCTGACTTTAAATTCAATCCTAAAACAAATAATAAAATAGAAATATGTGTTTTTTTCATGGAGCTTACTAAAACTTTAGCCTTTGATTGTCATAAACCCTAGAGAAAAGTTTTCTCTGCTTGTTATCACTCTTTCACTGAAGATAAAAAGATGAGGTAGTCATATTCAAAGCACAATTTTTCTTTAGTGAACAGGGAGGAGAGACTTCTATGATCCATGTACACTGCTTTTTAGATGACCCAGAAGAGGTATATAAAACCAAAATTTGAATTTGCTCAAGAATGATAACTATTAGTAAGTAAAAATGAATTCACAAGTATGGATCATTCAGTTTCTAGAACTGTACACTCATTTTCAATATTATTAAACTCATCACTTATTATAGAGAGTTAGTGCTAAAAGTCTTCCATATTGCCCAATTAGTCTTCATAATAACATTTTCTAAATAGTACCCTTATGGTATATATATATATATATGGATAGAGGCTTATGGTTAGAGCTTTCAGCATAAAGGCATTTCTAGGTGGGATAATTGGTGATGGACAGAGCATTGAGTTGGGGTGGCAAACACACAACTGATGATGTGTTGTAGAATTGTGCACCTGAAACCTGTATAATTTTGTTAACCAGTGTTACCCCAATAAATTCAATTTTAAAATAAAAAAACAATAAAACTATAAAATGCATGAAACTCAGATAAGAATATTCTATCTTCCATTAAAGCATGAAAAACCAACTCAACTTGAAATCCTAACCTATAAATAAGCTGCCAAGGACAGTAATATGAGGACTAATTTGTGGCACAATTCCTAGACCATGTTTATATCTATGTCTGTATTTGCATTTATGTGTGTTAATACATAGAAAGCAGGTAGCACATATCTAAGATGCCTATGACCAATACGATTGTTGATTGATTGCTTATTAGAGATTGTGAGTTTAAGGATATGAATGAGCTATGGGAAAAGGATGAGTGCCTTCTTGCATCCACAGTACAGAGTGAAGCCAAACAGAGAACAAATAATCATATAAACAGGCTATTAGTTGGGTGGGACTGCAGCAGACAGCGTGTGTCACAATAGCCAGTAACAGACCACTGAAGAGACTTTCAAAAATACAAGATCTCAAAAAGAAAAGCCTGGTGAAGGCTTGGAGAAGGGGGCAGGAGTCAGGTGGGAGATAAAAAGGGGACATCTGTAATATTTTCAACAATAAAGATAAATTTAAAAAGAAAAGCTTATGAAAGAATGAATCTGGTCCAAGCTTACTTTCTCTTTGCCCAAAATGCTCAGAGCATTTTGAATGACTGATACTGTTTACATATGCTCACAGTAGATGGGGTAAAAAAGTATACTGAGAAATATTTTCTCCCTATCTTATTTTTAAGTAAAGATGTGATCCTAACAAATTAGTCCCCATTAAAAGTCAGAAGGAATCTGCACCCTAACTAAAGATGTCTATACTAATAAAAGAGTAATATGCAAATTGGTCATGATGCTCTCACAGTAACAACTGAACAGCATGCCATGTGAGGCGACAAGGCCGGCAGAGGGGTTAGGGAGGGACAACCACACAACTGACCAGCAGGCTGCATGGGGAAACCAGGCCAGCCGTGGGGTTAGCAAGGGATGACCAAACAGCTGACCATCAGGCTGAATGGGGGCAAACAGGCCAGTGGGGGGTGGCAGTGAGGGGTAATCAGACTGGCAGTGGGGGAAGTTAGGGGAAATCAGACAGGCAGGAAGGCAGTGGAGCAGTTAGGAGCCAGCAGTCCTGGATTGTGAGAGGGATTTCCAACTGCCAGTTTCAGCCCAATCCCTGAGGTAGGGCTGAAACCATCAGTCAGACATCCCCTGAGGGATCCCAGATTGGAGAGGGTCCAGGCTGGGCTGAGGGGAAAAAAACCCATTCATGAATTTTGTGCACCTGGCCTCTAGTATAATATAAAAGAAGCAAAGTAATACACAAAAAATGAAGAGTATAAAAAGGATACCTACTAAAATAAGGATTTCTACAACAATTAAAATAAATTCATATAATTATTATCAAAGGAAGCTTTAAAACTTGTCTTAAAAAATAACAAAGAGAAAAAATAAGACAAAAAGTAAAAAGTAAACATAGAAAAGGAAAAGAAAACAAACATGGAAATAAAAATCATGTACAAACAGTAAGAACTGCAATGAACACAGCTGAAAACATAGGCTTGAAAAATAAAAAAGTTGAGAAACATGAGCCAAGTAAAAGTGTATTTAAATATTCAGGAGCAGCAGGGATCTTTCAAATATATTGGCCTTGCTTAAGATTTGGACTTGCACCAGAACCCTGGTACAGTTCAGGTTCTGGGAAAGATTCAAGAGTTGCTGAGGATAAAGTTACTAACAACAGGGTAAATTGGAAGCTATGAGGATAAGATTGATATAGTGGGATTGAAGTATGTATTTATGCCATATCAAAACAGCAAATAAAGTTTTTAATTTCCTATAGCTTGGTGTGACTTTTTCTCATGTGTTTCCCAAGCTGTTGGGAAATGGAGAAACTTTAATTTATCAATTTATTTTTCTGTCTCTTTTGGAAGATAGAGTCTTTTCAGTTTTAAACAGTCCCTTTCAGGTGAATGCTGACTCTCACTTTTCTGCTTTCATTCATCATGTCCTTCTCAGATGCAGTCTAGCTGTATGAAAGAGCATGTTGTACACCTTTGTGGAGGTGGAGCAGAGAACCTGGCATTCACATGAGAATCCCTTTGGTGCTGAGTCTTGGCTATTCTCTTCAGTGTCGGTGGTTCATGTCTTCTTGGTTATAACTCATTCTAGGCCTGTGATATCACACAGCCCAAGTGTGAGGTGGACAAAATTGTGGCCAATATTATTTTTAGACTCAGAAAAGATAGGGCTTTGCCGTAGTTTCTACAATTTAAAGGTTTCCACTTTGGCTTTATCCTAACTCTGCCTTTTCCCTGGGCTGAGGAGTCCTTTGAGCCAAAGAACTAAGACAACATGGAACCCATGTGTTCATCTTCCCAAACACAGGTCAAGTACATGGGACCCCAGTACTTGTTGCCCAAATGAATCTGGAGACCATATCCAAGTTGTGCACAGCTGCCTCTCATGGTCCATCCTTCTGAGGGCAGTTAATACCACATGTATATGCACCTGGGGAAGACACACTTTAGAATGGTCCAGTGAACAATGTCTCCTGGTCCTGTCACTTTGTATAATTCCAGATCCTCATCTTTCAGTATAAGCTGAACCTATGAGTGCTTCTAAATAATAGAATATGGCAAAGGTAATGGGATTTCAGTCCTCAGACTACATTATGATATATGATAAAGTCAATGAAACCTGATTTCCATGGTTATATTTTATTATATAAGATTTGGTCTTGCTAAAAGGACAGATAATAGCAATCCATGAATCCTACACCTTTACCGAAATTGTGCCAATATGCTGAGCAAACATGGAAGCAGACCCTTCCATATTCAAGCTACCCTATAAGAAAGCTCATAGGCTAAAGCCTTAATTTCAACCTTATAAGATCACTAGATGCCTAGTGCATGACATTTGTGCACGGGTAAGGTCCCTAGGCCTGACCACGGATCAGAGTTGATCTATGGGGCAATTGGGGGGCACCTGCTGGCACCCAACTTGGCTAGCCTGTGGACTGCATGCTTGGGGAAGCTCCTGTGTTGAGCATCTGGTCCCTGGTTGTCAATGCATATCATAATGACCAGTCGTTCTGCCATTCGGTCAATTTGCATATTAGGCTTTTATTTTATAGTATACATAGGGGATCCAGCTAAACAATGAGTTGGCTCCTACTCCGAAGAAACTATGAGATGTGGCTCCTTTAAGCCACTAAATTTATGCTTCATAAAAACTAATATAGCACCCCTAAGTCTAAGGGATAGCAATGGGAATGGTGCTTGGAAAAAACTGACTGCAGTTTACTATATAGGCTGGTGTCCTCAAGCATTGGATGAGGCTCCTTGCAGAATGTGAGGGATCTAGAATAGTCTACAGAAGAGAGCGAAGGGAAGCAGGCTCACACTAACTTCTACATTGCTGTAGTCTGATACAGAACTCCAAGGAGTCCCACAACTATAAATCTAAACCTGACCTTCTTAATGTGGTGGCAGGAAAATAGAACATATATTCTTTAATGATTTGTTACCATTATTTACAGCTTTTAAATATATTAAGAATATGGTATATGGGTCTTCATTTGTACTTGTGTCCTGGGCTTGTTTAATTTGATCTCTTTTCCTGTATAGTTTCTTATCTTGTCAATAATAGGCTTAACCTTCTGAGGCCTAATCCTTCTATATAATAAAAAAGATAATATGCAATCAACTGAATGGTGGAACAATTGCTCATTATGACATGCACTGACCACTATGGGCAGATGCTTAAGGCAGGAGCTGCCCACTGGTGGTCAGTGCACTCCCACAGGGGATTGCCACTCAGTCTGAAGCCCTGAGCTGGGCTCACAGCTGATGAGTATAGTGGCAGTGGTGGTAACCTCTCCCCCTCCACAGCAGCACTAAGGATGTCCTACCCTGGGGGTAGCAGGCCCAAGCTGTCAGTTAGATAGCCCTCAAGGGCTCCCAGACTACAAGAGGACTCAGGCCAGGCTGAGGTATCCCCCCTCCCAAGTGCACAAATGTCATGCATCGGGCCTCTAGTCTACACTAATAAAAGAGAAACATGTAAATTAAGTGTACCTCTGCTATGTCCATTAGCCACTCCCACCAGCCAATCAGGAGTGTTTATGCAAATTAACCCAAACAAGATGGTGGTGACCATAGAGCTAGAGTGAGCAGGAGGCTTGGGTTGCCCCAGCAATGGAGAAAGCCAAGCTTCCTGCCCACCCTGGCCAGCCCTGTCCTCCAATCAATGCTACAAAGTTTCAATTATAAAAGATAAATAAATTCCAGAGACTTGCTTCCAGCCAGTCCTGGCCTCTGCTCAAGAAGGTGCTGGGGGGGGGGGGGGGGAAGAGAGGGGTTGGGGGCTTGGATCCCCAGGGGAAGAGGGGTATGTGATCAGGCCAGGATGATGGGGCAGCAGTTGTGAATGATCAGGCTGGTGGGGGTGGGCTATTGGGGGTAAACAGACAAGCAAGAGGGCCAGTTTGGGGGGAGCAGACCATCAGTGGGGGTCAGTTGGAGGAGATCAGGACAGTAGGGGGACAGTTTGCAGTGAGCAGGCCAGCAGTTGGGGATAAGCAGGCTGGCACAGGGGCAGTTGGGGATGAGCAGGCTGGTGATGGGGGCAGTTTGGGCCGAGCAGGCCAGCATGCAGAGTGGTTAGGGGCAATCAGGCAGGCAGGCAGGTAGGCAGGTGAGTGGCTGGAGCCAGAAGTCCCAGATTGTGAGAGGGAATTTTGACTGCTGGTTTAGGCCCAATCTCTGCACACCGGCAGTAAGACATCCTTCAAGGGGTGCCAGATTGGAGAAGGTGCAGGCCAGGCTGAGGAATACCACCCCCCACCCTAGTGCATGAATTTCATGCACTAGGCCACTAGAATATAATAAAAGGATAATATGCAAATTGACTGAATGGCAGAATGACCAGCCACTCTGATGTGCACTTACCACCAGGGGGCAGATGCTCAATGCAGGAGCTACCTCTTGTGGTCAGGGTATTCCCATAGGGGGAGCACTGCTCAGCCAGAAGCCGGTCTTGGCTGGTGAGCACAGCAGTGGTGGCAGGAGCCTCCCTCACCTCTGCAGCAGCACTAAGGATATCAGATTAATGGTCTTAGGCACACTCCCCCTGGGAAGACATACCCTGAGGACTCCCAGACTACGAGAGGGTACAGTCCAGGCTGAGGAACATGCTCTGGGCCTCTAGCTGTAATATATTTTGATTCCCAGGACAGTACGCTACAAAGTCATATCAACAGGCCCCTGACCTAGCCAAAACCACTGCCCACACACAGCCTGACAGAGTGACAGAGAATATCTTGCTGAAGAGTATGGGCATTTTTTAGTACCTTTAACATCAGGGGATAGATAAAAACAACAAAGACATCTGCACATCCTTTCTCTCTCTCTCTTTCTCTTTCTCTCTCTCCTTTTATAAATATATAATTAATATTTTACTGTGATGCTGCTTCTCCAAGTTGGAGTGCAAAATGATAGGGGGAAAGGTTTTCTGCATATAGTCTCTTCCAATAGTCCTCTAAAGGCTGCTAGATAAAAATCGATTTGCTTTAGATATTCTCAGCAAGCAAGATAATGTTGCTTCTCTCTCTAGTACCTTAGTTCAGACAGAGGAGGCTGGCATAGGTTGGGCCTCCTTCCATTTCATCCCTTTGGACACATACATACTCTCAGAACAGAAGGCAGGGCTTTCCATAATCTCTACATGATGTCAGGAATTATTCAGGCCACCAGTAAAGCTTTCTGTGTTTGTCTGATAGGAGTTATTTTTCATTTGGTGTTTAGGTTACAGATACTGTTGATTTTATCTGACTTGCAAAAGTCAACTGTGAAACAAAGCTGAAAATGGCCTCTTTGTTGTAAGAGGGTTTCTCCATTCCTGGGGCTCAATCTTGTAACTAAACATTAAAGGTGAAATGCTAGAAAGGTACATGGAGGAGAAGGAAAACTGACTTCATGCCAACCCAATGAAACAAGAATTAGACTTATACCACCAAAATATTTTCCTGTTCCTTCAATAGGAAACTTTTAAAAATGAAAGTTTGTATGCCAAGTATAACATTGCTAGATGCAATCATTATATCTCACAATCTTAGCTAGCATTCCACCAAAATGTTATGATTTCAAAAATGCTGTATAAATAACTTTGGAAACACCAACTTTTGATTGCCATGGAAACAAAGACATCCTGGGATGTGAGTACAGCAATAACAATAAAACATGTCTTGCTATTGCAGAAAAGAAAATCATAGTTAGACTACGTGCTCTAGATGGCAACATGTAGGAAGAAACATCTAGCAACATCAAACTTATTGAGAATTGTTTTCTTCTTCCCTTTCCAAATAGTACTGGGCAAGAAAGCAAGAGAAGAAAGGAGCAGAGATATACTGGTTAGTGGAAGGAAGTCATTTTTATATGTAATTAGTATATTTAATTCTGAAAAAAAATTATATTTATTTCAAGTGTCAGAGAAATCTAGATGTGTCTAATGTCATGTTGAGGCAGTGTGCTTGTGTACTGAGCTTGTTTGTCAGAGAGTTTATCCACTGGCTGGCCAGATTATTATGATCTCTGAATGCATAATAATCTGGCCACTCAGTGTATGTCCTATATAATAAAAGGTTACTATTCAAATTGTCCCCTCGGCCAGGAGTTCGACCAGCAGGCAGGCTAGCCAATAGCCCGAGACCCCTCCTTCTGGCCAGGCTGGCCGGACCCCACCATGCATGAATTCATTGAATTCATGCACTGGGCCTCTAATATCTCAAATATGGAGATTATATATATATATATATATATATATATATATATATATGATCTTAGATGAATATATACACATACACACACACACACACGCACACACACACTGAGTGTCCACCATATTATGCGTTCAGAGATTATAATAATCTGACCACTCAGTGTATAGGCCCATGGAGAATTCTCCTCCTAAAGGGAAAGAGAACCAAACACAGAGGCAATGGACAACAATGATGCTCAAGATATGTCGGAATCTTCTACTGCTAATTGCAAAAGAAACCTCAAGTACTGTGATTTAGTGACTGACTTATTCTGGACAGAAGCTCAGTTGTTGCCAAAAGAGACTGTGAAAAATCAAAAGGAGAATCTGAGTCTTCAGGTCTGCTGAGAATACTGCACCCAGCTTTGCTGTGCTGAGGGCTCCAGGGGACCGCCATCCTCCAGGGAAGCATCAGTGCCACAAAGCTGTATGTGCGGGCAGCAACCAAGGTCCTTAGAGGGCATGGTGGTGGAGGAGAAGGACCTAATTGTGAGGAATTATCCAAAAGCTTCTGGGTACAGACTGAATGCTGCAGGCTTTAGGCTAAAGAGGATTAAAAAGATTTGCATGTGACCACAGCTGAGATAACACATATGGACTCCAAAAGATACCTGAAAGGATATTGAAATTCAGGCTGAAGCAACATTCCACAAAGTAAGGTACATGAATCTTAAGGTGTCCCTTTTCATAAACCAAAGATTAATGTGTCCCAGGAACATGGACTAAATGGTCAAATGTGAGCCACAGTAAGAATCTGGCTTATAAATCAAAATTCATTTTTACTTACAAAATCATACAGATTTTTAATTTTTCTTGGTTGGAATTTATTTCATATAGAGTGTAATACCACGTGCATAAAAATATTTTATATGCTTACATTTGTTTATGCAAAAATATCTCTGGAAAAGGCATGACTACTTGATAACAGTTAACTGCCTCTGGGGAATCTTGGAGGTGAAGTAAGAAGGGGAAGTCGACTTATTTTTAACTTTTTATATGAGTGTGACTTTCGAATACTTGTACCCTGCACATGTTTTCTATTCACAAAACCCCATAAATAATTATTAATAGAACCAAATAAATCTTAGTGTTCTTAAAAAACATTTTTAGCAGTTAAAACGTCTTTATAGATATTGTCAATAAATGAGTTAGAGCAGCCAATTCCTGGGTGCTTTAGATAGTTTACACATATGGTAGATGTGTAAACATATATTTTTTAAATAAAAAAACCAATGTGACTGTAAAGATTCCAAAAGTCTTAAAGGCCAAAATCTATTTTCTTGTTAGCCATCTGAATTCATTGGGAAATATAATTTGATCTGATTATGAGATGATATCTTAGTGCCTTATATTTCTTTCATTTTTCTCTCAGTGCTATGGAACTCAGGTATACAATGCTAAATTATAGTTCCAAGAAGTTATTTCCCATTTCCTTCCTACAAAATCTTATCTGTACAGATCTTTATGTCTATGCATCTACTTTACACAGTGGTTTTAATAATAGTCCAAATGTGTTTTGGCAGTAAGAACTGCTTAAATTTAAATAACCAAAATCAAATATAACATATTAGACAACCAATATAAAAATATTTTCAAAAAACTCTTAGGCAAAATTATACATTAAACTTTCTGGAATACAATATGGCAATGCACATGAACTTTCATCAGAAAAAAAAGAGTGTACTCCTCAGTAATCCAAGTTCAGTCACCAGAGAAAATTGCATTGAAAGGCATTGTTGATCAGCACTAAAAGAAAACAAAAGACTTGCTAGCAGGATAAGTAGCAGGCATGTCTTGAACAGATATTCAGACATTGCCTACCTTAGAAGCTTGCTCACCTGGAAATAATAAATTAGCCTTCAAAAATTCTTAAGAGATGCCGAGCCAGGCTAAAAATTCCAGCAGAATGAGAACAGGAAGCTTGTTAGGGTTGTTGAAGGCCTAATCTGCCAGGTTATATGTGATTCTGAAATGAGGGTGCCTTTTCTTCCTCTCTCCACTCCAGGGACATTTGGCAATTCTGGCTATATTTTTGGTTGTCACATCTGGGGAGGAGGGTGATATTGACATCTACTGGGTAGAGGTGAACATTGCTATCAAACAACCTACAGTGCACAGACAACTTCCCAGAACAAAGAATGAGTTGTTCCAAAATCTCAATAACACCTGGATGGAGAAATTCTGGTCTGTTCTCTTTTTTTTTTTTCTTGGGTTGTGCTATCTCTCTTCGACTGGTGCCATGCAGTAGAACACAGCTTCTTCTTTTTGTTCAGCTTGATAGTAAGAGAGTGGTATGCCAATGGTGGAAATGACTCTCTTATTTTCTGTGTTCTTATCAATGCCACACTGTATCTATGCTAAGACATATTTTTACACTCTGAGGTTGAAGTACTAGAAAAAAAAATTCTATACTTCATTTTTCCAGATTCTTTCACTGAGACAAGAAACTGTCAGCAATTTTTTTCCTTGAATATGGATAGAGAATAAAATGCAGAATTAAATGCTAATTAATTAACATTGTTAACAAAATATTGTTTTTTCCCCAGATGTGAAAAAGAGTCAGTGAGAGAAGGTGCAGAGTTCTGGTTTTATCAGGCAGATAAAGAAACTAAAAATGTAAGAATAGAATAAATGTAAGACAGAATCATTAGTCTGAGTGGAAGGCTGAGGAGGTTAGTAATGGAAAACCCCCAAATGGGTAATTAAACTATGGATTATTTTGCAAATCAATTTTTTATTAAGGGAGGAATAATAATTGACAGCAATTTTTTTTATTTTTTCTTGCCTTGTACTTTTCTAGAGACAAATACTGATACATGTAAGGAATAATCAAGAAAAGAAGCAGATATATAATTCTCATAATTGATAAAGCAATTCTCTAAATAATTGCACATTAAAAATATGTATCATCTGTTTCCAAAGTCCAGGCAAATATAGATACAAAACAGGACATGAAAAGATGGAGAAATGGGAGCTATCAGCCACTCTAGGGATGTAAGCCCTGCCAGGTGGGGGGCGTGGCCTGAGGTCCCCCAGCCTGGTACTGGGATGGGGGATACAGCCTGAGGTCCCCTGTCAAGCTTCACCAGGTGGAATGCACAGCCTCAGGTCCTTGCTAATTGCAGGAACTTGGCCATCTGCTTTGGGGGCAACCATCTTGTTATGGTGTGATGGTCAATTTGAATATTCCTTCTTTATTAGATAGGATGGCAATATATGTAAGGGCCATTGCATTTAGCATATTTTGAAGAAAAATAAATTAGGAGCTGATGCAAAAGCAAAATAAGTACAGACTGCTATTAATTTTTTTTAAAAAAAATACTTTTTTATTGGGTTTTTTTTTACAGAGAGGAAGGGAGAGAGATAGAGTTAGAAACATCAAAGAAAGAGAAACATTGATCATCTGCCTTCTGCACACTCCCCACTGGGGATGTGCCCACAACCAAGGTACATGCCCTTGACCAGAATCAAACCTGGTACCTTTCAGTCCTCAAGCTGATGCTCTATCCACTGAGCCAAACCGGTTTCAGCTGCTATTAATTTTTTAAAAAGAGAAGAAAAGAACAGAGAAGTGGCAGCAAAGCAATAAATAAACACATAATTTTAGTAACACTCAATGTTACCACAACTACTGAAATTTAACCAGATACAATTTACCTCCACAAACCATAGTAATTATAATGAATATATTTCAAACCATCCAATTTTGAAAAACAGTCAACTACATGCAACAAAGTATAATTTTGACATTTTGAAAATTCCACCTTAAAGATGATAAATCAACTCACTTCAAGGAAGTAGAACAGTGCTATAAGTGCTGTAACTTCTCAAAATGTAGAACATGTCTTTTTCCGATATGAAAGCAAATGATATTTTCATCACATTAAAATGACAGGGTCTCATCAATAATAAAATATCTAAGTACAATTTTATTAACTTTTGAAAATGGGCTATTAAGGAAATTAAAACTTATTACAATCTGTATACTTGCTTAGATACCTGAGCACTGATTTTATTTTATTTTTTCAAATATATTTTATTGATATTTTACAGAAAGGAAGAGAGAGAGATAGAGAGCTAGAAACGTTGATGAGAGAGAAACATCTACCAGCTGCCTCTTGCAGATCCCCTACCAGGGATGTGCCCGCAACCAAGGTACATGCCCTTGACCGGAATCGAACCCAGGACCTTTCAGTCCGCAGACTGAAGCTCTATCCACTGAGCCAAACCTGTTTCAGCTGAGCACTGATTTTAAACTATCAAGGCATATATCTCTACAGTATTCTATTACTAAATAATAATGTTTACCTCCTAGGCAAATTACTTACTTTATAATTCTAGTGTATATCCATTTAGGTTTAATTTATTTTATTACAAAATGATTTTATTTTATGAAATAAAACTCTACCACAACAGATTTCTAATTTTTTAAACAAATGCAATACCTCTTTGTTTTACTGTACATTATAGATATAGATATAGATATAGATATAGATATAGATATAGATATAGATATAGATATAGATATAGATATATAGATATATAGATATAATTGTAAGCTATATCATAAGGCCATAAGAAAATAATTTTCTTTTTTTATTGTTTAAAGTATTACATATATTTCCTCCCCCCCCCATTCACTCCTCCCCAGCCACTCCCACTCCCCACCCCAGTGTCTGTGTCCATCGGTTATGCTAATATGCATGCATAAAAGACCTTTGGTTGATTTCTGACTTCCCGCTTCCTCACCTTTTGATGGTCTGTTTGTTGTTTCTGTCTCTGGATCTATTTTTGTTCATCAGTTGATGTTGTTCACTATATTTCTCAAATAAGTGAGATTCCATCATTTCTCTGACTGGCTTATTTCCTTTAGCATAATGCTCTTAAGATCCATCTATGCTTTGCAAATGGTAAAATTTCCTTCTTTTTTATAGCAGCATAGTATTCCATTGTGTAGATATACCACAGTTTTTTTAATATACTCACCTGCTGATGGGCACTTAGGCTATTTCTAAATCTTAGCTTTGTAAATTGTGCTGCTATGAACATAGGGTGCATATATCCCTTCTGATAGGTGTTTCTGATTTCTTGGGATATATTCCTAGAAGTGTAATTACTCGGTCAAATGGGAGTTCCATTTTTAACTTTTTGAGGAAACTCTATACTGTTTTCCACAATGGCTGCACAAGTTTCATTCTCACCAGCAGTGCAGAAGCGTTCCTTTTCTCTACATCCTCATCAGCACTTGCCATTTTTTGACTTGTTGATGATAGCCATTCTGACAGGTGTGAAATGGTACCTTATTGTTATTTTGATTTGCATATCTCAGATGATTAGTGACTTTAAGTATGTTTTCATGTCTTTTGGCCTTATGTATGTCCACTTTCAAGAACTGTTTATTTAGATACTTTGCCCACTTTTTGATTGTATTGTTTATCATACTTTTGTTAATTTGTATGAGTTCCCTGTAAATTTTGGAGATTACACCCTTATCGGAAATAACATATTCTCTCATGCAGTGGGCTTTCTTGTATTTTTGATGGTGGTTTATTTTGCTATACGGAAGCTTTTTTATTTTTATGTAGTCCCATTTGTTTATTTTATCTTTAGTTTCCATTGTTCTAGGAGCTATATCAGTAAAGATATTGCTATGGATTATGTCTGATATTTTGCAGCCTATAGAGTCTTCTGAAATTTTTATGGTTTGCTGTCTTAGGCTAAGTTTCTTTATTCATTTTGAGTTTATTTTTGTGTATAGTGTAAGTTAGTGATATGATTTCATTTTTTTGAAAGTATCTGACCAATTTTCCCAACACCATTTATTGAAGAGACTATCCTAACACCATTGTATGCCCTTGCCTCCTTTGTCAAATATTAATTGATCATAATGGCTTAGGCTTATTTCTAGGTTATATGTTCTATTCCATTGGTCTATATATCTGTTCTTATGCCAGAATCAGGCAGTTTTGAAAACAGTGGCTTTGTAAAATAGCTTGATATCTGATATTGTGATCCCTCCAACTTTGTTCTTTCTCAGAAGTACTGTGGCTATTCTAGGTCTTTTTTATTCCAGATTCATTTTTGGAGCATTTTTTCTAGGTCAGTGAAATATGCCATTTCTATTTTAATGGGGATTGCATTAAATCGCTTTTGGTGGTATGGACATTTTAATGTTGATTCTACCAATCCATGAATAAAGAATAATCTTCCATTTGTTTATATCATCCTCTATCTCTTTTTTTTCAAAGTTCTATAGTTTTCTGGTACAGGTCTTTTATTTATTTAGTTAAGTTTATTCCTAGATATCTTAAATTTTTGGTATAATGGTAAATGGGATTATTTTCTTAGTTTCCCTTTCTGTGAATTCATTATGGTGGTATAAAAAAGTCTTAGATTTCTGGGTATTAAGTTTGTATCCTGCTACATTGCCAAATTCATTTAGTAAGTCTAGTAGTTTATTGATGGAGTCTTTGGGGTTTTCTATTTACAGTACCATGTCATGTGAGAATAAGGACACTTTTACTTCTTCTTTTCCAATTTGGATGCTTTTTATTCCTTCTTGTTGTCTGATTGCTATGGCTAGCACTTCCAATCCTATGTGGAATAGAAGTGGTGAAAGTGGGCTTCCTCTCTTATTCCTGTTCTTAGGGAAAATGAGTTTAGGTTTTGCCCATTGAGTATAATGTTGGCTGTAGTTTTGTTATATAAGGCTTTTATTATCTTGAGTTATGATCCCTCTATTCCCATTTTGCTGAGAGTTTTCATCAAGAAAGGGTGTTGGATTTTATAAAATGCTTTTCCTGTATTAATTGATATGATCGTGTGATTTTTGTTTCTCAATTTGTTTGTTTGTATTGTATCATGTTGTGTTGTATCATGTTTATTGATTTGCGGATATTGTACCATCCTTGCATCCCAGGTATAAATTCCACTTGGTCATGGTGTATGATCTTTCTAAGGTAAAGCTGGATCTGATTTGCTAGAATTTTGTTGCTGCTTTTAATATATATGTTCACCAGGTATATTGGCCTGTAATTTTCTTTCTTTGTAATGTCTTTATTTTGTTGTGTAATTAAGGTAATTCTGGCTTTACAGAAAGATCTTGGAAATGTGCCTTCCTCTGGAATTTTTTGGAATAGTCTGAGGAGGATAGGTCTTCGTTCTTCTTAGAGAAAATAATTTTCTATGTGAGATTTTTGTTGTTCTGTAAGAATTATATTGGCCACTTTTGGAATCTTTTGTTTATATTCTGAGAGCCATCATTATAAGGGGTGTTACAACTCACTCTTCCTATTTCTGGCTGGTCCCAAAATCAGCAACACAGAGAATATGAGTGTTTCTATTTAGACTGAGAATTCCTTGTGCATTCCAAATATTAACCAGTGTTTATTTCACTTCTGGATCCTTCCTTTCCCCCCACATCCTGTCCTCTACATTCTTCATACTAAATAATGAGTCACAGCTCATGCTGTTTGTTTGTCCCTGTTGGGATATTTTTAACACCAGACTTTTTCTCTGTTATATTCAGCTTTGTCAATTCTTGCTGAATGTGTGTCTAATTTTTCTTTGGCTTCTCAGAGACTCTCATCCATGCAAAAAATGTCCTTTGAAGTAAAAGGGAGCTTCCCTCTTCAATTGTCTTTCTTATCCAGGATGCCAAAATGAGTAGGTCCCCCCCAAACAGCTGAATAGAGGGCTGTGTTGTCTCTGTGTTTGACAGGATTCCATATCCACATTTCCTCCAGAATGTATTGCAGTGTCAGAACCCACCTCCCCATGTTTCTTTTTTTTTTTAATTAAATATATTTTATTGATATTTTACAGAGAAGAAGGGAGAGAGATAGAGAGCTAGAAATGTCGACGAGAGAGAAACATTGACCAGCTGCCTCTTGCACATCCCCAACTGGGGATGTGCCCGCAACCAAGGTACATGCCCTTGACCGGAATCAAACCCGGGACCTTTTAGTCCACACGACGCTCTACCACTGAGCCAAACCAGCTTCGGCCTCCCCATGTTTCTTAAATATTAAATGGATAGATGAATGTGAAACAATAAGAAAACATATAAAACTAAAAGTTAAGCAGAAGCCTTCACATTTTCCAGTTTTACCAAAAGCAGGGTGTTTCAAATCAAACACTGAGGCATTTAGCAAAAATAAATAATTACAGATGGAATCAGTAAGTGATCCCAGAAAAGTAACAGACTGCAAACAAAGGGATCCATTTAATTCTTACTGTGTCTGCATTTTCTAAGAATGCAAGACCCTTGTTTATTTGGAAACATATCTTATTTAATACTCCTAGGATTTTTAGTGTGAAAGAAATCAGTAGAGAGTTGTATCACTGAAAAGCTACCAGGAAAATAAAAGATGAGAGTGGGTGGCTGGTAAAGTAAAATGCTGAAGAATTATTTAATGCAAATTTGCAACTGCCACTTAGGTTAGTGTTCACATTTTTGTTATCATAGCATTGTACAGTTTTAAAGGTCCATGAATCAAGTATCCTATATAATATAAAATATGCAAATTGACTCTCATTTCAACACACAAGATGGCCACCCCCATTTAGAAACAAGATGGCCACCACAAGATGGCCAGCAGGGAAGAGAAGTTGTGGGGGACCAGGCCAGAAGGGAGGGCACTTGGGGGGAGCACGCCAGTAGGGGAGAGCATTTGAGGGGGAACAAAGCTGCAGAGGAGAGCCGTTAGGGGTGACCAAGCCTGTTGGGGAGGGCAGTTGCAAGAGAGGGAAGTTGGGTGGCAGTTGAGAGGACCAGGCTGGCAGGGGAGGGCAGTTAGGGGTGACCAGTCTGGCCGGGGAGGGCACAGTTAGAGGCAATTGGGCCAGGAGGTGAGCAGTTAAGTGTCCATCAGGCTGGCAGGCAGAAGTGGTTAGGTGCAATCAGGCAGGCAGGCAGGTGAGCAGTTGGTAGCTAGCAGTCCTGGATTGTGAGAGGGCTGTCCAGCTGCCTATTTAGGCTCAATCCCCAGTGGAGACGGGCAGTCAAACATCCCTCGAGGGGTCCTAGATTGAAGAGGGTGAAGGCTGGGCTGAGGGACACCTCACAACCCCCATATGCATGATTTCATGCACCGGGCCTCTAGTTATTAATAAAAAGGTTCCGGCATCATAATATTTCAAAATGTATTGAGAAAATGACAAACTAAAATTATGAAATAATTTAGAAATATAGCAAGACACAAAGAAACAAACAATATATCTGAAGATATCACTTGGAGAATAGAGGCTTTATTGCTCTACTTGAAAAGCATGAAAAGAATAAAACAAAAATCTTATTTATGACATTCATTTGTGTCGCTCAGTGCATGCACAGCAAAAGCAGAATAATGGAGACAACTAAATTCTGGCCATTGTCACAGGGAAGAATGTGATCAGCAAATAAAAAAGCTGCATTTTTATCACAATAACATTGATGTAAAAATAAAAAGATGTTTCCCAAATCCAGGGGCAGCAAATCTATTAATAAAACTGTGAGCAAACTGAGAAAATGCAGAGCAAAATCTGGAGGTGCTGTTTAGCATATGGAATACACAGAAAAGGCACTCAGATTCCAGAATCCCCTTCTCTCACTAGTCTTTGTAACCAACTAAACAATGTTTTGAAAGCTATGGAGGCCACAGTGGGCAGTTATCCTGAGTGCTCATGTTAGAACACTTCAGGTGCTTCTTTCCCAAGGTGAACACTGTGACCCAGTGCTGGGTACAGCAGTGGATGCACTAACAGAAAAGAGCTGTGAAAAAGCCAACTCTCTCCCTGCTCCCTTGTACTCCTCACTTAATGGGCCAATGCTAATTCCTGACATGTCATAATAACATCCAAAGTTTAAAAAAAAAGTAAGCCCCTGATCTTTTTGATCATTAGCAAAGCTGCCTCCTATTTCCAGATGGGAATTTCATTCATCTGGATTCCAGTGTATTCTCCAAAGAACCTTTTCATTCATGCAACTCTATTACATATAGATGTTTTCCTGTCTTTCTGGAGTGATGATCCCTATACTTCAGGAGTAATCACTACTTAGGCCATTTTTCAAGGAACTCCCTAATCTGGTACCAGTTTGTCATTACACACTATACTGTAAAGTCCTTCTGTCCCAATACATCCACTTTTTAAAGCCCTTCTGTCCCAATATACCCACTGCATGCCAGGCTGGAAAATCATTTAGGTCATCTCTGAATGGCATCATACTGCCTATCCTATAAGACCTAACTCAATTAGCACTTCTTCCAGGGACCTTCCCATCAATCTGACTATGCCTCCCATTACCACCACAACCATTAAGCTCCCTTAGGATTTAGTGTCTTTATCTCATCTGCAGCATTTATAACTTCAAAATTTAGACCAGAGATAACTACATAACAATATTTCCCCCCACTAATCATAAGATTATTAAATGAGGATGGATGACTGATTTACACTTATATGTACTTTATAAAAAATGAATAAATGTTTCCTGCATTACATGTTCAGTGACATTGTATCAATGCCTTAGCACTCAATACCAGGTGCATTAAAGATACAACTGTACTCAGCCTGGCAATCTCATTTCATTTCAAATGAAAATGCATTTCATTTTTTCAGAGTACTTTTTATATTCAATAATTAAATATTACATGTAGTCAACAAATGGTTCATTAGTAGAATACCTGCTTTCCTATAATATACTAAATACTTAATTTTGCATCACCTGTGAGGGCCTGTAAGTTTATATTCAGATCTATTCTCTCTCCCTCTGCATCTTTTAACATTATCCCCTTTAATCTGTGACTTCTATATATACTATTTCTAAAATATATTGTTATTAATTTCACAAAAGAAGGAAGAGGGAGAGTGAGATAGAAACATTAATGATGAGAGAGAATTATTAATCAATTGCCTCCTGCATGCCCCACACTGGGCCAGCAACCTGGGCATATGCCCTGACTGGTCATGGGTCAAAGCTCAACCACTGAACAATACTGGCTGAGCTACACTGACTATTTTGTACCTCCAAATATATCAAAGTTATATTTACAAATACTATTCTTTCTTCCTAAAAATTAACCCCTACTTTTATTTTCTGCTTTTCATCTGTTCAACTCTTACCCAACCTTCAAATATCATCACTATCTCAGTAAAGCCTTCTCTGACACTTTGATTTTAGTTTCTCTTTAAATAGACTTTTATAGAATTGCATTTCATTTTTTCATAGTACTTTTTATATTCAATAATTAAATATTACATGTAGTCAATACCAAGATAATTTGCTGAAAGTCTGACAGTCCACTATATCATAAGCTTCCAGACAACAAAAATCATTTCAGGGTTTTGTTTACTTATTCTACTCTAGCATCTTTGCAAATTACCTAGCAGATAATTGCCAGCCAGTAAATGTTGAAATAAAAAGTGGATGAACTCTTTCTACCATAAACTAGAGGCAGGGTGCATGAATTTATGTATGGGTGGGGTCTGGCAGGCCCACCCAAATGGGGGTCAATTGGGCTGGGCTGGCCAGGGGGAGGGGATGCAGGAGGTTGGCTGGCTGCACCCCCCCAATCAGAGGAATTTTATTGGGGGCCAGACCAACTGGGGGAATGGGCCACAAGGGGTTGATGGGGTCTGATCAGAGCCCCAATCAGGCTGGTTGGCCACTGCAGTTGTTCTGATTGTTCTGGTCATTCTGGTCACTTGGCTTTTATATTTATAGATGTTGACAATTCCTCTAGGGTGATTCATTTCTGTATCATGGTTTGAGGCTCTTCAGACCATTCTAGGATTGAATACAAGTTCTTTACTTACCAGTTTTTTAACTTGGAAATTCACACAATTACTTTAACACTCAATTGGCCCAACTGAAAAAGGAGAAAGGCGATGACCTCACAGGGTCGATGTACACACAAAGCCACAAAGCTGTCTGATATGTACTGAGAATAGTAGGTGCTTAATGAGAGCTAATTCTTTTTTCTTTCCCTCAGTTAATTCCATCTATTGTGGCTATGACTTATTTGACTCCATATATTTAATTGCCAAGATCAGAAAAGAAAATCAGTAGACAAACTTTATAGTTAAAAGACCTTCTCTGTATGTTTGCTTTTGTTCATTCAACAGAGAAGTGTAGGTTATACCATGAAGAATTTGTAGGTGATGAAAATGAGTTTTGGTTTTATTATAAGGATACTGAGAAGATATTGAAGACTTCTTAAGAGTTGAAAGGAAGTTTTCTACTATTCAGTTTTGTTCTATAGCCTGGAAAAAGCAATGAGATATACAGAGCTTTTATGACATTAGACTTCTTAGGACAGAAACAAAGAATCTAGGATGTATTACTCAGGTCAACCATTGCTAAATAAAATTCTTAAGAAAATAGAATAGGTAAAAATTTAGCTAACATGATGTCACTTGGAAAATTAAATGCAAAAATTTCCTGAAAGTTCCCCAACTATAGAAAAAAGCCTAGGTTAGTGGTTTAAATGGTTAAATATGTCCAAAATCCATTTTTCCAAAGCTTGATGGGCCTATAGACTTTTTTAAAAAGTATATTTTATTTATTTTTTTACAGAGAGGAAGAGAGAGAGATATAGAGCCAGAAACGTCGATGAGAGAAAAACATCGACCAGCTGCCTCTTGCACAGCCCCTACTGGGATGTGCCCGCAACCAAGGTACATGCCCTTGCCCAGAATCGAACCTGGGACCTTTCAGTCCACAGACCGATGCTCTACCACTGAGCAAAACCAGTTTCGGCGGGCCTATAGACTTTTATCACAATCCCAAGGACGTTATTTCCTTGCAGCCTTCTCTCTTCCCTTTTTATCTGCAAACCATGGAATTCCAGAGAAGTCTTGCAAGTAAAATAGAAATAGCCATTTTAAACTATTCAGTGAAGAAACAGTAATAAATTAGGCATTAGATGCCTATTCTGTGGGATTTGAGGGGTGCTATGAAAAGCTATTTGACTAAATTTTCTCTTCTCAGGTTGACTAGATGGATTCAGTTCTTTGAACCCAATAAAAAATAAAAAAGCAACAATAATAAAATTACAACATATGAAAGTTACTGAACTGACTGGAAGCCACTTAAACCAGTTGTCCAATACCAGGTGTTCTCCACCCATAAATCTGGCTGAGAAATATTTCATAGAGGAAGGAAAAGTTTTCTTTGGCCCTCTTAGGGTCCCTGGCTGGGTCTAAAAAGTAAAACTTAGACAGATTAACATGAGAAAAGCATGTAGATTTATTTAGTATAAGTTTTATGTGACAAAAGAGCCTTTACAAGAAAATAAAGACCCAAAGAAATGGTTAGACCTTAGTATGTTATGTAAGGTTTGATGGAGAGTGCACATCAAGGAGAAACATGACAGATTAAGGAGTCTGAAGTAATTTCCATATCTATCTATCTATCTATCTATCTATCTATCTATCTATCTATCTAAAACCCTAGTATGCAAATAGACCAATTGTCAGAACAATTGAACAACTGAACAGCCAAACAACTGGTCGCTATGATGTGTGCTGACCACCAGGGGGCACGTGTGGAACATGGTGGACTTCGGCTGCAGCAGGATGATGGAGCAGGTGAGTGGTGGCGACAGACCAAGGCAGGGCACCAGTCTCTGTGATCAAGGCAGGCGTCTGGTGGTTACTGGGAATTGCTTTCGTGTGTCATGGTCCCGCCCAGTGCTTGCACACACTGCCAGTGCCAGAGCCGCCACTCTCATCCACTGCCACCACTGAGTGCCATCAGCCAGTGCTAGTGGTGACTGCCAGCCCTGATCACCCCTTAGAACTTCTCCACCTCCCCCTGCTCCTGAGGGGTGATCGGAGCCAGCAGCTGCCTCTCACACCCACTGACAGAGACGGCCCTGCTCATACCTTCTGCCAGTGCTGAAGCCGCAGTTTGCACCCACTGCTGGTGCTGGCTCTACTCTCACCCACAGCCAGCACCAGAGTCACTGCTCGGACCTGTTGCTGGCACCTGGCGCAGGTCCTGATCACTTGGCACCATCAGCTGCTGGCCCTGATCACCCCTGGGGGCACCTGCCCCACTTACACCCACTGCTGCTGCCGTCCATCAGTGGGTGAAAGTGGGGCAGGGCCGTCAGTATGTGGGAGCAGCAGCAGCAGAAGTGGACCTGCAGGCAAACTGGGGACTGAGGGCCACAGTGGGAAGGGCCAGGAGGAGGGCATGAGGATGGGCAGAGACTATCCCTGTGCCCATCCCAGTCTTGTGGCCCACAGTTCCTTTCAAATGTATGAATTCATGCACTGGGCCCCTAGTACTAAAATAAATTCAGCAAGGCCCCTTTGTTAAAAATTATTCTTGCTATTCCTTCATCTTCAGAGATAAAACTTCTTCCTTCCACTAGGTATAGGGAAAGCACCTCTCACCTGAAGACCTATCTCAAGGAAGAAGGGCAATGAAGGGAGGAAATTAGAGTCACCTTTCTTCTTTTGTTATTGTTCATTTTTGTTTATTTTTTTTCAAAATTCTTTCTGTTTAAACTATTCAATCTACCAAGACACTATATTTTGGGGTAGAAAGTCCTGAATCTCATCAATAATAGTTATTAAAGCTAAAAATGAGCAAGGTGTATATTTATTGCATATATTTTTTAAGATATCTCTGAAGTCAACTGAATGATCCTTCTGTTGGCAAAGTCTAGCTTGCTTCCCTAGTTTCTTATTTGAATAACATTTAGTTTCCATAAATCCTTAAATGAGTACTTCCTATTCATGTACCCTTGTCATGGAAATAAAATTAAGACTAATTAATTGACAAGGGAAGATTAAAGGTACAAAATATGCAAAATAGCGCTAAGTACCAAATGAGGCACAGGATAATGGTTGTTTACAAGTGTGTAAATGTATAAATAAAGACTAAAACACTACTTAACATAGGAACAAGATTTTGGTGAAGTTAAAAAAAAAACCTCAAATAATACTGACAGGATCTGGACCATGAATAAGATTTCCTGGAGCAAAACTATTTTTGGAAATGAGATTGAAAATTTCTTCTCCTAATTAAAAGATAAGATATAATAGAAAAGTTATTTTGCTGTCAGAAGGCCCTGAGAGAACTGAGCTAAACAAGTATTAATAGTCGCTCATGAGTTAGCAATTAACCATTCCTTTTCCTTCTTATTAGGGATTCTACACACTATTATTATTCTCAATAGTTCATAAGATCTTTTAATAACCTTTGAGGTACAAGAAAATAATGTCAAATAAAACAGCTCTGCACTATGTACTTGGATCACTAGGAATGCCCTGGTATACCAATTTTCCAGTGGAGGCTTAGCCACACCAACAATGTTTAACACTCTCCCAACACTGTACTTTTGTAGTCAGGAATGGAATTCCTCCATGTGTGAATATCTAATTTAAAAAAGAGTAATTACATTTCTTATGACTCTACAATGCAAAATAGTAAAATTTCAAAAATGTTT
Source organism: Vespertilio murinus (assembly GCA_963924515.1). Taxonomy (NCBI): domain Eukaryota; kingdom Metazoa; phylum Chordata; class Mammalia; order Chiroptera; family Vespertilionidae; genus Vespertilio; species Vespertilio murinus. The sequence continues at coordinate 111,817,641 of OZ004706.1, forward strand.
ACTGTATTTTATAAAGCAGTTGAACTATACTTAGTCCAAAATCCTTTCTAATAATAACAAAAAGTGAGAAAACATAATTTAAAACAGGATTTCATTTTCTCTGTAATATATGGATTTATAAATCAGTGACTCTTACCATTCATCTTATAGACTTTATACCCATGAGGTTATTCCTACTGATCAAAAATCTAGTAGAACTGCCCCAGTTGAGTTGGCTCAGTGCATAGAGCCTCGGCCTGTGGACTGAAGGGTGCTGGGTTTGATTCCAGTCAGGGCACATGCCCAGGTTGCAGGCTCAATCCCCAGTAGGGGGCATGCAGGATGCAGCCAATCAATGATTCTCATCATTGGTCTTTCCATCTATCTCTCCCTCTCCCTTCCTCTATGAAATCAATAAAAAACATATTTTTTAAAAATCTAGTAGAACTGAAAGAGACAAAATGGCAGTCGAATAGGCAGGTGTGTCCTATGCCTTCTCACAGAACAGACAGAAGAAACAACTAAATTGAATAACATCCACCTGGAATTAAACAGCTGGTGAGACAATCTGCAGCCAGAAAGAACAGATGATGCCTAGAGAATGGAAGAATCAGGAATTTAGGCAGGAGACACCTGACTACTTCAACAAACTGGACAACCTAGATGAAATGGACATAATCTTAGAAAAATGCTAGCTTCCAAAACTCAATCAGGGGGGAAAAAACACACACACATAAAAAAAAATCTGAATTGGCCGATAACCACTGAAGAAATTGAAGCAATAATAAAAAATCTCCAGCAAACAAATGCCCTGGTCTCGATGGAAGGGAGATCTACCAAATATTCTAAGAATAACTAAAACCTATCCCCCTCAGATTATTCCAAAATATTCAAGAGGAAGGAACAGTATGGCTTTTTTTGTACAACAATAATAACTCACAGAGAAAGAAACTAAAAAAAAAATAGTAATAATCCCATTTATCATTCCAGAAAAAATTCAGATATTTAGGAATAAACTTAACTAATGAGGTGAAAGACCCATGCTTGGAAAAGCTACAGAACATGCTTGGAAAAGCTACAGAACTACAACACATTTTACAATAGTTAAGTTCTGGAAATAGCTAAACTGCTCATCAGTAGATGACTAGATTAAAAAAAAAAAAAGTTGTGCAGCCATTGTGGAAGACAGTGTGGAGTTTCTTCAAAAAATTAAAAATGGAACTCCCATTTGACCCAGTGATCCCACTACTGGAACTGTATCCCAAGAAAACAGAAACACCAATAAGAAAGGATATATGGACCCTTTTGCTCATAGCAACACTATTTACAAGAGCTAATATTTGGAAACAGCCTAAGTGCCCATCAGCACATTAATGAATTAGAAAACTGTGGTACAGTTGAAACTGGTTTGGCTCAGTGGATAGAGCATCGGCTTGCAGACTGGAAGTCCCAGGTTCGATTCCGGTCAAGGGCAAGTACCTTGGTTGCAGCACATCCCCAGTAGGGGGTGTACAAGAAGCAGCTGATAGATGTTTCTCTCTCATTGATCTTTCTAACTCTCTATCCCTCTTCCTTCCTCTCTGTAAAAGATCAATAAAATATATTTTTTTAAAAGAAAAGGAAACTGTGGTACGTCTACACAATGGAATACTATGATGCTATAAAAAAGAAGGAACTTTCACCATTTGTAACACTATGGATGGAACTAGAGAGCATTATGCTAAGAGAAATAAGCCAGTAGAGAAAGATAAATTATATCTCATTTATATGTGGGATATAATGATCAACATAATTTGATGAACAAAAATAGATCCAGAGACAAATAGCAGGGGAAGTGAGGGTGGGTTAGAGAGCAATCAAAGGACTTATATGCATGTAACCAATGGACATAGATACTGGGGTGGTGGGGGCTTGCCCGGGGTGAGAATGGCTGAGGGGGAGGGATGGTAAATCAGGGAAAAAGGAGACATAAGTAAAACTTTACACAATAAATAAATAAAATAACAAATAAAATAGCTATCATAAAAAAAGGCAAGTGTTGGTGAGAATGTGGAGAAAGGGAAACACTTGTGTACTGTTGATGGAAATATAAATTGGTGCAATCACTAATATAAAACAGTATGGAGATTCCTCATAAGGTAAGTTAGAACTACTATTTAATCCAGCAATTTTACTTTTGAAATTGGAATCTTAAGGAAATGAGAACACTAACATTAAATGATAGAATCACCTTCATGTTCATTGCAGCATTTTTTACAATAGCCAAAAGAAGACTTGATAACCATCTAAGTCTCCATCTGCAAGTAAATGGATAAAAAATGTGATATATATAATCCCACCTACGAAAAGAGTAATATTCAAATTAACCATCACTCTGCTCCACAAGCCACGCCCACAAGCCAATCATACAGAGTGTGTATGCAAATCAACCCCAACCAAGATGGCTGCAACCACAGAGGCTTGGGTTTCTCTGGCAATGGAAGAAGCCACGCTTTCCACCTGCTCTAGCAGGCCTAAGCCTCCACTCCATGCTACAAAGTTTCAATTATAGAAGGTAAATATATCCCAGACACCAGAGCCTCTGCTTGGGTTGCTGGGGAATGTGGTCGGCCTGCAAACCACCACAGGCCCCTCGTCCAGGCTGCCCCACACTCCAAGGGAACCCCAACCCTGATCCAGGACACCCTTCAGGGCAAATCAGCCTGCCTCCACCCATGCACCAGGCCTCTATCCTATCTAATAAAAGAGTAATATGCAGATTGACCATCAGTCCAACACACAAGATGGCTGCCCCCATGTGGTCAAAGATCCTGCCCCCTGTGGACACAAGATGGCCACCACAAAATGGCCAGCAGAGGAGGGCATTTGGGAGGGACCAGGCCTGCAAGGGAGGGTAGTTGGAAGTGATTAACCCTGCAGAGGACAGCAGTTAGGGGTGACCAGGCCGGCAGAGGAGGAAAGTTGGGGGCAAATAGGCTGGCAAGGAAGCACTTAAACATCAATCAGGCTGGCATGGGAGTAGTTAGGGGTGATCAGGCTGGCAGGCAGAAGCAGTTAGGGTCAATCAGGAAGGCAGGTAGGCCAGCAGTTGGGAGTCAGCATTCCTGGATTGTGAGAGGGATGTCTGACTTCCCGGTTTAGGCCCAATCTGGACATCCTTTGAGGAGTCCCAGATTGGAGAGGTTGCAGACTGGGCAGAGGGACACCCCCCTCCGCCCCCATGCATGAATTTCATGCACAGAGCCTCTAGTTTATGTATAATAGAATATTATATGATAATTTAATATTATCTTGTCATTTGTGAGAACATTATTGTACCTCAAAGTCATTGTGCCAAGTGAAATAAGTCAGACAGAGAAAGACACATAGGGCATGATTTCACTTCTATGTGTAATCTCAAAAAGCAAAACAGATGAACAAACAAAATTAAACAGAAACAGAATCATAGACATAGAGAACAAACTGATGATTGCCAAGAGGGGGTTGGAGTTTGGAATAAGCAAAAAAGATGAAGGAGATTAAGAGATAGAAACACCCAGTTATAAAAATATAAGACACAGAATGTAATGTACAGCATAGAGTGTATAGTCAATATATTCATAGTAACTTTGTACAGGGACAGATGGTTACTAGTCTTATTGTGGGTAATCACTTTGTAACATATCTCTGTGTTGTACACCTGAAACTAATATAATAATATATATGTAAACTATATTTTCATAAATAAACAAAAAATCTTTTGCAACCATAAGAAAAATTTTGTCTATTAGTCATGAAATTTATATTGTTTCAATTGTATGAGAATGAAATCTTTGACAGCTTTCTTAAATAAAGATGCATTTCTGCAATGTAAGTTTTTATTGTTTTCCCTTCTCACTTCTTTAAAAAAATAAATATTATTTTCATTCCATGAAGAACTAAGCAGGTATTCTAAGAGATAACCTAAAAATAAAATTGATACTTAGGGTGGTAAAGACACCATGTAATATAGTAAAAGTATTAAAGAATTATATACCTAAAATATATATAATTTTATTAACCAACTAGAGGCCCAGTGCACAAATGTGTGCATGGGTGGGGTCTCTCTGCCTGGTTGCTGATTAGGGCCAATTGGGGGGCTGACTGACTAGGGGGAGTGACCATGGAAGGTTGTCCACCAGCCACAGGAGGTTGGCCAGCTCTGAGAGATTGACTGTGGGAGTGACTGACCACCTAGGGGAAGCTCCTGAGTTGAATGTCTGCCCCCTGGTGGTCATTGTGTGTCATAACAACTGGTCAGCAGGTTGTTCTGTCATTTAGTCACTTAGGCTTTTGTATATATAGATGTCACCTGAATAAATTCATTAAAAAATTTAATAAAAAAACATTCATATCTATCATAAAGAACTTATAATTATTCTATTTTTATTTGCTCTGTTGTCAAAATGTAAAATTCTAAATAAATAAATATAAGCAAAGTAATATTGAGCATAAGCCTCAATGAACAAAATCTCTGAATTTTCCAGATAATTCAGCACCTGTAAAGACATTTTTCCTCAGTTAATAATAGTACAGCACAGTCAGAGTTAATTAAAATTTTGATACTTTCAAATTTTGTGAACATAAAACAAGAAAATGTGAAATGCACCTTTGATGGAAACATAGCCAAATATATATATTAATTAAGACCATATTTTAAAAAGCACTCTATATGAAAATAACAGGGCATAGCATAGGGAGAAATGTACCCAATATGGCAAATAAAGGTATACAAAAAATATCAGGAATAATTAGTTTTTATTTATAATAGTACTTCTCAAATAATTAATATGTATTGAGGATTTTTAATATGCATGAGTTTTGCTCTTTTTTAGTTTTTGAAAGAGCTTTAAAAATGATTTTTGTACACAACTTTTTCATAAACTATTAATAAAATAAAATAATATGTTGGTTCATATAAAAATAAAGTAAATATACAGCTGTAATTGTTTTGAAGACTTTGTTGAATGCCAGACCAGACTCAAAAAAATGTGACTATTTTTGGGTAACTATAGTATTTTTCAGTATTCTCAAAACTAATTTGATGAATGAGTAAAAACCTATCTAAAATAACTAATTTAAAATCATGTTCATACTTCAATAGCTAATCATATTTATGAAACAGCCATTGATTCTGAGATTAGTGGCAAACACTATTCAGATCAACTGAAAGATTTAGTGGAAAACTATTTTAACGAACACAGGTATCCTATCGATTCCCTAAAGTTTTTAGCATTTCAATCAATAAGTATTTATTTCCTGAAAGTTCTTACAAGTTTACATGAAATTAAAGACACCTTAAGGTTAAAAAGTTGTTAATACCTATTCTAGGCTCAAGTATTTTTTCTTGGGATTTTGAAGGTTTTTCTGAAGCAACAAGATGTAAGCTATAAATCCACTGAGTACATGATCCTTTTCAGCTCCATAGATTTCAACCATATGACCTATGATTTGCAGTAAATAGAAAACCTTTCTCTGTCTTGCTTGACTTGTCTTTTCAATTATTATTCTCAAGTAAACATACAATTTCTGGGCCACAGCTTTTATTTGCTATATTTGGACAATTTTTAAAAAATAATTTGTTACTCTGGAAAATACCTATGTGCCCACTTCATTCTATTTTGCTTATAAAAATATTCTTATAAAAGGCCACAGAGAATTCAGGGACTTATAATTCTCATAAATTTTGGATTAACATGCCACCTCTGTTTCAGAGACTCCCTAACTCACATAGGCCCACTGGCTAGACACTCTTCCCTTTCTCTTCCCCCTTCCAACTTCCCACCCACTGTTCTTCAGAGGGGAACAATGTATATGTCCTCAAGTCTATGGGCCCATGCAAACAGTTCTTACTTGAACCCTGACAGCTTTAAACCGAGATAACATTCTCAGTAGATTGTTATGAGTTATCTTTTTATTCATAAATCTGCAAGTACTAAATTTTTTTAAAAAAAATCTAACTATGGTCATGACCTATGAGTGAAAATATATTCCCTGGGGCTTAACCTTTACATAATAGAAATAATTTATATATGCTAAAGGAAGGACATTTTAAGATGTTTCCTCAATAATAGGAAGAAGAGGAGGAGAAAGATTATGCCAGTAACAGATTAGAGAAGGAGCTGAAAATCAAGAGCAGATGGAATATGATAGGGAAATGGAAATGACAGACTCACTTCAGAGACAATTGCAGGGAGTGCTATCACATTTTGAATATATTTGAATCTCAGGTATTTGTTGGAATTCTGAAAATAAGCAGTTTCCAGAGAAGGGGAAGTTGGTAGTTTATTTAAAGTAGCAAAATAGCAAGAGTATCAACAATAACAGACTAACAGAGTGCATGCTGTAGGAATTTGTAGCTGAATATAACAGCATCTAAACATGTTGACTATTTGTAGATTTGACTAAGTCAGGGCAGCAAATAAGACCCACTGTTTTCATACTGTTGAACTAGAACAAAGAAAAGCAGAGTGATTCCTCTCTAATTAAAGAGGGCCAAATTAATGAAATAAGCATGCATTCTACTGAGGGGGTTAGAGTGAAGTAAATAGTTTTGATGCCTCTTTGGGAATAGATGTTAATGAATTCTGTGTGTGGAAGGTGGGGAATTCAAACTGACTCATAGGTATTTGGTTTGAGATAATGTGTGTTTGATGATAGATAAGGCAGTAAAATCAAGAGTTCATTGTAAACATTCTAAATTTGAAATGGCAAACAGGTATTTATTGGGGATGTCAAATAACATGGCATCTGTGGCATCTGTAGCTATAAGGAGAGATAAGGATGACAAAGTGTTTTGAGAGTTATCAATAGCAAGATTTAAAGTAATGGGAATGGATGATGTCACAGAGGAAGAGCTGAAAGGGAAGTTACATTGACCTTTCAACATGTAAACATAGGATATGGAATAAAAAGTTATCTGGAGCAGAGATAAGTTTGAGGTGAGCCAGGCAGAGGTGGCATAAAGCAACAACAGGGAGATTTATTGTTGTTTTCCAAGAGAGAATAATCAATTGTATCAAACATTTCTGTGAGATTGATAATGAAGACAAGACATGAAGATCATTGCTGATTTTGATGCTTCAGTGGAGTTTTAGGGAAGGAAAACAGATTTGAAGGATATGAGAAAAAATTATTGGTTAAAAACTGGGGCAATAGGGTAAAAAAATCTCATTGAGAGAGTTGCAAAGTTCAGCAGCAATCAGAAGTGATATGAAGTTACATAAAGTTTTTAAGATGAGAAATACTAACACATAGAAGTAGGGACATAATGCGATTTGGGGGGATTTACTCTGATATCTTGTAGGTTGTTTTTTTTTTTAAATAAAGATATAACATTAGATAGTGTGAGTCCAGCTGTAGCTGACTAAAAAAGAAATGAATACCTCCTCCAATCTGTGCCTGTCAGAGTGTCACTCCTAAAAGCTGGAAGTAGAATATGAAATACCCACACATGTGTGCTCTCTGTACTGCAATGCCAGTAATTTTGTTCTAAATGCCTCCTTTTTGCTTGAGTTAATTTCTCAAAAATAAAATCACTAGGAACACTAAATTAATGTTAAGCTTTCCTGAAATACTCCACATTGATAATATGCTCTTTTACATTGTGAATCTTCAGTAAACAAACAGAATTACAGGGTTTCCCAATGTATTTGACCATTAAATACTTTTTTAAAGAATATTTCAAGGGACTAATGTTCACAAAAAACAACTTGCAATATTGCCTAGGTCTTGCCTTTACCTCGATTTACTTTGACCTTCATGTTATGCTTCTGGGTTGGCTTCATTCTGATTTTATTTCTGCACTCAACACTTCACCTCCCGCCCTTTTCTATCAAACAGCCTATACCAACCTGTACTCTTCACCAATTTTACTCTAATCCCCTCTGAAACATTGGGAAATTCCAAAATCACTCAAATTTGCCATTTGAGATAAGTAATTCATTGTCTACCATAAACCTTCTCATTTATGCTTTTGCAAGTATGCCCTCAAAATAGTTATACTAAATTTTGAAAACTTAAGTAATAATAACATTTATATTTTCCTTAGTAAAAAAAGAGTTAACATAAAATACACTAGCCTTCTATTTTTATTTTTTTTAATCAAAGACTACACATTCCCTATGATAAAACCTTAAAATGCTCTACTTTGATACCTTCAGAAGCTTAGAATGTCCATAAATAAATACAGTACATGCTCAACACAGATTTCTTTTAACTATGAGATGTTGTTTGGCATTGCTCTGCATAGATATTTATTTCCCTTTTAATAAGGTTTGAATTTAGAATAGCAATTGAATTTCCTTTCAAATATACTATTTTGAAATTCCACTTGCTTAACCACATCTCTTACTGAAAATTCTTAATACAGTGAGGGGAAAACATAATTAAGAACTTCCTAAAATGTATTTCTCAGTACTAATATGTATATCAAACATGTGTTACAATGATACATGTTCTGCATTTCAAACCAGAAACCCTGGCTTATATATACTTCCCATGCGTGCATAGCCTTTATCAAGACAACCCATTTGGTTTTCACATAGCAATAAAAGCACAGAAATAATTCATATTTTGCTAAATAGATCCCTAAATTTATTACATTTTACCGCTTGCTTTGGTGAGGAGAAGCTATTTATTATTTCTGCTGCAAGTTATTTATCCCCCCAGGAGTGGAAATGAGCATCTGCTGTAGAACAGAACAGAACAGAACAGGACGGAAAGTCTTGGGAATGGGAATGTGGAGAGAAGGAAAAATGGGAACCAACTCTGGGAGCAGAAAGGTTCTCATGCAGAAAGTTCTTCACCCTAATCAGCTATAGGTATCTCAAAAGGTTTCAAGAGCTCACTCAATTGGTTAGAAGTTACTAAATTCAGTTTCTACAGGAAAGGGAAAAATTGATGTACATGGCAAATAAGATGTACAGAATTTAAGATAGTAGAGAGTGAAGTGGGAAATGGAGAGGAAAGGGGAGCATGAGAAAAGAGGAGAAAACAAGAGAACAAGGAATCAGGGAGAGCCATGAGGTTTTAAAGACAAGTTTCACCTTAGGACAACTGGGAAAATGGTTACCTGATCACAATCCTAATGGGCACTGAAGATGACTAATTTGCTTACACTGTAACTATTTGAACTAGACTAAATCATTTTAAGATTATCATATGTTAATGGGCCATCTAAGATTATGTGAAAGTGATGATTTATTTACTTTAGGAATAATAGAAATATTTAACTTGTTTTAAAAACTATAATTGAGCATATTAAGAAAAATAAGGGTATATTTCACCATTGCATTTATGTGCATACATATATACACATACATATATGTATGTAGCCTATCTAATAAAATAGTAATATGTAAATTAACCATCACTCTGCAACAAAGATGGTGGAGCCGATAGTGTCTGGGGCAGGACACTGGTGGTGCGCCCCAGCAACGTGAGCACAGCATCCATGCCCTGGCTGCATCGAGGGAGAGGAGGAGAGGGGCCTCAGCCCAGAAGTAGAAACCAAGAGTCATAGTTCTTATCACCAGGAATCAGAGTTCTGGTGGTGGCCCCTGTACCAGAAGCAGAAGCCAAGAGGGCATGGAGCACCAGGAATTCTGGGAATCGTGATTTTTAGTGGTGGACATGTTGCTTGATCTCCTAGACACTCAAGGCACATGAGCCTGGAGCAAGCTACTGTTGTGGGTGGGGGATGGAGGGAAAGCAAAGGTGAGAGACATAAGTCAGAATGTGGAGGAAAAATTAAAAGGAAGCTATCCTGCAACTTCTAGGAAATCTCTACCAATGGAGCAAAGAAAAAAAAAGAGTTCTATTATTCTGTGAGCAACAAACCAGATTGGGCTGAAGTTTCACACAATTTGCTCATATGATTGCAAAGACAGACAGAAACTTCACTCTTTCTTGTACCCAGGCAGATACAATGCATGACATACATGTTTTCACAGAAAAGGACTTAATAGCACTGTTTGCTATACACCCTTTGGTAAGTTATCTTTTTGGTTGCCATCTGTGTTAGTTAATTGCCATAATCAAGAGTAAAAATTAAAACTTTTATATCTCTATGATAAGCAAATCCTTACAACTTGGAGCAACTATCTATAATAATAAAAGTGTAATATGAGGGGCAATGAGGCAGGCAGGCAGAGGCAGTTAGGGGTGATCAGGCAGGCAGAGTGGTTAGGGGTGATCAGGCAGGCAGAGGTGGTTAGGGATGTGAGGCAGGCAAGCAGAGTGGTTAGAGTCAATCAAGCAGGCCTGCAAGCAAGCGGTTAGGAGCCAGCAGTCCTGGATTGTTAGGGGATGCAAGCAGGGCTGAAGGACCACACCCGCCCACCCCCACACCTCACCCCCGTGTACAAATTTTGTGCACCAGCCTCTAGTATAAATATTAATATACATACACACGCACATACACACATGCTCATGAAGGTCTCTGAAAGAGTAGTACCCTGTGTATGTGAGGTTTTTTTTCTTCTTCAAAAAATATTTAGCTACATTAAAATACTATTGACAAGTATCCTGACACTTGGATTTTTAATCATGTGATTCTTATAGTCTTTGAAGTTAATATTTGCTCTCTTTTTATCTAAAATAGACTGTTTTTTAAAAAGCAATGTGTTCCTTCATTAATATTCAATTCAGTAAGAAAGTGTCTGACTTTGATTTATATGAAACGATATTTCAAAGTGTCAAAACTAAAATAGCTCCTTAATTTTTTAAAATTATTCTTTATAGACAAAATAAGAATTAAAATCAAAAGATAAGATTGACTTTGATCTTCAAAGCCAAGCTGCATGCTTGCTGCATGAGACATGCAGAAAAATATGCATACCTTCTCAGATTACTATTTATAACACTAATCAGGATTTTAGATAAATTAATTGATTGTGATTCAAATGCATAGCTTACATGTTGAGGTTTCAGTGGGGCAAATAAATGTATATTAAAAAGTATGGTGAAATCTAAAGATTAAAATTGAAAAACAAAACCTAGTTCTTACTAGCTGTGTTTATACCTTTCTCATGACCTACACACACATGCACATACACATACATAGGCACACACAACATAATCACAATACTCCTGACTCATTTTACATTTTAAATATAAGATTCGCCTAATGTTTCATAATAAGTCATTCAGCTTATCTAATTCCTCACTGACATAGCCAAGACTCATTTAATTTCAAGAGTCTGAAACAGTGGAAACAGTGTGAGCAAAATAGAAAAATATGTTTGACTCACATAATTGGGAAAAATCAGGAATGAAACTAAACTAGTATAAAAATATCTGGGACCACTCACTAGCTAAATATCAGGAGTATCTTTCTCATGTTTTCACACTTTTGATTTTCTCAGCACAGAGCTGCACTTTTCTCTTGCTGTTGATGGGCTTTATCCCCCCCCCCCCTAAATGGGGCAGACAATGACTTCTGAAGGCCGATTATTTTCTCATCATTATAATGATTTTCTCTATGCCTCCCACTCCCCCAAATGCCTGGTTAGTGTTTTCATTAGACTACCTGGATCATATGTGTGTGTTCATTTCTGGAGCAGTCACTGTGTCAATGACCATGAGGCTTTCTGAGCCATTTTATGAGCCACTCTGAAATAGGTCTCTGTGCCAGTAGCCAAAGCATGATCTTATAGGTAGAAAGGCAAAAAGTGAAGACAGCAAAAAAGAACAGACATAGATTCATGATCACAGCTATCATTTCTCCTTTTTATGGAATAATATGGTTCTCCAATGTTTATAACATCTATGCGATCAACTCAGAAACTAAATATTATTGAATAATAGTTATGAATCACCATAACTATAGCCATCACAAACATACAAAATAAGTTATTTCTTATTCTATTTAAGGGCAATTCTGCAAGGTATTTTTCATATTAAGTCATGTGATTCACCACCAAACATTATGAAAAAGACTATTTCCATTTTACATAATGAGAAAACTAAAATTGTATGTGAACAGCTCAATCTACAAAAAATAATATAAAGTGTATTCATTTTTAAGTGTGTGTAGATCATATGAAGACATCAAAAGCAGTAGTAGGAAACATGGTGACAGTATAGCATCAATTTGTATCCTCTGGGGAACTTAAATACTTGCAATGTTGGTGTTGGCAATACCAAAAACAAAACAAAACAAAACAAAAAAAAACAGTAATAATGATAATGTAGTCATCAGTATATATAAAATTAGGTACAACTAAATTTGACCCAATGTGAAATAATGATAACTTACTAAGACACAATCTATTTTTTCTTCTTTTAAGCTAAAGTTATTTTATTTTTATTTTTATTGTTTTCAGAGAGAAAGGAAGGAGAGAAAGATAGAAACATCAACAATGAGAGAGAACCATTGAACCTACCTCCTGCACACCCTTTCTGGGGATCGAGCCCGCAACCCTGTGTCCTTGACAGGAATCAAACCGGGGTCCCTTCAGTCTGCAGGCCAATGCTCTATCCATTGAGAAAAACCAGCTAGGGCATACTAAGACACATCTCATATTTTTCCCACTTAAACAAAGTCTGGGAGAGAAGGCACAGTCCATTTTGGAACAGTTACTTTATAATCATCAGAGATCTATCCATAGTGCTTACTTTACTTTCTATTGACTAGTATTTTCTATTCAGTAGGTATCTAGTTATCAGAAAGATGTAGAGAGCATATGAGGTGTGTCCCTCTATCTTTAAAAGCACTATTAGTCAGCACATATCATATAGGCACACCTAGATACAAAGAAGGCTTGTATATAGTCTTTATTCCATTCAGCTATGTATGCCACTAAAAATATGAGTCTCTCTAATTGATGAAGGGGAAATGGATATTGGACCAGGGAGCTGGGAGTCTCTGCCAAGGACTCATTCATACTCTCTCTGTAATACATCACTGCTATCACTCTTGGAGCACACCTGTTGTTACTACCCTGGCCAGGTTTCTTTATGTAGTCAAAGGGTAAAATTCTTACCCATTACATTAGTATGTCTTCCAAGGCCATAGCTTCTACTCAAATATCGTTGCTCTAAAGGAAGCCAGCCTCTATGCCAGAAGAATACTCAAGCAGCCCTAGGACAATTTCATGGGAAGAGGAATGGAGGTCTTTCCCAAACAGCCAATACCAATTTGCCATCAATGTGAATGAGCCACCTTGGAACTGGATCCAAGAACACTGTGAGAACCTTCAGTTGACTGTAGGCTTTGCCAACATCTTGACTACAACCTCATGAGAGATCTTAAGCCAGAATCACTCAGCAGGCTGCTTTCAGATTATTGAATCAAAGATTCTGTGAAAGAAAAATGTTTCTTGTTGGTTTTGGCCACAGATTATGAGATTACATAGTAATAGATAATAGACCATCATTGAGTGAAATGGTAAATGCAGGAGGAAAAAAATGGCAGGGGGGTGGTGGGGGATGGAATGCTACTGGAGTATCAGCCATACTGATTTTGAAGAGCCAAGTGAACTTGTCAAGTAGAATTTAGTTATTCTGAGTCTGACACTTGGGGGAGGGCCAGAGATTAAACCAGACTTTCTTGAAGTACCTATCTGTTCTAATATTCACTTTCCAAACTCCCTTCAATTCCATTTTTATTCTAGTGAGGATATCTTCATTTACAGCAAGCTGTTTGTCCTTACCCCTCGCTTCTATGTCCATTGGTGTGTAACATCTCCTGGTTCAACAAATAATTTACAAAGAAAAAAACGTTCTGAAAGAAGAGAATTTACAAAGATAAGACTTCCAGCTTTTTGGATTGTATTCAAACCTCATTCTAAATAAACAGGCTCTGAACCAACAAGCAATGTACCTGGAATCAAGAAAAGGTTTCCACTGAGAGCCAAACTATAGTCACTATCAGTAAGGCAAGAATTCAAACCTCAGGGTTTAATAATATTTTCCTTAGCTACTCTAAACATATTCAAATACAGTGTACTCAAGCTGAAATTTGCTTCGATAAGTACAGTAGATAAGGCCACTGAAGTTGGTAAAATCTCCTAATGTATGCATACCAAAACTAAGAAATACATTCCTAGGCTCAGCTTCCAGCTTCTAGCATAAATATGCCCCTAACACTATACCTTGACACAAAGGATAAAACGTAAGTAGCAGATTTGCTCTCTTCCATGGCTGAGGACACTGGAATAAAAGTATATAGTTAAATATTTATATAGCAACAAGGAGCAGCTACAGAAAAGTATACTCACTCTAGTTTATAGGAGATTGAATTTGAAAATCATAAGCCAGAAAAGCATGTATCTCAAATGCTATCATGAATTCAAGAAAATATAAATGTCAAATAAGACAATTTTAAAAATTAAGAATTATCAATTTAAGTATTAAAAACTTAACATATGTAGCTTTTTATATTTAAAAATTCAACAAACATTTAATAAGTCACTAGAATTCATAAACCATCATGTAAGCACTGAGAACATGAGAACACAAAATACTTTTCTTGAATAACTGATCTCAGCAAATTGAAATGTGTCATCTTTTCCTATTGAGTTAACTAAGTTTTTCATATACACAAAATTAAATACACACACACACACACACACACACACACACACACACACACACACACACAGGATTTCAAAGGAAAAAAATCACTCCTGTCTATGTTAGACATAATGAGTTCTTTATGCTCCTTTAACACCCACAAACTATTGTTATTCTGCCAAGTTTAGAATAATAACCATATGCAGCTTTGCATGTCATTAAACCTTTCTATATGACTATATGACTATCTCTCCTCAAACCAGTATAATTTCTTTTTCTTTTTCTCTGGTCTGATTTTCTCTTCTAAAGATCCAAGAAAATCATTAGTGAACTATTAAAAGACCCTTTCATCTTAGATAAAAGGTTAAGTCTAACTCTGTGACTTTCAAGGGTTTGGGTGGTGAGCAGGATTTCACTTACTTAATAGACCAAAATTTAGTGTGTCTTTTTAATATTGAATAAAGAATGGAAACTCATTCCTCTATATAGTGGGCAATAGATGTGGTCAGTTAGCCTGACTTTAATTAGTGGTGGTCAAAAAAGAATATAGTGATCTTAAAATTTAAAAATTAGATGATGCTAATGGAGTTTACATTATTCTATGAACTGCCATTGAAGTAGAATACAATCATTCCATCTGACTTTGATTTTTTCCTATTAAAAACAACAGCAAAATATTCCTAAGGTCCCCGTGAAGCTTTGAAAGACTATACCCCAACCAACTAAGTGGGAGGCTTGCAATTGTCAAGGAGGGGTAGAATTGACCACTCCCTAAACTGTACAGACAGAACTCCTATGAGACCAAATCATAAAAAGGACACAATACTCACAGCACACACTCAGCAGGATATCTCCCTCACAGCCCTCTCTCTACCTCATAACACCCAACAATATACACATAACACTATATAAAATTTGGGTTGGATTGGAAAGTGGTTTAAAGTCCAAATTACACATAGCAAAGGCAGTCATCCCTAATGGTCCTCAAACATGCCCGATGGAAAGTTTTTTCCAAGAGATCCACAGAAGACTGAGTTTAAAATGTTTGTATTCTGACAGAATTGTTTTTATGATTCTGTACTCAATTTCCTTCAAAAGACTCCCTGACATACTTTTTGAAGACTATAGGAAAATAAACAAAGAGTTCTTGTGGTTTATTGAAGAAAAACACATTTAAAGACTCTCAAAGGGAGTTATTATATTTGAAGGATAATAAGGATTTAAAAACAAAACTTCTCTGTTAGTCATGGATTGTCTAAAGACTTTTATTTGCTTTATTCCCAGAAAAAAACAAACAAACAAAAAACAACAACAACAAGGCAAATTTAAGCTACACAACCAATATTTATTCGAGCATTATAAATAATCGTTTATTATAATTCCCATTTTGTCTTTGCCCTCCATATTTGCATTATAAATATATACCTTACATTTTTCCCCTCCTGAAAACAAGAGCTATGCTGGTGAAGCGGGTTAATTTTAAAAGTACTTCTTGTTCCAGAGAGGTTGCTCTGATGTGTTCTCAATTCATGTGAAGAAAGAATAAGTGTGTGAAAAAAGTTTGCTCTCAGTTTTTAAATATGCTATTAATACTACATGTTGCAACTCCTGACAAGGACAAAGAGCTGAAGGAGGCTTGCAAATATTTTAGCTCATAATTCAAGTAGGTATCATTGCATTATGCTTCGAGACTGCAAGATTACAGTAGAATTGCATGAACAATGCTATTTGTTGTCTTAAACAATAGATAATGCTTTTATTAATTATTTGTTGAATCTTGCTTTTGGTTTTACACTGAACTTTAGCTTTGAAATGATTTCAAGACCAAAAAACAATACCACACCCTCATTAGGTCATAACTGCCTTCTAACTCAATTTCACGAACATTATTTATATAAGTAGACTCTACTTATTAGTATCATTAATGATGAAGTAATCATATTTGTTATCCAAAGTTAAAAATGATGTTCTTTTGGCTTTTTATCAATTTTAAATGATAGTTTTCTAAAATCATGGCATGTATCTAAACGGTTCTACATGACATAATTTACTGTGTGTTTTTTTTCTTTGTGTTACTCTCTATTATTTTTATATGCACAAATATAGAAAGGGTAAAGGATTATCCAAGAAGGCATCATAGGATGAATTTGATGTATTGATACACCATTTTACCATTTTTATTTTGTTCCTGAAAGTCTTAGGTGTGGTAGAAGTTGATCAATATGCTTCAAAACTCCTTGGAGGGGAAAGTCTACTATGGAATGACCAGATAAACAAGACCCTAATAGTTTGTTAAGGAAGGAGTTAAAAATGAAATAAGAGGGAAGACCGGATGAAGCCAACAGTACCAGCTGCACTATACTAAAAGTTCCATCTATCCAATTACTCAAATATTTGTCAACTAACAAATATTACAAACCATTGTACTCTGTATTTTATGCCTTAAGAATAAAAAGAGCTATGAAAATAAAAAAATGATCAATTAATATACATTTGTGTTTAAATTTAACTTTAAAACAGCCATATAGGTAAATATTAATATTCCATTTTCCCACAGATGCAAAGAAATTATATAACCTGCTCTATGTCAAATTCAGAACTCTTACCATTTGCAACAGCATTGATGGACCTGGAGAGCATTATGCTAAGTGAAATAAGCCAGCCGAAGAAAGATAAATATCACATGATCTCACTCATTTGTGGAATATAATTAACAACATAAACTGATGAACAAAGATAGATTCAGAGACAGAGAAGCATTGAACAGACTGCCCAACTTCAGAGGGAAGGCAGGGGAAAGGGGGCCTATAAGAGATCAACCAAAGGACTTATATGCATGCATATAAGCCTAACCAATAGACACAGACTTTAGGGGGATGAGGGCATGTGCTAGGGGTTCGAGGTAGCTGAGTAGAGGTCAATGGGGGGGGGGGACACTTATGTAATGCTTTATGTAATAAAATGTGTAACATCTTAAAAAATAAAGAATTTTTAAAAAATATTATGTGAAGTAATACATTTTGAATCTGTGAATTGAACAAGTTTCTCTCCAAAAATACATGAGGTTAATCAATGAGTATATAAATGAGGCAAGTTCCCAAATATTGTATGATGTAACTTTTGTTCCCCAAATTATTTTATACCACCCTGATTACTTTTTAAACACAGATGCATTTGTGATTCTAATGATGCATAGATAAAAATTTTATGTAATATTGAATATGTTCACAGTTTTATATTTGCATTTCCTTTATAGAAGATATGAAATCAATCATAAGAATATCAGATATGTAAATTTATGACTTTGTTATTTAATCTATAAAGGAATCTAATATGTAACAATCCCCATGTTGTCTCATGCTTTATTCAGCTACTATTAAAGAAATTCAGATATAATAAAGTTATCTTGGACATAAACCTTGAACTTTCTAAAGACTTTCCTTGGCATCAATGTTAAACTGTGAGGGTTAAATAAGGAAACATGTTTATGCGACTACTACTGAGTCATAGGTAGGAAAGGGATATCTACCTCTAAGTTATGAGCTCTCTGTTTAATGGGTGTACTGCTGGCCCTTGCTCTGGGTGTAGCTCATCCCTTCTGGTAATTGGTCCTGTCCCAACCTCTGTTGGCAATTGGTTGAGAGTGAGACAGTGCCTGGTCTAACAGTTGTACCTGGGGACAATGGAGTGATTTCCCATGTCACTCAATGGAAAACTCAGGGGAATTGCCTTTGTTCCTCTATGCCCAGAAATGCCACGACACCTGCCTTTGTTCAGACAACTACATTATAATACTAAAAACTGGACAGTTCTGGAAGTTGAACACCTAACATTAGGTTGCCAGCATAATTGCATAAGGGCCCTTTTCCAGCACACTACTGACTTCTGGCTGTGGTGAAAGGGACTAGTGAGTTTCCTTAGAATGTTCTCATAAGGGTCCTATCCCATTCATGATGGCTCTGTGCTCATAATCTAATCACCTCCCAAGGGTTCCACCTCCTAATACTATCACCTTGGAGATTAAAGTTCAACATATAAATTGGGGGTGGTGAAGGGAGGCACAGACATTCAGACCATAGCAATATTTCTCTATTCTGTGGCTAATACATCATGATATCATATGGAATTTTCTTCTGAAGCTCATCATCTCCTTAGTCTCCATCTAGAATATGGGACACACATTTCCCTAAGTTTCTAAACTCCAGAATTAAAAAGGAGGTTGTATGTAATTTTATCCTCCCCTTCAGGCTTAACTTGTGGGTGAATGTGGTTGAGTGGGATATATACCTCTAACTGGATAGAACCTTCTTCTTATATCATTCCCAAAACAAAAGCTTCTCACACAGAGAAGTGAGACTTATTGGTCCTTGTTGATCTAGGTCACTTTTGTTCTTTGCCACCTTTGTTCTTTTGTCCAATATGATAATTTATCCCCTGCCCCAAGGAAATGGTGGCTCTAAGAGCCAAATCTAAGAGGGAAAAGTTATAGGATAAAAAGGATCATACTATCCAAAAAAGAGGGAATATGCTAATTGACCCTCATGCCATTGCAAAGTTGGAGGTGCCCACAGCCAATAAAAAGGGAATTGACTGCTCCACCAGCAAAGATAGCAACACCCACAGCCAATAAGGAGGTAATATGCTAATTTACTGCCACGCCTTAAAAGATGGAGGTGCCCACAAGATGGTGGAACCCAGTCCCCTGAACTCTGCCAGAGTCCCTTAGTCCTTTTAGCCCTGCCTGGGTGGGGGGAGGGGGGCAATCGCAGGTGCACAGTGTGGCTGGACCCACCCTCAGCCCCCCAGCTGCCCAAGGCTGGGCTGAAGTGCAGGCACGCCTTGGATAGTGGCTTCCCAGCCAACTCCCAAGGTGCAGGCAATCCTCAGATGGTGGCTGCCCAGTCTCCCAGGGCCGCCCAAGGCTCAGGTAACTAGGGCCAGCCAAGGCTTGTCCTGCGGCAGTGGCAGCAGCAGAGGTGTGATGGGGCATCACCTTCCTCTGATCACTAGGTCACCTCCCGCCCCTGAGGGCGCCCGGATTGTGAGAGGGGGCACCAGGCTGAAGGACCCCCACTCCAGTGCCTGAATTTTCATGCAACGGACCTCAAGTATAAAAGAAAAAAATAAATACCTGAAATCAAATTACAGATCTGCTACCATTCCTCTATAGAAACTCGATGACTATTCTCAATTAGTAATAGAGATATTAATGTATTTTAAATACAACCAATTTTAAACTGAAATTACTATATATCCCAGGGACATAGCTGGTCAGTCACCCAATATTTTTACATATTTACTATTGTATGTACAATAAAAATTCCTGAATCTGTTTCTACTCTGGGGAGTATTTAGAGGAGTATGTATACCAATAATATAGAACAGATTATTTTTAATTTTGAAACCAGTATATAAACAAACAGCATTCTTAAAGGAACTAGAGGGTAATGGAAAATAACAAAATTTCAGATAAATTAAAATATAAAATATATATTGACTTATTTACCACTTGCACTGTTTACTCTATTTGATGAGATGACTAGCACATTTTTAATTTGGCTATGACATTTAACTTAATGTAATAATTTTAAAAAGTAAAATGCTGTGGTTTTTTTCTATTAATCAGAACTACTACTATATGTCTCAGTTATTGTGACCATTTTAAATAAAAAAACAAAAAACATCCAAAAATCAAAACAATTTTCTAATTATGTGTTTTATTTTTATTCAATCATGTTCTTCTAAAGGGCTTAATGCTACACAAGCCTTAAATAGGTTATATATCAGAGATTGTCAATCTTGATGATCTAGTCACTTGCATACTATAATTTCTTCATACTTCTTGCTTAATAGTTTGACAAACACATATATTTTTGTTTTATGGAAACTACAACCTTTTTTAAGGGATACAGAATATGCTTTAAAAGCAAAAAGTGGTTTATACTATAATCAATTACTCAGCTACAGCTTTAAAATGGTTATTTATAATTTGCTTAGTATGGTTGCCTTTTTTAATGCTTACTTTCATTATTTATTAGATTAATGTTATAAACACAGTATTGATTCAAAGGACAATGCTTTTCATAAAATATATCTAATCATAAAATTGAGCAGTAAAAGTTGAAATATAGAAACTCCTAGATCAGTTTTATTATCTCTTTGGAAACAGTTGTGCTTTTCTGCTTCTGATATATAGACACAGGGAAAATTTCAATATTAGACGCACTTCCTAGTGTTGTCAGACATAATCATTAGGAATAATTCCCGATGGAAAATATTTTAATTCTGCACTTTTTAGAAAAATATTTTAATTTAAAATATTTTGTTTAATAAAAATAATTACAACATTTGATGTTTTTTTTACCTACTACTCTTATATTAGTGAATGTCAAGACTCAGAGAAATTGAAAGACTTGTCCAAAGCATCATATACGCAGGATAGTAAGAAGCTAGAAAAATTTCTTGACAAGTGGAATGGAGACACTAACAAGCTAATTAAACAAGACCAAACAATTTGACCAATTTACAGCTAGCTAGTGAAGCACAGTAACTTATCTTTCCTAACCAAAATACTTGAGAACAAATGGTTTATACCTTTCCTCCCTAACCAGAGAATACATAACTTAAATCATCTGGTCAGGGAGATAGGTAACAAAAGCCCAGTTAGTGCCATTCATGCCAACTAAACCTTAGGATGCATGAAATCAGTGGAACAAATAACGAAATACCCAATTAGAGCCAGGCAGACCCAAGATAAAGTAAATCAGTGAAGCACAGCAGAAAATAATTGAAATCTCCCCTATATGCTCATTTTGCTGAATCAACATATTGAAGGACAGACCTGGTATACTAATGAATATTTCCCTAAGACCCTCCACTGAGAACTCCCCTGAGATTCCCTCTGCAGAAGAGAGATAAAAACCCTCAAGAGGAAGGATGCCAGTGCAGGCTCTCTTCAGCATGTCCAGGCCTTCTCTTGGGCATGAACTTTTTTTTAACTTTTTTCCTCTTATACTCTAAAGGTCCACACAAGACTTTTAACAGGGGAGGAGTGGGCAATGGCATCTCATCGAGGCTAACCCCCTGAGGGCTTCCTTTTTCTCTGACTTTCCAATGTGCTAACAGCAGACCAGTCTTGGTTAACCTTTTTCCTATAATGTTTCTAGGGAGCCTAATCTTCTCCTACCTTTGTTTCACTGTCCTCAGCTTTAATACACTTACCCTCAAAATCACTTGGACTTGTGTTGTGAAACTTTTCCTACACAAAGTCAAAAATCCACATACTACAGGCCTACCTGAGACAGACTTACTCCAGGCCTGGTTTCCATCCAGTGACATAATTAACCAACTTCATATTTTTCCACGTTACAAACTTCCTATTAACACTACCTACATAATTATTTTGAGGCAGTTTTTAAAATTGCTTATTATTGCCGAAACCGGTTTGGCTCAGTGGTAGAGCGTCTGTCTGTGGACTGAAAGGTCCCGGGTTCGATTCTGGTCAAGGGCATGTACATTGGTTGCGGGCATATCCCCGGTAGGGGGTGTGCAAGAGGCAGCTGGTCGATGTTTCTCTCTCATTGACGTTTCTAGCTCTCTATCATTCTCCCTTCCTCTCTGTAAAATATCAATAAAATATATATTAAAAATAAAATAAAATAAAATTGCTTATTATTTTATAGGTAAATTATCATACCATTTCTCTTCCTTTAAATGAATTTTCATTAGTAATCCAATTTTTTCTGTTTATCAAATCAACATAAAGTATTATAGCAAACACACCTGTATTTGCATGGCCAATGAGGGCTTTCAAGTACTTATAAAATGTGAATCATCTTCAAAATGTCTCTTGTAAAGACCGCCTTCTGACTGTTTCCACTATTTACTTAATATTTACCCTCTTAACTTCTTGTCTATATACTGCAGTAGATACCTAATTGGTCTCCCTTTCCAATCAATACTGCCCAGTACTGCTAGAGTCATTGCCATTCCCCTGTCGTAAAAATTCATGTTCTATTGCTTTGAAGTAGTAAGTCATTCCTTAGCTTAGCATTTAAACCTTCCCATTATATGACCCCAACTTATATGTTAACCTCTCCCTCTAAGTCCACTCTCACATGGGGCTGTTTATTAGCTATTCCTCAGGTTTTCTCACTATGTTCTTGGCTCAAGTTTTGTCTTTCATCTGAAATCTATAATAATAAAAGTGTAATATGCTAATTAGACTAGATGTCCTTCTGGATGTTCTTTTGGATGACCTCCGGGACGAAGCTGGGGCTGCAAGGGGAGCATGGGTCCCAGGTGCCATAGAGAAGCTGGTGCCGACAGCCATGGGAAGGAAATCCTACTCTTGCACAAATGTTGTGTATCAGGCCTCTTGTCTATATATATAAAAGCCTAAGTGACAATTCGACCAGTAGCTATGACATGCACTGACCATCAGGGGGCAGACACTCAACTAACATGTATGGAAATATGGAACAGACTGATGACTCTCAGAGGGAAGAGGGGAGGGGAGGGCGGGGAGAGATTAACCAAAGATCTTTTTGCATACTAGAGGCCTGTTGCATGGATTTGTGGACCAGTGGGGTCCCTTGGCCTGGCCTATGGGGGTCTGGCCAAAACTGGCAGCCCGACATCTCCCGAAGAGTCCCAGATTGCGAGAGGGCACAGGCCAGGCCAAGGAACCTCACCAGTGCATGAATCTGGGCCTCTAGTGATCAAATAAGTTTCATGATTCAGAGTAAATCTCACTTCTTTGCATACCAGTGACAGATGTCACTATTCAGAATTCACCCCTTCCCCTCTGAGATCTGTCAATTTGTTCCATGCACCCATGCCTCTGCACCTATTTCGTTCATCAGTGTGTGTTTTTTGGGTTGTGGGGTTTTTTTTTGGTTTTTTTTTTGTTTTTTTTTTTCATTATATTCCACATATAAGTGAGATAATGTGATATTTGTCTTTATCTGACTGGCTTATTTCTCCTAGCACAATAAATCTGTAGGTTTGTTCATTCTGTTTTCAAAGTTCCTTCTTTTTTACTGCTGTGTAGTATTGCATTGTATAAATGTACCATAACTTTTTTTATCTACTCATCCACTGATGGGCATTTGAGCTGTTTTCAGATTTTGACTATTGTAAATAACACTGAAATGAACATAGAGGTTCAGACATTCTTTTGAATTTGTGTTTTGGGATCTTTGTATATAATCTTGGAAGTGGAGTTGCTGAGTCAAAAGGCAGTTCCATTTTTAATTTTTTGAGGAAACTCCATACTGTTTTCCATAGTGACTGGTCCAGTCTGCATTCCCACCAACAGTGCACTAGGGTTCCCTTTTCTCCACATTCTCACTAACACTTTTTTTTGTTGTTGATTTATTAATGATAGCCATTCTGGAAGGGGTGATATGATATCTCATTGTGGTATTAATTTGCATTTTTCTGATTAGTGACATTAAGCATTAAGTTTTGGTGATTTTTAAATGTTACATTATGCATATTCTTGCCTCTTTAAAATGTTATATCATATAATTTATTTTTTTCTTGATGATTCATAGCAAGATTTATTAACATTACTGTATCTGGTTACAATGCCCACAGGAATCACTAAAGCTTATTAAATTGCTACAAACTGCATAAGACTTAATTCCGGAAGTTCTTTATCCTCAGACTCTATGCCAGTAGAATTATTTTAACAAATTGTCTGGGGGTCAGCATGAACTCTCTTCTCCTAAGAATGAACATCAAGGTCTTTGTAGCAGCAGTTTTCTTCTGAGACTTACTGCCCATCCTAGTTGCTAAAAGAATGTTTTCTCTATGAAAAATAAGAAACAACTTATTTAATAATAGGCAAATAAATTTGGAATTTTGACCTTTAATAGACCCACTTCTCATTGGCATCTGCTCTTATTTTCAGAAAGTAAAGAGAACTTGGACTGAGGACTAATGTTCTCGGAGTAAGGAATGACATGGCACAGTGTGGCCCATTCGCTCCTTCATATGCACAGAAATGGAGTGGAACTGCAACCCAGTAGTCTAGTTATTATTGCTTCCTTCTCAATAGAAAAGGAAATTGTTTCACCACTGCTTGTTGGTTGGAAGGCCATGGGGCATTAAGCAACTGGAGTCCTCTGGGGAGGTAAAATATAGCAAGGGCAAAATACAATGTGAGTTGAGGGAACAGGGATTTGATTTCCTATAGGAATTTCCAATTACATATATTTCACTCCTCCCTCTACCTCTCCTCCCCTCCCCCAAGTTATAACTTCTGGATTCAGTATTAATCACTGTTCTTTCCTTTGTGTCTTTTCTTATACTTTTCCAAACAGCTTCAGTTTTTCAAGTCGATGTTTCTTTCTCCCTTGAAAGTTAATAGATGTTTTGATTTAATCTAAGCAATCAGAGTAGTGCAATAATATATTTGCTCTAGTGTTGTTGTTTTTTATTGTTTAAAGTATTATAAATAGTAATACATATGTCTCCTTCCCCCCCCCATTGACCTTCCCTCAGCTCCCCGGCACATGCCCTCACCACCACCCCCCAGTGTCTAGTGTCCCTTAAGTATGCTTATATGCATGCATACAAGTCCTTCAGTTGATCTATTACCCCCCCACACACACACACAACCCTCTGCAGCCTTTCCACTGTAATTTGACATTCTGTTTGATGCTTTACTGCCTCTGTATCTATCTTTTTGTTCATCAGTTTATGTTGTTCATTATATTCCATAAATGAGTGAGAGCATGTGATATTTTTCACTGACTGGCTTATTTCACTTAGCATAATGCTCTGCAGTTTCATCCATGCTGTTGCAAATGGTAAGAATTCCTTCTTTTATATTGCAGTATAGTATTCCATTGTGTAGATGTACAAGAGTTTTCTAATCCATTCATCTCTGATGGGCACTTAGGCTGTTTCCAAATCTTAGCTATTATAAATTGTGCTGCTATGAACATGGGAGTGCATATATCCTTTCTGATTGGTGTTTCTTTTTCTTGTATATATTCCTAGAAGTTGTATTGCTGGGTCATATGAGAGTTCCATTTTTAAATTTTTGAGTAGATGCCATACTGTTTTCTACAATGACTGCACCAGTCTGCATTCCCACCAGCAGTGAAGGAGGGTTCCTTTTCCTTTGCATCTTCTCCAGCAGTTGTCATTTGTTGATTTGTTGATGATAGCCATTTTGACAGGTGTGAGGTGGTACCTCATTGTTGTTTTGATTTGCATCTCTTGGATGATTAGTGACTTTGAACATGTTTTCATATGTCTCTTGGCTTTCTGAATGTTCTCTTTTGAAAGTGTTTATTTATTGTCCTTTTCCCATATTTGATCAGATTATTTATCTTTCTTTTGTAAGTTGTATGAGTTCTCTGTAAATGTTGGATATTAAACCCTTATCAGAGATAACATTGGCAAACATGTTCTCCCATGCAGTGGGCTTTCTTATTGTTTTGTTGATGGCATCTTTTGCTGTGCAGAAGCTTTTTTATTTTGATGTAGTCCCATTTGTTTATTTTCTCCTTAGTCTCTCTTGCCCTAGATCTGTGTCTGTAAGATATTGCACTGACAAATGTCTGCAATTTTGCTGCCTTAGAGTCTTGTAGGATTTTTATGGTTTCCTGTCTTACATTCAAGTCCTTTAGCCATGTTGAGTTTACTTTTATGTATGGTGTAAGTTGGCGACATAGTTTCATTTTTTTGCAAATATCTGACCAAATTTCCCAGCACCATTTATTGAATAGAGTGTTTTGACTCCATTGTATGCTCTTGCTTCTTTTGTCAAATATTAATTGAGAATAATTGCTTGGGTCAGTTTCTGGGTTCTCTATTCTGTTCCATTGGTCTATATGTCTGTTCTTGTACCAGTACCACACAGTTTTGAGAACTATGGTTTGGTAATATAGCTTTATGTCTGGCATTGTGATCCCTCCACATTGATCCTTCTCAGAATAGCTGTGGCTATTCGAGATCTATTTTTATTCCAAATTAATTTTTGGAGAGTTTATTCTAGATCTTTAAAATATGCCATTGGTATTTTAATAGGTATTGCATTAAATCTATAGATTGCTTTAGGTAGTATGGATATTTCAATTATGTTGATTCTACCAATCCATGAACATGGTATGTTCTTCCACTTGTTTATGCCAATATACAACACAACAAGGCACAACACATAAGGCACTGAAGACAAATGTATTCATGATACTAATAACCCCAAATAAAGGTTACCACAAGAGAAAAGATAATTAGGGCATAAAAGAGAGATAGTGCAAAAACTATATTGAGGAAAGGAAAAAAACGTGAGAGGAAAGAAAGAGAATAAAAAAGAAGGAGGAAAAACTATTTATTTGGGGAAACAACTCAATAGAACAACTAATCAATAAAACAAAACAAAACAAAACAAAACAAAACAAAAAAACAACTAACACCCAGGTATGAATGCAAACTACAAACAACTAATAACAAGTGAGGAGAGGAAAAGCAGAAGAAAAGAAAGAAAAAGTAAAGAAACAATCACACAATCTAATCATGAATCACACAAACAACAACAATAGGACAGAGAAAAGGGCAAAAACAAACAAAAGAAAATAAAAAACGCAACAAACAAACAAAATAAAGGAAGAGAGGAAAAATTGGATAGTGAAGAAAGAGAAGAAAGATGTGTATATGGAGTTGGAGCAGGGGATCAGAAATTAGATTTATAGGTAGGATGATTTTTAACAGGGGCTAAAAAGAAAGAATAGGGAAAATCTAATGCAGGAATGGAGTAAGAGAAACAGGACAACAAAAGGGGAAAAGTGAAGAAGAGAATGTTGGCAAAAAGATAAAGTTGAGATAGCACAAAATGATGGTAAAGAAAAAATTAAGATAGAATGTAGAACATTAATCCTAAAATAAAATAGAATAAAATAAAATAAAGAGAAAAAAGAATTAAACTTTTTAAAAAAGGTAAGGTAATAGTAGTAATAATACTGGTTAAGAATAAAAATATAATAATTAAAAAGGTAAAATCAAGTGAGAAAAAATGTAGTTTCTTAAGTAAAAGATAAAAAATAAAATTGTGCAGTAGTGCCGAAACCGGTTTGGCTCAGTGGTAGAGCATCGGTCTGCGGACTGAAAGGTCCAGGGTTCGATTCCGGTCAGGGGCATGTACATTGGTTGCGGGCACATCCCCGGTAGGGGTTGTGCAGGAGGCAGCTGGTCAATGTTTCTCTCTCATCGATGTTTCTAGCTCTCTATCTCTCTCCCTTCCCCTCTGTGAAATATCAATAAAATATATATATTAAAAAAATTAAAAAATAAAATAAATAAAAAAATAAAATTGTGCAGTAGTGAAGGTCATTCACTTCCTCTGTTGCTCTATTTGGCAAGGTTGCTTCCTGTCAGGTAGTCAGGATAGTATTGAAGCTGTGTCCCACTGCTCCTCTGTGTCATAAACCACAATCCTGTTTTCAAGCAGGCAGTATTTCTTTGTTTCTCAATCTGCCTTTAGTTGTATTTACACAAAATTTGTGATTCAACCCCTGGGTGTCAGTGTATCTGTGTTGACATTTGGGACTGTAAGTCTTTCTACCCAGTATTTAGATTTTGTTTTCCCTGCCACACCTAATACTGTTTTGGGGGAATGGACTTCCCCAGAGCTGGTTTTCTGATCGTTTCTCCCCGCTAGGATCCCCAGGTTCCAGAAAAACAACTTTCCCCTGAAGTCTCTGGTAGTGTTTTTAATTGGGTGATTCTGTGTACTGGGTTTAGTAATCAAAAGCCAGGATTTAAAAAGAAAATAGATCCAGAGTAAGCACACGAACTTGCGGACTTTTTCCCCTAGCACTGCAGTGACTCTGAGCACCTCTCTGGCCACATCATTTCCCCGGCACAGTGCGGCCGGCTGGTATGCTGGCCGCCTTTCTGTGCTCAGCCCAGATACGATTGCTTTCCAGAGTTCCCTTCTGCCAGCAGCCCTGTGCTCGGAGCCCCTTCCACATTCGTGGTCTACGCTGGCCCCAACGACCATGGATTTTGTGGGGTAAAGACTTCCTCTGAACCTCTAGATCCCACTGCATGCATTTCTCCCTCCAGCCTGGATTGCACAGCTCACCTTTCTCTGGGCAAAATCTGACCTTTCTGTGAGAAGGTGCAGAGCTCCTTCGAGTCTGAGTGTTCACACTGCTTGAGACCCGGGGTTTGTTGGTTCGCAGCTGGTCCCTGGGTGCTGTGGGTGTAGGGTCCCAGCAGGCATTCGATTCTTCCCGGTTGAAGGTAAAGCTAGGCTTCCGATCACAGCCCCTCTCCCCTTCAAATTGGCGGGTCTCTGTGGCAGAGCCGTGGTTCTGGGAGAGTTTCAGCAGCAGTGGAGGCTGTCCGGCCAGGGAGCCCTGTGTGAGTCCCCAGCAGTCCCTGGGAACATAGCTGTCCCTCACTCACTTACATCCACACATCCACTGTCTTGCAGCCTGCCTTCCTGTCAGCAGCCATCTTTGATCCCTTTAGTGTTAAAAAAAAAAATCAATCTTTTAACTTAGGACCTCTTTTCAGAATTTGTCTCATGGACAAAAATTATTTTGGGTGGCATTGGGAGCACATGAAGCGTATGCACAGAGGGAAAGAGGGGATCCTGCTCGTCCTCCTTCTACACTCTCTCCTGGAGCTCTGCTCATGCGTGGCTGCCAGAAGGAAACGTTTTGCAGCAAGGTTTTTATGTGGTCATAGGTCTGAGGTCAGGCGCTGCACCTCTCTGCTTTGCCAAAAATGCTTTCTGTTGAAATGATTAGAAGCCCAGAAATCGGAAAAACTTGTTCTCGTTCTGCTTTTGTTGCCAGCACATAGCTCCCTAAATAAGTCACTAATATTTGAGCCCCAGTTTCGTTCTTCGTTCAATGGAGATAATAACTATCTGGCCTCCTGCCTCATGTCACTGATATAAAGATCAAATGAAACTGTAAAAGAAAAACATGAAAATCTCTAAAACATAGAGTATAATAATGAGATAGTTTATATAATTACACTATAAATTCTGAAGAGAGATACAAGAACAATTACGCTTTTTGCCTGTGATTGCTCTGTGAGATACTGAGAACGCTGGCTGGCCCAAAGGCAGAAAGAACAATATTGCACATTTAGTTGCTGCTTCTCTGTCCTTGCTACACCACACTCACTTCTGCATGCCCTTCCATAAGGTTTCTCAAGTGGCTCAGCCAGTTTCTTGTCTGCAGCCATAAAATAAAGCTGTTTATACCTTAAAAGTAATATGTTTATTACCTAATTGCAGTGATTGTTTAATTGGTGTATGCAGTTGTACAAACTCAATATATTAAATATGTGCAGTTTTGTATATAAATTATATCTTATTAAAGCTGTTGAAAAGAATATTAATATGTTCCAGACCTTCTAGTGAAGTGAAAAGCAAAAATGGATGAGATATAAGTCAGATTTTATAAAAGTTCCAATGTTTAGTGAAGGAGAGACACACAGAATCAATTGTAAACTCTCCAGCCCTAAGCTTATGGTCTATTTTTTTTTTATACTATGTATCCTCAGTCCTGGTCACGGTGCCTGAAACATAATTACCTGTGGCAGGAAGAAAAAAAGAGGAAGGGAGGAGCGGGAAGTTGAAGGACAGGGGATAAATCCCAAGTATAAAACACACCGTTAAGAGCAGTCCAAGTGCCGTCCAATGGGTGGGGTTGGTTACAGATGGTTTCTTTGACTCCTTGCCTTAAAAAGGCAGATTTTTTCCTGAAGCATACACTTCAGAGTTCTTTACTTTTTCTAAGTCTCTGTACATCATTTTTTAAAAGTTGCTTGGTATTTGTTTCCTTTAAGAGGGCCCCCAAAGAACCTGGACCCACTTCCCCTTACCAAGGTATATACTGCTTTCACTTGAAAAAAAGGTGGGGTGCATGGGCTCTAAAACCCTATTGCCTGTTGGTATTACTTATGTCCATTGAGAAAGGCTGTACGTAGTAGTGGTGTGAATCCTAGTGATGTCTTTATTTCATGTATTCTAGTAAGTGAACTTCACATAGCAATTCTTATTTTTTCTTATAAAATTCACTGTCCTACTCAAAATCACCCTCAGTTGACATATAAGCATCTGCAACCTAAAATATTTTTCTAAAGACCTACTTAAAATGTTTATTTACCATTACTTGGTCCTTAACATGCATATCTGAGAAACTGTAGATAAAATATAAACCTTTTCGTAATGATCAGCAACATGCAGGTTTAATTTCTAGTCATCTTCTCTGAAGATTAAGCTCTAAATCTGCATCTGTTAGCAAAATTATGTTTCTGTTAATTTCTTTCCATATATTATTTTGGTGATATATAAATACAGTTCTCTCTCAAGCCACCAAGCTTTGAGTTTAAAAGATGAGGCAACAATATAGTCTTTCTTCCTTCAGTTCTATTAAAAACTTTAAAAAAGTGTTATAATGCAGAATACATGTGCCTTACACAGCACTTGTTATTTCTAGCCTAATTTACTTTAATTAGAAATTATATCAGTTAATCATATCAATAGAGTAATTTCTAGCCCAGGTTAAATACTATCATTAATTCTGACAAATCTAATAATTAACTTTGGAAACATTGATATGTGTATTTAATCCCCTTTATTCTAAATATTCTGAAACACGTGCTAGTCAAAGTGGAAAAGACACTTAAGGTTATTTAAAAATATATACTTATACCAACTTTTATAAATTTAATTCAAATATTTTTGTATACTCTAGAAGTATAGGTAGCATTTTCACCTAAAAAGAAGGTTATACCTTTGTTTCTAATATCAAATATCATTCTATAATTTAAAAGGAAATGGCTAATTCTAGGACTGGGACTGGAAATATACAAATTGAGCCTGGAACATTTTATAGGGACAGAAAGTAAAAAGCACTCAAAAGGCACACATATAATCACAGAAGAATGTTGAAAGAATATAACCTGGCCCTAGATGGTTTTGCTCTGTGGATAGAGCATCAGCCTGCAGACTGAAAGGTCCCAGGTTCAGTTCCTGTTAAGGGTACATGCCTTGGTTGCTGGTCAGTCCCCAGTAGGGGGAATTCAGGAGGCAGCCAATCAATGATCATCTCTCATTCTTAATGTTTCTATCTCTCTTTCCCTCTTCCTTCCTCTTTGAAATCAATAAAAATGTATTGAAAAGAAAAAGAAGAAGAAAGAAAGAATACCACCTGTGCCAAGTAAACTCTTTCTCACAAAGCCTGTAGTTTTTTAACTTAACACCATAAGTGGCAAAGAACCTAAAACACACACACTCACATACACAAAATGGTAGTATGTCAAAGGGAAAGAGAAACTAACCAAAAGAGCTTTCAAAAGCCAAAACAGAAATAATTGCACCAATTTATAAATAGCATTATATTATAATCTAAAATACAAAATATCCATGTCTCCATATTGGTACAACTATATGGTTAAACATATACATAAGTAAATGGGGAAGAGTAGACACATCTCCCTTGCAGGATAATTCCAAATTATTTATGTAGATATTCCACTCTAGGTGGAATATAACTCCCCACTCCTGTAATGTGAATGCACACAGTGACTGCCTGTTAAAGAGTACAGCATAAAAAGGGAGGGAAAGAAGAGTAACTATACATTGGAGAACTTGACAAAAAATACTGCATCCAAGTGATCAAAGTTACCATTCACGATAATCAGTCATGTTGGTGGCATACACCTTTGATACGTTGCAATAAGAATGGCACTTTACCTCTGTGGTATGTCTTCTCAAAATAGATCTTTAATAAATGCTTCATGGAAGTCTTAAATTATATTTTTAATATAATTGTCACTTTTTGTTTCTCTTATTTATAGTTCCTTATTAAATATTTTACAGTTTACCTCACTGAAACATGTTGAAATTACAAAAAAATCATCTGTATAAACTAATCAGAATAATAAAAAGATTAAAGGTTTGAGATTACAATAACAGTGGGTGGAAAATAGAAGCCTCTGAATATAGGAATATTGAAGAAAAATACTTTAAAGGGATGAAAGATAAAGCAAGAAAGAGACAAAATATCTACATGTACATGTTCTTTATCATTCTATTTTCATTATAAATATAAGTATGGTCAGGCAAAATGGCCAATAAACATATAAAATTATTCAATTCCATTAGATATCATGGAGTTACTAACAACAACAAATGTGATATTAATATTTACCCATCAGAACAGCAAAAAGTCAGAAAAAAAAACAACTCTTGGTAAATTCTTAAAACAATTGATATCCCCTTATTGGGGGATAGAAAGATGGTGGGTATAAATTGCTGCAACCACTTTGAAAAACTATTTACCAATATACAGCATAATGAGGATGAAGCTATACATACTTCATGACTGAGCAAATCCACTCATTGGAATACACCCATCA
This sequence comes from Vespertilio murinus, assembly GCA_963924515.1. Classification (NCBI taxonomy): domain Eukaryota; kingdom Metazoa; phylum Chordata; class Mammalia; order Chiroptera; family Vespertilionidae; genus Vespertilio; species Vespertilio murinus. The sequence goes on from OZ004706.1 coordinate 111,850,554, forward strand.
GAAATGCAAACATGGACTCTCAAAGAGACATGTTCTAAAGTGTTCAGAGCAACACTATTTTAATAACCAAAACCTGGAAACTGCTCAAGAGTAGAAAAATAAATATATTGTGCTACATTTACACAATGGAATACTGTGAAGCAATGATAATTAACTACCATAATACACAAAATATGTTTATTTTATAAACATGTTGAACAAAAGAAGATAGTTACACAAGATTATACACCATGTGTATTTATAGAAAATATAAAGCAGGTGAAATTAATCCATATCAAGCAGAAAAGATAGAATCCATCATATTTTTTTCTTTGGATAGGTTAAGAGAATAAAGTTTTCAAAGATAAAGTGAATAATCTGGTATTTAAACATGTACTTGCTTATAAAATATGTGCCTTTAATCATAAAATTAGTAACTGGTAAGATGAGGGGCAGATTGTGGGAGCAGATTCCAAGAATATATCCAATATGTGAAAATTCCTGTAGCTTTATACTTATGATGTGTTTACTTTTCTTTCAATGTGTCTATGATTTGACAATAGCAACAATCACAAAAACTGTTGTCAAGTCATTGACTTGAGTGATTTCCTTGTCTTACAATATTCAGATATTCTTATGATCACATTTATACTCAGATTATGTTTTCCTAATTTTCATTAACTTTATATTCTCTGAATAAAAATGTAGGTTAATCCATATGAAACTATATGTGAAGAGGACTATTTTATATGAATAAATCTATAATAAATTATGATAATTAAAACCTATATTTTTATACTTACTCTTTGCCAAATCCCTCACTCCATAACTTCTTCCATATCTATACCATTTGCCCATCTAATTTAAAAGCCTAAATGACCAGAACAATGAGAACGACTGGTCACTATGACCAAACTGACCACCAGGGGGCAGACGGTCAATGCAAGAGCTGCCCCCTGGTGGTCAGTGTGCTCCCACAGACAATCTCCCTGGGCTAGCAGTCCCTGCAATTCCTTCCCCCTGCAAGCAGGCCCCAATAGGCCTGCCACCTGCCCACCACAGTGATGGCACAGTGGTGAGGTAAGAAGGAGGAGGGAGGCAGGGAACCGCGTGGTGGCGGGTGCAAATGATGGTGACCTTTGCAGCCAGCTTCTGTTTCTTCTTTGCCTGACCTGGCAACCTTCACCTCCTCTCTGGCCTGGCCATGATCAGCCTGGCCACGATTGGCTCTGATCACCAACCAAGTCTAGGGACCTCACCCATGCATAAATTTTGTGCACCAGGCCTCTAGCATAGAAGAATCTTTTAAGAGGCTATAGACTCCAAATTATAATATTTTTTAGGCCTTGTTTTTACAATCTTTAATACATAAGGAAATATTTCTCTTTGAAAGTTAAAGATCTGTTTCACATGCCTCTAATCACAGCCTTTCTAATATTAATCCTATAGAAATAACATTGTAAAGTAATTGACTTTAGAGGTAGCACTAAAAGATTATAAGCAATACTTAAAAAACACTTGTGTACTTGTGTATTTCATAAATGTTACAGAAAACTTGAATTCTGTTTTCTGGACTCAATAACTACGCATTTCATAGTAATAAAGATAATCAAACACAAAGGAGTAGACAAGCACTAAAGTGACTTTCTTGTTATGCATGGCTGTTAAGAGCTTATCAATGAATCTTAGGTAAGTGAACATCAATAATAAGTTATTACATGATTGGCAGGTATCAGTAAGTGTGCTAAATATTTTATATTCTTTATTTAATTTAAATCTTACAAATATTTTTTTTATACTTTAGTACTCCCTTTTTGGGGTTTAAGAGGTGGTTTTGTAGATTAAGACAATAAAGATGAAGTGATTGACCTTTGACTTGATATTTAAATATATACACTAAGTGGCCAGATTGTTATGATATCTGAATGCATAATAATCTGGTCACCCAGTATGTGTGTGTGTGTGTGTGTGTGTGTGTGTGTGTGTGTGTGTGTGTGTTAGAGGCCTGGTACATGAATTTTTGCATGGGTTGGGGTCCAGCCAGCCTGGTCAGAGGGAATTGGCAGACCTGTCTGCTGGTCAAACTCCTGGTTGAGAGGACAATTTGCATATTAGCCTTTTATTATATAGGATATACACTGAGTGGCCAGATTATTAAGCATTCAGAGATCATAATAATCTGACCACTTAGTGTATTTTTTTAATAATTTAATTATAATAAGATTTTATTTTGGATATGTAATAAGTCTAGACCTGAGACTGAACAAATAAACTCAACATAGACAGGTATTCATTAGTCTAATTTACCAATACAAGCAATTAAATATTTATTAGCCTGGAAATATTTCTGTATTATACTGTTCTGATTAAATATACTAAACTTATGCTGATAACCATCAATAAAAAATAAACATTGCAGATTTCTGTGATTGTTGTTCACTAACAATGAACAAAAAAAAAATAAAAATCACTATAGATATATTTACTGTGAATATTTTGTTAAACTTCCTTCCAGACACATCCCAAACATCTACTAACATACTGTTCCATATTTGTAATGGCTGCTAAATGGTCCATTATACTGACACATCAAAATTTATTCAACTTGAAAGTAGGTCAATTTTTCTTTTTTATTTTACTTTTTTTTTTTGGGGGGGGGTCTCTTAAAACAATTCTGCAATGTAAATATCTCTGTGAGGTTTTATGCAATCATCTCATGGCACATTTTATTATTGTTTGGCACAGTACCTAGAAAATAGTAGAATCTGTAGCTCTGAAGAAAATAAAGTAAGAACTTCTCTCCACTCTGACTATAATCCTCCTAGAGATGTTGTTGTTGCAGCCTGTGAATCCCTGCAGAACTGGCCCTGAGTGTGGTCAGTAATTCCAGACAGATCTCAGCAAGCATAGCCACACAGGTTGGCTAGGCCCATTCCTCTGGGTGAAGGGTGGGAGATTAGATAGATAGATGATAGATTAATATATAAATGATGATAGATTGATATGTAGATAGATACACAGATGATAGATGCTATAGATATATAGAGATAGATAGATATAGAGTTAGAGAAATATACATGGTAGAGATAGGGATATAGAGATATCTATATAAAATATATATCTATCTGTATATTTTTATATCTATACTAGAGCCCCAGTGGATGAAATTCATACATGGCGGGGTGTCCTTCACCCAGCCTGCACCCTCTCCAATCTGAGACCCCTTGAGGGATGTCTGACTGCCCATGTAGGCCCAATTCTGGTGGGCTATTGGACCTCCCTCTCACAATCCAGGACTGCTGCCTCGCAACTGCCCTCCCCCGCTGACCATCTTGTGGCAGCCATCTTGTGTCCACAAGGGGGTGGCCAGCTTTGACCACTTGGGTAAAGCCATCTTGTGTGTTGGAGTGATGGTCAATTTGCATATTACTTCTTTATTATATAGAATGTATATATCCTTTGGAGGAGCACCCATGGGAAATTCTTTTACATTGTATATTCAAAAAATGAAACACACTTTCATATTTCAAAAATAGTGTATTAAAGTCATCTGATGTTTTATAATCAAGATGAATGGCCCATTTTTTATGCAAAACTATGGAATTCATCCAACTTATGGGACAGTTTAGTGACAAGGGATCAAACTGAAAAGCGATCTCAGAACTTCCAGAAAGCACATTTTCTCAGAATCTCCATCAAAACATTTACTGTGTAGGTTACTGTGATGATTTTCCTAACTAATAAAGAGGTTGACCATCACATCATCACAAAGGTGGTAGTGACCATAGCCACAGATGTTGGCACCCAAGACCCTCAGCACTGCAGGAGTCCCCCAGTCCTTTCAGCCCCATGAGAGGGGTGGCAGGTGCATGGTGCAGCCAGACCTGCCATCAGACTCCCAGCCACCCAGGGCTGGCTCGAGGCACAAGCAAGCCTCAGATGTTGGCTGCCCAGCCACCCAGGACTGCCTGAGGCTCAGGTAACCAGGTGCAGCTGAGGCTTGCACTGCTGGCAGTGGCAACAGCAGAGGTGTGATGGGGGCATCCTCTTTCCCTGATCCCTGGGTTGCCTCCTGTCCTTGAGGGCTCCCAGACTGTGAGATGGGGCAGGCCGGACTGAGGGACCCGCTTCAGTACATGAATTTTCATGCACCAGGTCTCTAGTATGACATAAATTTCTTAGCTCCATGTCTGATATACTAAAATACCAATAAATGGTAGCTATTATTATTACATTTTCTCCTATTCCTCCATATGTTTTCTTTACCCACTTTCTCAAACTGAAAATTGTGTCCTCAGGAATTTTCGTTTGTGTGTGCATGTATGTATGTGTGTATGAGATTCTTCCCATTAAGCCCTATCAGTTCTGCTGTCAATAAACATTGTGTCTTTATCTACCCATTGCCAAATTCATTCCAGCATTCCAATTCAAAGATGCATCATCTCACATGTGAATTGTTCTAAGTCCACACTGATCTTCCTACATCTAATCAAGCACCCTTTTCTACCTCTATATTCAGAATAATGTTTTCAAATTCAAATCTGATCATGTATTTTCCTTGCTTAACACTGTTCAGTAACTTCTCTTTCTATATGATAATGTCTTATGTTCACTATGGCCCCTCTACTCCAACCACAATGGACTTCTGTCAGATCTGCCCATGCCCCAGCAATCTTCTATTGACAGCCGAGAAAATGCTATTACTTCTTTCTGGAAGTCTCACCTCCCAACCCAACATCTGTCTATATCACGCCTTTATGTTTCAAATTTGTTTAGATGATTTTGGTTCTGACCCTCCAGTTAGGCCAAGATTCTCTGTTTAAAATTCTAAGGCACCTTTTCACAATTGCCACCAATTTATTCCTTATATTCGTTTAGTCTTTTATCAACTTTCTATACTCATCTCCAAGTTCTATCAATTTTAGACCCCTGTCTCCCTGCTGTGTCTCCTCACCTAATATAGTTCAGGGCAAGTGGCAAATGCTCAAAACTACCAGATGAGTGAGTGAACCTTTAAAAAGTTAGATATTTAGAAGTCAGAGCAGCTTATTTATGCATTATAATAATATCAATTTCTTCAGAATGGTCTATGATGAAATGATATTTACTTATTTGCAAGAGCTGGAATAACCTAGTACAGAAATATCTGTCAATTACATAAACACATACACCATTAAGATAGTATGAGATAGAAGGAAGATTTAAAAACCTGTATATATTAGTCTATTCCCAAATGCTGTATATTCATTTCAGCATACCTGAAATGTGTTATTTATCGAACTCTCCACACAAAATACGTTATACATTTGTCTGATGATAAAGACAAATTAAATCGTGTGTGTGTGTGTGTGTGTGTGTGTGTGTGTGTGTGTGTTAAAGTTGTATTAGATTGCTAAGACTGCCATAGCTAAACACTATAGACTGAGTAGCTTAAACAACAAAATTATTTTCTCAGTTCTCAAAGCTAGAATTCCAAGATCAAGTGTGGACAAGTTGGGTTTCTTCTGAGGCCTCCTGGCTGCAGACAGCCACCTTCTCACTTTGTCCTCACATGGCTTTTCCTCTGTGTTTACAAGTCCCTGGTGTTTCTTCCTCTTCTTATAAGAATACAAGTCATATTAGACTAGGGCCCTACCCTTACAACTTCATTTAACCTTAATAATCTCATTAAAGGTCCTATTTCCACATATAGTCACATTGGGGTACATAGGAGCACTATTCATAAAAAGCATATGAATTTGAGTAGTGGGGTTAGGCCTTTAACAAATTCTCTTAACTCAGATTACAAAAAAAAAAAAATCACCTGAGTAATAAAACAGTACTATCAGTTACATGCTATTGAGTATGTGCTATTGACTTCTGTAGTATTTATAAGGCCCAGCAGAATGCTTTAGTGTGTGTGTGGCTGTGCAATGATAATGACAGACTTCCCTAGTTATTATTATACCTGAGTTTCTGTTAACATTTTTTAAGAAACCCAGCAAATCAATTTTGTAAATAATTATTACTGTTCTTGCATGCAGACTAACCCCTAGGGCCACACAAACTGTGTGCCTTTTTTTAAATTATTCTTTCCGTCACCCTCTATTGACCCTTGGAGCTTTGCCATCCTCTTGGATATCCAATGGGAAAGCTGACAGTGTAACAGATGTTAGAGTTAAGTTTAACATTGTGGTTGCCATTCATCTCCTGTAAAACACTGACGTTTCTTGTTAAATTTAAAGGCACATTTTAATGTAAAAATTTCATAGTGATTTCACATTTTTAAAAATTAAACATATTTCTTTATTAATTGCTGCTTTCAAATCTCTTGATAACTAGACTATACATCACATCAAAATGTAATGGTTATTTATTTACTTAATGGAATATTACTGTTTAGAATAACAGATTTCTATCTCTACACTCAGATTTTATATTCCCCTAGTGTTTTCCCAGTTGAATTTCTAATCCTCAATCCTAGACATCTTAACCTTAATCATGTTCATTTCAGTTCTGTGCTCTGAATACAAATAGCTCATTTTGAAACACAAGCATATAAATAATTTTATTTTTTTTTCTTTTCTAACAAAGTTTCTTAATTTACACATCCACCTTCCACCTATTCCCCTAGTTCAGGTTCCTTTTCTGTATGGTTATTAAGTAATTATGAACATGTATTCTGTGTTTTAGATCTAGTAATATCACTTTCACACTGTGGAAGAAAGAAGGATTCCTCAACTTAGAAGTCATTATTTTACTATTTTAATTTCACAATCACCCTTGCTCTAATTCTACATTTCTTAATGGGCCATTTATGTTGTTTGCCTTTGGAGAAGAAAGTTTATTAATCCATTCCTCTAGGTATAGAAACCCAAATGTGTATTAAAAAACCAATATGAATTTCAGAGGTAAGAAATGGGGACAGGCACTGGGGATAGGGAGTGATTAACCAGGAAACTGATATGCATCTATGCACAGTCTACACACATAGGCAAAAGTGTAGTGAAGGCCTGGGAGGGGTGAGTGCTGGGTGGAGGGGTCAAGGGGAAAACAACAACAACAACAACAATAACAACAACAACTAAGGGGACATCTGTAATACCTTTGACAATAAAGATAAAAAAATAAATACATAAAACTCAAAAATAATATTATAAGAAAACTAATTAATGTACATAAAAGTGTTTAAGTTCATTAGCCATCGATATAATTCTAATTACAACCAAAATGCCATAAATTAAAATAACAGAATGCCTAAAATGAAAAAGGCTAAAAATATTAATTTTGTTAAGGACAAGGAGCAGCCCAATTCTTTTACTGTTTGTCAGGTTATATACATTTAAACAACCAATTTGGAAAATTATTTGATGATTTTAATGAAAAGTATATCCTTAATTGAAATGTGGACAAAGGTTTACCAAAAGATATGTATTGGTATACATAGATGCACTATTCATAATAGTCCTAAACTATTAATACTTAAAAGCTTATAAACCAGAGAATAAGTTATTAAGTTGTTTATATTCACAAATAAAATGTCACTGGAGCAATAAGAATAAGCAATATACAAGTAAAACAAACAGATAAACAAAAAAACAATAAGATTGTTGCTATTGCTTGTTCCCCTTCCTAGGGTGTGATTGTTCTACTGCTTTAGAGCCCAGAATGCTTCTCCTCCCTTATCTCTGCCTCAGAAAACATTCCTCAGAAGTTCAGGATGCCACACTTCTTCCTACCACTTGGTTTTCAAGAGTTGGGAAGGGGATGAGGACGGAACCCCAAAGCCAGCACAGTTTTCCAGAAATATGATCTCAGCTTGGGAATTTGTTTGTGACATTGCAGATTTCAGGCGATACATAGCTATTTCTGGAGATATCAAGTTCCAGTGCTTAAGTGTCCATCCAATCATTTAATACACAAGGACACTCTTAAAATAGAAAACTAATAAATGAGTTCTCACATATCTATATGTTTAGAGTGAATTGTTAAAGATTTATATATTAATCATCATTACATTTATTATTAATTTTGAGATAAAATTATATTCCACCTATATACTTTTGGCGATTTGTGTACATGTGGGAAGAATATATTATGTATTTGGTCAACAGGTCATATCTTCTATGTCTCTGGAAATTTATAATCCCACAATAGTGATTTAGCCCCTCTCCTCACCCACATCTTTAGATTCGAAGACCACAACTCACAAACTGATGGGAGAGATAAGAGAACTGAGTTATATGCTACCCCCCCCTCCCTGCAGCCCACTTCCACCTTGGGCTGTGTAGTTTGGGCCAAATTACTTAACCCATTATGTCCTTGAGCTTTGAGAGGGTTTGAATTCAATAAGATAATGTATATGAAAGCACTCTTTGAACTCTCAGACAGGATATAAAGGTAAAATCTAATGATCTCAAAGACGAGAGGAAAGGCCTGCATGAGAACTGTGTGGGATGGGATCATGAGAGAAATACCACTGTGAAGGATTTTGTAGATGACATCATATACATCTGGGTTTTCTCCTCATCATCCCAAACTCTCCTCTTGCTGGGACAGTTAAATTACCACTGTCTTTCCTTCTCATGTTTGATAATGTCCCTCCTACTAGGGACATTTTCTAAGTTCTTGCCTGAGACCCTGTAACAAACAATGGCAGCATAAAAAATTATTTGATGTAAGTTTTATATGACATGGGAGTCTTTATAAAAAAAAAAACAAAGACTGAAACAAATGGTTAAATCTGAGTATTTTCATAGTGGGTCTGATGAAAAATGAAAAGTCGTAGGAAGATGTGAGGGACAAAGGGTATGAGGTGGGCATAGTAAACTGGGGAAACTTTGAAAGGCCTGTCTCTTCAGATTCCTCTCTGTGCCCCTTACCCTGCAGAGGTAAGGATACTTCTTTCTTCCACATCTGAGAAGGGCACTGCTTACATGAAGGTTTTCAATTATCAACCTGGTTCAGGGCAAGGTTGAAATATTTAATATGCCAAGTAGCCTATTTTGAGATAATTATGTCCTAAATTCCATCACTTCCAAGGATCACTTACACTATTATACACTGAAAATAATTTCACCTACATGAGAACACACCACAGTTCTCAATGGTCTGTTTTCTTTGGACCGTAATTGGAACAATAAGTAAAAGATTTTAAAACAACTTAATTTCCTCTCTTGTTCTACTTGGGAAAATGAACAAAAGGGCAGTTTTCTTACTTACAGGATTATGTCATGCATTGGAATAAATCTACTCATTAATATAAAAACCTCAGTGTTACAAATAATGTATATCTGAAGTCTTCCAAGCTCTTTCTTGAATGTACCAATATTTCTTTTATGAAATAGGAAATTTAGGTCACTTAGTATCACAGTTCTAAGTGAATTTACTCAAATATAAAATATACTGTTACTTTAAGCAAAATCAGATTATATATTAATGGATATAATTTGTGAATGCATCATGGCTATGTGGTTTCACTTCAGTATATATTGAGCCAATTTAATGAAATAACCAACAAAAGAGTCATTTATTGCCAATGTGATCAAGGGTGTGTCATGCATGGTATGACAAATCATTTTGTCACCTGGGCACATGTCTACTAACAGACAGAGCGCAACCAATCCCACTGACTCATTTATTGAGAACATTATGAAACCATCCGCTGGTAACGATTTTTAGTCATCAATGATCTAGGCCAAATTTGAACTGTTGACCTGGAGGTGTAAGATCCCATATCCGGCTTCTCATTACTTGTGGTAAGATTGTTTGGTTGCAAACAGTCTTGTTAAAGAAACCATCTAGAAAGGGAACATATATTGCTTTAGTGTTTTAAAGAACTTAATATACTGTTTCAAAATGTGTCTTTTTCACTAATTTGCTTCAGTGATTTGCTTTTATTATTAATATTCAGAATTCTGAAAGTAAGTTATGTTGTTTATTTGCAATAAAGGGATTAAAGGATTGAATCAACCAATTCTACTGGGAAATATATTGTTATTTCTTTATGATTTAAAGTTTACTAAAGAAAGAGAGAAGAGAGCAATTTACCAAAATATGCATTTTTATTTAGTCTTATTTATGATTTATTTAAAGTTATCACATCTTCTCTGAATTCAGCAAACTAGAAAACAACTGAACAAAATAACAATATTTCACAAATCTTATAACATTGACAAACTAAACATTAAATATATCACAAAAAGGATCAGAAACAAAGGATATGAGTGGATAGATGAAAAATAAATTTATAGCATTTGCCCACCCAATCTGTGTCTCCATCGCAGCAGATTCTCATGACTGGAAAAGGAAACAGGCAATCCCCTGGAGCAGTGATTAATTAGATGTAACTTTTAACAAAAGCTGAATAGCTGAACACCTTTTTGTTTTCATAAATCCATTATTAACATCATCATGTTAAATTGTAAAATCATTCCCCCATACGTAAAGATCTTTTCTCACACTCTATAAATTACATCCTGACCCCTCTCTATAGATATGTAACTACTGTTCTTACCACTGGCACGGCTTTCTGAGAAACTGCAGACACGCAATTTCTATCTCAAAAGTGTTTGCAGTCTGAGAGATGTTTTTTCTCAAATATTAAGTTATATCTAATGTAATTCTTGTAAAAATGCATCCTGCATGGTTTAGTTTAAAAATAAGATCACATTTAAGTGACTCAATTAAAAAAGAAATTATACACTGACATCTCTTTTAAGTAATAAAGGGTCCAAATACATGGTCCATGGCAACTCGTTTATTTTTCCAATTCCAAAGCACCCATGTTCCTGAAGCTTCTTATTGTCTATTTTTAAAAAAATCGATTTTAACTCATCTCATGCCTACCCAATTTGTAGCATTAGGTCCCCTATCCACTCTGACCTTTCAAATCATGGGACTATGAGAAACCACATAACCTTCCTTTACTTCTGGGCCCCTCCTAGAGATGCAGATCTTCTGCTTCCAATATTGTCTTCTAAAAAAGTGAGAGAGAAAGGAGCTTTTGTAGGTTTTTTTTGTCCACTTTCAGAGGGGGAGAATGTGTGTGTTGGAGAATGTGGGTGTGCGAGGCTGGGCTATGGGTCATGCTGAAGGCAGGAGAATAACTCACACAGTGCTTTCTTTGTCCTGCACATTGTGATTGCAACTAGTCAAATTAATATATATATATATATATATATATATATATATATATATATGTGTGTGTGTGTGTGTGTGTGTGTGTGTGTGTGTGTGTGTGTGTGTATTCTGATCAATAACATATCTAAAGAGAATGTACGACTTATAACTGTTAGTATACTGGCCTTTTATGTTTTTTTCACATTATCTTTCATGTAATAAAAACATTTTAAACATTACTATGGGCTGTGCAATATGCTAACTGCTTTACAGGTAAAGTTTAGTTTATCTACAAAGTAATTGTCAAGTGAGTATTATTTGCTGTTACATTTTATTGATGCTGAAAGCGGGATTTAGATTAGTTAATAATTACCCTGTGATTAAGGAGAAAATAAAATACTGGATTTAAACCAGAGTTTGTCTCTAAAACCTAAGGTGAAGGCTGGGGAGGAGGTGGGAGCAGGGTGGAGGGGTCAATGGGGGAAATAAGGAGACATTTGTAATATTTTCAACAATAAGTAATGAATACTGCCTTATCCTCCATGGCCCTTTAGAGGAAAGAACTTAGGGAATGCAGAATCTAATACCCCAAAATATTCATCTTGGTATATTGAATATTTTAAGCAGGTTATTTTTTAAGGAACAAAAGACTGAACAAGAACATTTAACATCCACCTTCCCTCCACCTGTCTAAATGAATTTAGATTTTTTTAAAAACCTATCTAAAGAAAGGGAGTTTCTCAGTTTGCCATATGCACCTTAGCAGCATAAGTTAAATGTGTCACACAGGGAGGATCTAAGTAAAAGTGTGTTTACTAGATTTCCCTGCTTCTCATCGTTTCTGGCTGGCCCAGCAAAAACTTGTTTACCACAAATGTGCCTATTCTCATCTACCTATGAATTGTCTTCTTTCCTTGTGAAGTCCTAGACTCGTGCCTCCCTCTCCTTAATCCAGAATAGGATATAAACCTCAACTGCCCAATGTGTCCTACAGTCTCATATTCTCATATAACCCCTACATGCAAATAAGGTAATCAATTTTCTCTTGTTAATCTGTTTTATGTTAATTTTATTAGTCCAGTCACAGGAACTTAAATGGTAGAAGGAAAATTATTTCTCCACACCCTGCAGAACCCATACAACTAGTTAAGGAATGATCTGATCTCTGTATGAATTAATAACCTTACAAGCACTAGATGAATTAAGAAGCCATTCTGACACCTTCTGCTTTTCCTCATTCTCATCCTTAACTTGTGTTAATGTAGCATACACATCATTGTGATATGATATGAGTAGTCACTCAATTTATTTTTAAAAAGTCCTAATTCTTTTTAAATTACATGTATTGGGGTAGTATTGGTTAATAACGTTATACAACTTTCAGGAGAACAGCTGTATAATACATCATTTGTATATCCCCTTTTGTACTCACATGCCAAATCTGGTCTCCTTCTGACACCACATATTTGACCCCTTTTTCTCTATTAACCCTCCCCTCCCTTTCTTTCCCTATGGTAACCACTACAGAAGCATCCATGAGGTATTTTTTCTTTATTTCATTATTGCTTCTTGTTGTATATTTATATTCATGAAAACATACATTCTCTGCCTCAAGATCTCCAAGAAGAGATGGAAAGAAAGTTAAAAATAGGTGTCACAAGTCCAAAGTCCATGTGCCCAGTGCTTCAAAAGGCAAAAACTCAAAAGGTCAGAGTTTGGAGTCAGGCATGGTTTATCGATTGAGAAGGAGCCAACTGAGAAGATGAGAGTTATAGTGGTACCTCAAATCCATTTAAGAAAATACATAGTTCAGATTTTGGGGTTATTTATGTCAAGAGAAGGGGAAATTGAAGGAGCAAGAGGTGACTGGCTCCCACTGAGATCTGGACCCAGAAGGATTCAAGGAAGATTGTGCTAGTTGCTGTGAGTCAGGTCACAGCAACTTCCTTTATCACCTCAAGATTCAAACAAAATTTCTCTAATGATTAGTATGTCTAAGACTAACCAGAAGCTGATAGCCTGAAGGTCATGGGAAAGAAGCAGGCTAAAACAAGACAGTCAGAAAGAATGAACATTTTTGTCTGTTACATAGGCAGATAATGAAACTGCAACTTTAAACTGATATTGCCAGTTGAAGTAGGGTTTTTGTGGTGTTATGAGGAAAAGCATTTTTGGGGACCCACCAGGGAGGATGAGGTCTGATAATATTTATTAGGATGCTCAATGCAAAGTCAAAAGAGTGCCCCTCCTGGGTTCCCAATATCCCACCTCTGTTTGTCCCACCATGTGAAATCAGGGTGAGAAATATGGCCAATGTCCAGAGATCCTGTGCCATAGTAAAGCTTTGTTCATTCCAGCATCTGGCTAACTTAGTTTGCGTACCTGGCTGCAATCTGTTGCTGTGCTGAAGCATCCAGGTTCCCCATATGGAGGCTGCCTTTGGAATTTACCCAACTGTTGTCCACATGGCTATGTAGAGAGAATGTACCAGTGAACAGGACAAGTGTGGGTCACCAAGCATGTGAGAGATAGAGTAATGAAGAATAGATCTCCTAACACAGGGGAATGACATTCCACTGCTCACCATGGTCCACACCCACATCTTCTCCCTCTCTCAGTTGGCTCCCTAAATGTTACCTATGGAAATTGTGTTCTTTCACAGGATAACAAGGAAAGCATTCCAAGAACCCACATTCAGATATTATAGTGTGGCAAGATTTGTTCAGGTAGAAATAGGTCGCTGGGTTTCCAATGTCTCATCTTCGTCTATCCTGCCATGGAAAAAAAGTTCAACTGTGTCTTCAGCAAGACCAAAACAAAGGGCAGGATCTAGAGTTTTTGGAGGTTTTGTTTTATTTTTAAGCTTATTCCTTTTGAGCCTGCATCAGCCAGCTGCAGGCCCTGGTTGGCTGCTAAACCAGAATGGAAGAAGAGAGAGAGAGAGAGAGAGAGAGAGAGAGAGAGAGAGAGAGAGAGAGAGAAGTGCAATTTTATTAAAGTACCGTATTTGCCGGCGTATAAGACGATTTTTTGGCCCTGAAAAATATGCCTCCAAGTGGGGGGTAGTCTTATACGGCGAGTATATAACAAACTCTGTATTTTTAGTGGAAATGTTAGGGGGTCATCTTATATGCCCAGTCATCTTATACGCCGGCAAATATGTATTTTTCAGGGCCAAAAAATCGTCTTATACGCCGGCAAATACGGTAGGTTTATATTATCTTGGGCTTGTGAAGAACCAGAGATTTTTCAAAATATCTGGTCAACTTCCCAAACTTTTGTGACTGATAGGTCCATCCCCACATCAATGATCCCTTTTCCAGGTCAGACTGACAGACATCTGTCATCAAGCACCAAGCACCTCCCCCTATGCCATTTTGATTTCTATTGCACATGTGCTTACCTCCCCCTGTTCCCTCTGACAAGCCAGTACAGGAGAAGAAAAGGAGGGATGTTAATCCTTGGTAGGCCAATGCTGTGATACCCTGAAGTGTGAAAAGCTGTATCTTCCTGGTGAAGCAAACAGGCTATGTCTGATTCAGCTCCCCAGCCCATTGGGCTCAACAATGTATTTCTTTCTTAGTATCTAGCTAACTACACTAACAATATGAAAGGGAAATGATGTTTCAGTGGTCATTAATGAGGAGGAAAACAAATTGGGTACTAGTGTCACAGCTTAACACTTGGTTGCCAGAAAGAACTTAAGTAATGTCAACACAATTTCCCACTACAGGCTATGATATTAACAATAAGTCAGACCTAAATTAGAGTCAAGAGATTTTTTTATTGCTGCTACTATAAATCTGACTCTATCAGCAAATGTGTACTTTGTTTTGGCAAAAGAAGAACCCTTGACCTAGTATAAAATTCTATAGATCAGGCTGGGGTTTTGAAGTGGAGGTGAAGCTGAACAAATCTCATTAACTGCTTTAAGGAAATGACAGTGACAGCTGACAGGAATAAAGCAGGATGATATCACCCACTTGGACTTTATTAAAAATCTTCATATTTTGCGTCAAAGACTTGTCTTTGAAGTAAATAAAGTACTCTTTTGGTGGGAGAAAATAATAATGAAAATGTTACAAATTTTCTTGGTTACCAAGAGCAATCAGTGGTAAATCAATAAAAATTGACATATTCCAAAAGAAAATGTTTAAGTGATATTGAAACTGAATTTTCTCAATACTCTTCTCAATGTAGTTTGTCAAAAATTTTAACTTACCTTTCAACATTATCTCCTTTTCATTTGGAATCCATGGGAGAGTATATAATATTAGCGTGAATATAAGGATATAGGTTACTTTGAAATTTTGAAATCTGTTAAATAAACCAAAATATTTATAATACAGAAAATCATTTCTCTCTTATCCCATTTCTTTAACTCTCCCTGTCATAAAAAATATTGTTTTCAAGCTCATTGTCTTTTCATAAAAGTGTAAATTAAGGACAGAGAAAAAACATTAAGTTTGACTTTCCTTGGTTTTAGTTGGGTGAGGTGATCTAAGCCAGTAATGGAATTTAAACATCTTTTCTTTGGTATTCAAAATTGCAGCAAATTGTTTTCAGGCAGTAAAATGCTGAAAAACAAGATTTTAACGATAAAAGCAAGGAACAAAGATAAGCTACTCTTGTCTGTGTCAGTAGGTAAATAGCACTAATCTATCTTCATTACTGCTATGCCCACAGTATTACCAGGTGGGAGGATGTGTAATGTCTTTTACCATGATATAAGTGCTAACTACCATGCATAAACTTAAAGGCAGAATTATCTTTGATCAACAAAATGTGGTAATCATTTTAGATGAAATTACCTTTGAAAGATTATGGCAACTTTCTGTTAAAAAGTGAAGACTTTTCATTTTCCCTTGTCATTATTTCTATAGGTTGTAAAGTTTGTTCAGTTGTAATACTTAGCACAAGCTTTTTCTAACTCAAAAATGAAAACTCCCAAACAAAACAAAACAAAACAAAATAAGCACACCATAGTTGGTAGATTATTTTTCTTTTTATAATCTTCCAAAGAGATAATACTTAATCAAAAATGTAAGAAGGAAGAAAAGCCTAGAGTGAGCTGAAGAAAGGAAAGATAAAGATCAGAGAAGAAATAAATGACATAGAGACCAAAACAAACAAATAAACAAACAAAAACAATAATACAAAAGATCAATGAAACCAAGAGCTGGTTCTTTGAAAGGATAAATAAGGTAGATAAACCTATATCAAGGTTCACCAAGAAGCAAAGAGAGGGGAACCAAATAAAGAAAATCAGAAATGAAAGAGGTGAAATAACAACAGACCCCACAGAAATACAAAGGTTTGTTAAAAAATGCTATGAAAACTCTATTCCAATAAACTAGACAACCTTAAGGAAATGGTCATATTCCTAGAAATACACAACCTTTCAAACTCAATCAGGAAGGATCTAAAAATCTCAAACTATGTAAGGAATTGAAGCAGTCATCAAAAAACTTTCTTCAAACAAAAGCCTGGGGACAGATGGCTTCACAGGGGAGATTTGCCAAACATTCTAGGAAGAATTAAAACCTATCCTCCTCAGACTATTCCAAAAACTTCAAGAAGTAGTAATACTTTCAAGCTCATTCCATTAAGCCAGCATCGCCCTAATTACAAAACCAAATAAAGGCAACACAGTGAAAGGTAATTACAGGCCAATATTCTTCATGAACATAGATACT
Organism: Vespertilio murinus; assembly: GCA_963924515.1. Lineage (NCBI taxonomy): Eukaryota > Metazoa > Chordata > Mammalia > Chiroptera > Vespertilionidae > Vespertilio > Vespertilio murinus. The sequence continues at coordinate 111,867,329 of OZ004706.1, forward strand.
AAAATCCTCAAACAAAATTCTAGCAAATCAGATCCAACAGTGCATTAGAAAGATCATACACCATAACCAAAAAGGATTTATCCTAGGGATACAAAGGATGGTACAATATCTTCAAATCCATAAATGAGATATATCACATAAACAAATTAAGTTATAAAAACCACATAGTCATACCATATTCTTGCAGAAAAATCATTTGACTAAATTCAACACACTTTCTTGAAAAAAACTCTCATAAAGGTGGGAATAGAAGGATCATACCACAACATAATAAAAGTCATATATGAAAAACCCAGAGCTAACATCATACTCAATGAGAAAAACTAAAACCTTTTCCCCTAAGAACAGGAACAAGACAGGAATACGAACTTTTACCACTCCTTTTAAACATAGTACTGGAAGTACTAGCCATTGCAATTTGATAAGAAGAAAAAATAAAATGTATACAAATTGGAGAAGAAGTAAAACTCTCCTTATTTACAGATGACATGATACTGTACATAGAAAACCCTAAAGACTCCATAAAAATATTAGTAGACTTAATAAAGTCTACTATTAAGTAAACTTTACCTAAATGAATTCAGCAATGTAGCAGGATACAAAATTAACACCAAAAAAATCTATGGCATTTCTATACACCAATAGTGAACTTACAGAAAGACTAAAAAAAAATCTCATTTACCATCATACAAAAAAAAAATTAAGATACCTAGGAATAAACCTAACTAAGGAGGTAAAAGACCTATACTCAGAAAACTACAGAGCACTGAAAAAAGAAATAGAGGGAAACATAAACAGATGGAAGAACATACCATGTTCATGGATTGGTAGAATCAATATCATTAAAATGTCCATACTACTCAAAGCAATCTATAGATTCAATGCACTCCCCATTAAAATACTAAGGGCATATTTCAAAGACCTAGAATGAACTCTCCAAAAATTCATCTGGAATAGAAAAAGACCCTGAATACCTGCAGCAATCCCGAGAAAGAGAACACAGTTGGAGGGATCCCAATACCAGATATCAAACTATATTACAAAGCCATTGTTCTTAAAATAGCCTGGTTCTGGCACAAGAACAGACATATAGATAAATAGAATAGAGAACCCAGAAATTAACCCAAACCACTATGCTCAATTAATATTCAACAAAGAAGGCATGAACATACAATAGAGATAAGACAGTCTCTTCAATAAATGGTATTGGGAAAATTGGACAGAAACATGCAAAAAAATGAAACTATACCACCAGCTTACATCATACACAAAAATAAACTCAAAATGGATACAGGACTTAAACATAAGATGGGAAACAATAAAAATACTAGAGATATCCAGAGGCAACAAAATCTCATACATATGCCGAAGTAGTATCTTCACTAATACCACTCCTAGGGCAATGGAAACTAAAGAGAAAAGAAACAAATGGGACTACATCAAAATAAAAAGCTTCTGTACAGCAAAAGAAACCATTTACAAGACAACAAGAAGCCCACTGCATGGGAGAACATATTTGTCAAGGTATCATTCATAAGGGTTTAATCTCCAACATTTACAGGGAACGCATACAACTTAACAAAAAGAAGATAAACAACTCAATAAAAAATGGTCAATGGACCTTCCTAAATAGATAATTTTTGAAAGAAGACAGAAGGAAGGCCAAGAGACATATGAAAACATGCTCAAAGTCACTAATCATCCAAGATATGCAAATCAAAATGACAATGTGGTACCACCTTACACCTGTGAGAATGGCTATCATGAACAAATCAACAAATAACAAGTGCTGGCGAGGATGTGGAGAAAATGGGACCCTTGTGCACTGCTGGTGGGGATGCAGACTGGCGTAGTCACTCTTGAGAACAGTATGGAGTTCCCTCAAAAAACTAAAAATTGAACTCCCAATACCCAGTGATCCCACTTCTAGGAATATATCCCAAGAAACTAGAAACACTAATCAGAAAGGATATATGCACCCCTATGTTCATAGCGGCACAATTTACCATAGTTAAGATTTGGAAACAGCCTAGGTGCCTGTCAGCAAATGACTGGATCAGAAAACTATGGTATATCTAAACAATGGAATACTATGCTGCCATAAAAAGGAGTTCTTACCATTTGCAACAGCATGGATGAAACTGCAGAGCATTATGCTAAGTGAAATAAGCCAGAGAAAGGTAAATATCACATGATCTCACTCATTTGTGGAATATAATGAACAACATAAACTAATGATGAACAAAAACAGATCCAGAGATAGAGAAGCATTGATCAGACTGTCAAACCTCAGAGGGAAGATAGGGGAGGGTAGTGGTAAGGGGGAGAGATCAACCAAAGGACTTGTATGCATGCATATAAGCCTAAGCAATGGACACAGATAACAGTGGGGTGAGGGCATGAGTGGAGGGATGGGCAATAGGTGATAAGAACACACATGTAATACCTTAATCAATAATGAGCAAACATTAATAAAAAATAAAATAAAATGTAAGTAGGATAAACAGGAAGATTAAAAATGCACACTACAATCAGAATAAAATCTATTGAGATGTGATTCTGAGCTGTTGGGTTTGTTGACTCCAGAAGTGAAGCAATGGATTCACAAATAAGGGAGGAGTAAGCAAAGGAAAGTGAAGTTTATTACAGCAAAAGTAATAACCTGAGAAGGGTCCTAAAAAGGGTCATTGCAGAAGCTCACTAGTCTAGAGGTTTATATTTTCTTGCTCTTTCCTTCTATTGGCTAAAACATCAGGTAATTTCTTTATGTCTTCATCTCCTGTTTTTATTTCAGGGGGAAGGGCAGTTCTAAGGTTGACTGGTACATTCTGCCTATTTGCTCACATCCTGACCATCAGGTTCATTTCCTCCTTGTACACCATCTTCCCTCCCAGAGACCCCTCCCTAAACTGCCTGATCCCAACTAACTCATTAGTATCACTTTGCTATTAAATACTCTTTTGAACATGTTATTTGCATATATATATATATATATATATATATATATATATATATATTCTTGATTTCTTGAAGATACTAGTTTTCCTTTACTTTTAAAATATTGCATAAAACCAAATTTGCTAAACTAGTTAAAATTGACCTTATGCAGAAGGCCATGTTAAATGAATGACATTTGTCTTGGGAGTCAAGACAAATGTCATTTTAGTGTCTCTTTTTACTATTTCCAGGGCATGTTCTTTTAAATGTCTCACTCAACATATCCAAAATACATTAGTCTCTCTTTCCTCACATCCATGTCCCACTCACCATCTCTGCAACCATCTGCTACTCATCCTGTGTTGACTATATTGATAAGTGAACTCATTAGTCACTGAGTTATTAAAATGAAGACTATAGAGTCATACTTAATTTCATATTCAATTAATTGACAAATGTTATTGATTCTACCTTCTAAATATATGTTTTTTATTTGTACATTTAATTCCATCACTGTATACATTTTCCTAATTAAAGTCCCCAGTATCTGATGTTACATTTAATCTGTTTTCTATCAAATAACCAATGACTTGGTTAAATAAAATCTGATCATCTCACTCTTCTCTTTAAACTCTTCAATGGATTCTCACATATTCAGAATAAAAGCTACGTTCTCATGTTGCTTCCATGACCCATTGTGACCTAGATACTGCTCATATTTTCATTTCCTTGTTTAAGCTCTCTCAAGTCTTCTATCAGTAATTTCTATAGATATTCAGTGACTATAATTTTACTGTTAGTTAACAAAATTATAAATATATATAGCAAATCTGGTCACCTGTGAATAGTCTGTGTAACTTTAATACATGTTTTATATAGAGCTTTAGAGATAAAATTAGACCAGTAGATTGTGATCCATGCACAGATACATATAGATTGCACACTAAGGAATATGGATTTAATTCTGAAGGAAATGGAAAGTCTTCAAATTTTTTGAGCCAAGCAGACAGATGATTAGTGCTGTAGTTTAGGATAATAAAACTTAGAGCAATAGGTGAAATTAATTGGGGGAATTTGCAATACTGTATTAGGAAACCAGTAAGAAAGATATTGAAGTAAATTAGAAATAATGAGAGTTTCTAGTATGGTGTGGCTGTGAGAACGAAAAGAAAGGGATTTAAGTTAGAGTTATTATGAAGGAAAATCAATAATTTCCAGCAAGTGATTGGCTGTGGGAGGCAAAGGAGATGGAACAGTTCAAGATGACTGAGTATTTAATCATAATGACTAGGAGGAAGATGGTCCCATGAACACCTAAGACAAATTATAGAAGCATAATATGTTCAGCTTCAGCCATGTTGAGTTTAAGGAATATTGTGAAATGCCATTTAAGCAATATCCAGAGTAGGAAAGCGAAAATTTCAGACTTATTTGTATGCTAAGTCAAAGATTTAAACATTATTATTAATTTTAAACACATTCCTTGTTGCCAATATGAAGGAAGAGCTACATAGCCTGGATATTTATAATTCTTTAAGGGAACCTTCACATCAGCGATGGTGAAGCACAAGGAAGGACCAGCTACATAATTGCCAGAACCCGGTGCAAAATGTAAATGGGGGTCCTGGTTCAAAAATTAGTCGGGGTCTCAAAAGCGGAGTATTAAACAAAGCCTGGGTCCCTTCAAAGCCACTACATAAATGTCACACCTAGGAGGCCAGCCCTGGTGCCAGGATAGAGTGATCTACTTCCTTTACTTTTGTCATTACTAGGGAAGAGATTTCAAGAGTACCTGTATGCCCTTTTATATCTTTCAATATGTACTTACAATCAGTTTTACTCAATTTATAGGTGCTTGATAGAAATATTAGTCTTGATTCAGGTTCTATGATAGAGCTCATGCTCCTACTGTCCACAAAGATGAAAAAAATAGGGGGGAAATGAGAAAGTTGAGAAAAACAAAATTATTTTTTAAATTTTCACTTTTGATCCATTTCTTCATTTCTACTGTGTTAAGTATTTGATACTAATTGTTTATTAAAAATGGGACCAAAAAAAAACACTAAGATATACATCCACACTGGAAAAGTTAATTTGGGATCATTCACACTACTAATTTGAAGTGAAACTCTTGATATAATTTTTTTTTAATAAACATTATCTGTTACATGTTATGTGCTAGACACTATTATAAACCCTTTACAAATATTAAATGATTATTCATTTAAAATTGTAGGGTAGGTATATTGTCCCCATTTAACAGGTGAGGAAATGGAGGCACGATGCATTTAATAATTTGCCCAAGATAATGCAACAAGAAGTTGCTGAGCCAAAACTGAAACCAGGACCTTTTGGCTCCAGAATTCATGATCTTACACAATAGACTGTGCTGTTTCCTCAGTATGCTACTATCACTTCCTCACAAGCAAACAGAAGTGAAATAATTAGAAATTTCCAAGGAAAATAATTATTTGTTGTATAATAATTTATTTTTCAAAAACACTTTAAAATAGAATAAATAAAATTATGGGTTATTATTTGAAGTACCCAAAAGACACAGAGAAAAACTTTTGAGTAAATTTCAAATAAAGAATATTGAGGTTATTTATTATAATAAATATGTACTGTCTTTCATCTGAGTTCCTGCAACTATACACAATTTGAAAGTTATATCAATAGTTGTCACCTAATTTCTAAACTCTGATTTTATATTTCCTTCTTGGGGGAGACGGTAATGATGTATTTTTTAATTATTTAATTAACTGCTTGGTTTTTGTCACCTCCTGTCTCATGCCTAATATATAGAAAAGTTAAAGAAACCTTATTTTATTAATCAGTATTCAGTACTAACTTTAAAACATAGATCTTTACAACTTGTTTTTTTCAAAAAATTGAACTCATCTAGAGGTGTGGAAGGGGGAAGAGAATGCTGATGGAAAAATCAATGATTGGAATGAAACTTAAGTTGATGAGCAGTTAGCCTTCTAGAATGTAATCTAATATTAGTTTTAGGATAATTTAGTTCAATGTATACATGCATAATTTCCTAACATGCATAAAAGAGAAAGCAATAACTTACTATAAATACCTATTATAATTCAATTTACTCTACTTATTTTCAAATTTCCTAAAGTTAGGAAGATCATGAAATTTCTCTTCCCAAACATGGAACACTTTGGAAAATGAAAGGGAGCAGTAGGAAAAGTTATGTTTGGATAGCAGCTACATGACAGCTGCCCCAGGCAAACCAGGGTGTATAATAACTCAATTTATCACCAACTTAATTTACTCATCTTCATTTTAACCAATTGTTTATAAATGCCATCTTGTAGTTCTAAGAAGATAGATAGACACAAATACAAAGAGTACACATGACAAGAAGTGTGTAGTGGAAAGATAAAAGGACCTGCTTTTGAACAGCCTTTCTTGGTTTATACAAGACACAATTAAATTTTTGTTTTCAATAAGCTAATTATTTTTTTAATTATATAAGTTACTATTATCTGGTTTTCTACTACCTACCTCCAAAGATATGTCAACTGATATAGATTAGGATAAATTCCTTTAGACACCAAAATAGGTTAAGTTTCTTTGGGGCCCTTTGCCTGTTCCTCCTTTTTGAATCTAGTCACAATTTGTTGTTGTTTTGTTTTTAAATCCTCACCCAAGGATACGTTTTTATTGATTTGAGAGAGAGAAGAAGAGAGAAGAAGAGGGAGAAACATCCATGTGAGAAAAACTTCTATTGGTTGCCTCCACACCTGGATTGGGAGCCCAATGCAACCTATGTGTGTGGCCTGACCAGGAATCAAACCCACACCTTTTTATGTATGGGGTTATGCTCCAAATAACTGAGTCACCTGGCCAAGCACACACACACCCTTTTTAACTCATTTGTTTTCTCCATCCTTCAACTTTGACTCTGTGTTTTCTCTACCGAAGATGCCGATAACCCTCATTTACTTCCTTCAAATGCTTATTAGTCCCCTCATTCTGCAACTGATATCATTTAAGAAGAAAATAATTTAAATCCATTCACATTAAAGAATGACTGACTGATAGGCTCAGCTCCCATAATTATTTTTTTTAATTTTAAAACAAGGAGATTATTAACCTAAATTACACTCATTAGGAAAGCAAGCAGCTGGCATACAGGATGTTTCCATCTATGCTCTGTCTGTGTGAAACTGACCACATCACTCACTCTCAACAGGACACACTTTTATCATTTTTTTAAAAGACAAGTTTTATTAGAAATTGTTATAGCTTAAAAAATAGTCACTATCCTATGATTATATATGGGAAGAGAATAATTTTGAGTCAAGTGACTTGCATAATATACCTTTTCTGGAACTCAGGATTGAATAATTTGGCAAACCAGTTCTACAAATTTTCTCAACTTTGACCAAAATGATGGTAATACTAAAACAATTAATATAAGCAATAGTTTTTAAACAAGAAAGGAAATTCTCACACCCAAGTTTTTCTTCTTAGTAACTAACACCCCCATCTCCCCACCTCCCACCCTCTCAACCCTGGACAAAGAGTTTTTCAGTTATTACCACATTGAGAATGAATAAAGAAAGATTTATGAGGGGAATATTTGTTCATTGTATTCACTTATTCTTTTCTTCTCTCTCTCATTTATTCTTTAAGGACAAATTCCAGCAGTCAGAACCATTTGACGGGTGTGAAAGACCAACAGCTGTAGAAACACACTGTCCGCTGCAGCAAGCCGCACACTGGCATGTAGAAGGCACTCGCCCATGTAAAAAACTTGAAAATTTCACTATAATCTGTGATTTTTCGTTTGAAATTTTACTTGCTCCTGTGTCCTAAGTAAACAATGACAGCAAATTAAGACTAGCCTGCCTCTTTCAAGCAATCTCAACACTGGTTATAAAAACAGCAAAATATATGATCTGGATTTTAATTGAATGGATTTGCCATCCATCTACCTTATGTGATGAAAGGTAACCAGATGAAGAAAAACAGCAATAAATTCTAGCTATTTCTCAGGAAATTGCCATCTCACTTTGTTTTAAATGCACTCCAAAGTGAAATGCTATTAATAAAAGGCCTGTGACATGAAAAGTTTATTTTAAGTGGTATAATGCAATTTAGGGTGATGCTGGAATTCCAGGGTGGGATGTGAGAGTATCTACAGAGTAGGAAATGGCTTCATAGCAAGAAACGAGAACTTAATTGAAATAAGTTAGGAAGTGTGAACAACAGAGACAATAGAGTTTTTGCAATGTACTACTTCTTCCTCAGGATGCTCACTATTAAATAGCAGAGGAAAAGTTTTAAAATATTATTCACACCATGATATGTTACATAGAGTTATGGAAATTTAAATTTAACCTGAAAATGATCAATGGCACAATTGTAGCACTATGCTGATAAATTTTTACAGAATGGAACAGATTTTTTTTACCATATTTATTCCTGACTAACACGGAACAACTAATTTTTTTTTTAACTCTGCCAAGGTTTCCAGTGTGATTTAGAATTTTTCAAACACCCTTTGGACATATTCTGTGGCATATCTCCATGTGATATATTTTAATGCTAGGTTTTCATGCATTTTTCTAAGACATCATTTCCATGAAGAAAACAAGAACATAGCCAAAATCCCATTCCAATTCATATTGCACTTGGGATCCTGATCTATGTAAAGCAAGACTTAAGATTACTCATTCATTTTAACATAAAATTTAGAAATGTTTATGTTGGATAACAGAGAAAATACCCACATGGGGATATAAATGGAAAAGCAAAACATAAACAAGTACCATTCTATTTGTGTATACAAAAGGATTTCTTTGGTTTGGACTTATGGCATCTATTTATAAAATGTAGTTTTATTTGTGACATGCTTATAATATTATAACCATGTTCAAAAGTAAATAATGTGGGTAAAAATGGAGAGACTTGTGTCTCAGTTTCACACAATGAATTCTTCAGTTTATTTGGCCATGCCAGTAGGTACTGCTTTTATTGTTAAAGAGAAACTCCATTTCCATTGTCTTCTCATGAGATTCATCTGCTGGCTGCCATTCCTATCACTTCAGCATGCCCTCCACAATTATGCTTACTCTCACACTGAACATACGTGGGGTAGCTTGCTTGGAGGAACTTCAACGTCGTTTACTTGCTCACATTATCTGGCTGTGTTTCAGGGTTTCAATTCATTGTAACTGTAACCAATAATATGGCCTTTGAAATAAATGAATATATACAGTATATATACACATGCATACAAACATATATATGGGCATACATATATACATATATATTTATTAAACAAAACAACTACAATGATAAGCCAAAGGTATTGCTATTGGGCTATTATCCTAATAATATATATAAAATATACATAAAAACCCTGGGACATAAGGACCAGTAATGACCAAGGCTTGACCAATGGAAAGTCAGTCCTGCAGTCAGTGCTGGGTTGTCACAGACTGCATCTTCTGCAGGTGCAGTGCCCCACCATTAACTGCTTGAGGGGACTGCGAATCAGGGCCAGAGAGAGACCTAAAGAGAGAAACAGGGACTGATCCCTTGCCTCTGTGGCAGCTTTTGCTCAGCACTTGCTTCTCTCAAAACCAAACCTGGGTGCCTTGGGGAGCCAAAGGCTGCCAAGGAGGTGGAACTTTTTATGCTGACTAGCATTGACACTAAGCAATCATAACCAAACTGGCTAGCAGCGGAGGGCACTTGGGGGGGGGGGAGATCAGGCCTGCAGGTGAGGAAAATTGGGGGCAACCAGTCTGGCAGGCAGAGGCAGTTAGGGGTGATCAGACAGGCAGGCAGGCAGGCAGGTGAGCAGTTAGGAGCCAATAGTCCCAGATTGCAAGAGGGATGTCTGGCTTAAACCGGCAAACATCCTCCAATAAATCCCCAATTGGAGAGGGTGCAGGCTGGGCTGAGGAAATGCCCCCTCTGTGCATGAATTTTGTGCAATGGGCCTCTAGTTTTAATATATTTCTTTAATGATTTCATAGAGGAAAGGTGAAAGAGAAAGAGATAGAAACATCCATGATGAGAGAGAATCATTGATCGGCTACCTCCTGCACTCCCCCTACTGAGGATCGAGCCCACAACCCAGGCATGAGCCCTTGGCTGGAACCAAACCTGGGAACCTTCAGTCTGCAGGCTGGAGCTCTATCCACTGAGCCAAGCTGGCTAGGGCTGGGTTATTATTTTAATCCTGATGTTGAAAACTCTGCCCTCCATTTCCCTGCTTGCAGGTGGTTTTGCAAAATCTTTTTTATTTTCTTAAGTAGAGACCCAGTGCATGAAATTTGTGCATGGGGAAGGGAAGTGTGTCCCTTAGCCCAGCCTGCACCCTCCCCAATCTGGGACCCCGCGGGTGATGTCCGACTGCCTCTTTAGGCCCAATCCTGGTTGGACATCCATCTCATAATCCAGGACTGGTGGCTCCTAACCTCTCTCCTGTCTGCCTGCCTGATTGTCCCTAATTGCTTCTGCCTGCCAGCCTGATCACCCGCTAACCACTCCCCTGCCAGCCTGATCAATGTCTAACTGTTCCCCTGCTGGCCCATTTGTCCCTAACTGCCCTCTCCTACCAACCTGGTCACCCCTAACTGCCCTCCCCTGTAGGCCTGATTACCCCCAACTGCTTTCCCTTGCAGGCCTGGTCCCTCCCAACTGCCCTCCTCTGCTGGCATGATTGCCCAAAACTGCCCTTCCTTGCAGACCTGTTTCCCCCCCAACTGTCCTACCCTGCAGGCTTGATCACCAACAACTGCCTTTCCCTACAGGCCATCTTGTGGTAGCCATCTTGTGTCCACATAAGGGTGGCAATCTTGTGTTTTGGAGTGATGGTCAATTTGCATGTTACCTCTTTACTATATAGGATTACTTTTTACCTACCCAACTCACAGAGCATATTCTATTTAAAGAGCATCATTCTGTGGAAACTTTCATCTCTACATTACCAAGTAATTACATTGAGGGTGTGTAAACGTTGCTATTAAATATGAAACTAGACATTTATAGCAATCCATTCTTTGCAAAGTTTTACAAAGCATGTTTCAATACTTTTATATCATTTGATCTTCAAAGCAACTCTATTTTTTTCCACTTCATGATGGGAAAAACAAAATGTAGTGAAGAAATGAGACTTGTCTGTGGTTACAAAAATAGTGAGTATCAGAACCAGGAGAATATAGGTCTTCTCTATCCTAGCAAATGCTCTTTCTAGCATGTGATTCTGAGTGTTTATGGGAGCTATTCATAGAATCTTCAGAAGATGTTAAAGTCATAACATTGCTAGAATACATTAGTTCATAAATTTGTGCACAGCTTCCTCAGAGCCCTTTAGTAAAGAAGTTACTTGCCAGTATACAGTGGTTTCTGGCTTTTTTCCACATAGGCTTCTGAACATAATTATGGCCTAATGACTTAAGAATGTCCCAAAGATGATATTCTTTTCTTGAACGAGTTACCCAGATCCTTTTTATGCCTGGTTGCATGAAATGAAAAGGAAGTATGAGATCATCATCCTTCATTTTTTTGCTTAAATTTAAAATCTACAAGTATTTCCTGAGAGCCTACTATATGTCAGATGCTGTGTTCTATGTCCTTAGATGTGACAGTTTTTCTTTTTGTTTTAAAAGTTGATATTGTATCAGCTTTGGCTCTTTCTTAAGTACCCTTTGATCTAGCATTGGTGTTTTGCAATTTTTCTTTTCTCCAAAAAAGGAAACTTCCTTACTATTTGCTGGAGCTCAGGTTTATTGATGTTGAATGCTTTGTAAATCTAATAATTATAGTTTGAAGTTATAATGTTGATCTTTTTAGTCTTCTCTTATCTGGCAAGCTGCAGATATCATGAGCACTCTAACATGTGAGGTTCCTGCACAGCTGATGATGCTGTATGCAGAGTCCAAAATGAAATAGATTTAAGTGTTGCCAGTAAACAACAGTAACAGAATTCTTTGACCTGTGTCTCTTCATAATCTTGATAAAATAGGTATGAATATATCATTATATGTCAGATAAAAATGTGCAATCTTTGAGAAATATCTTAGGATTATGATTGATTGTTTTGTGTTTTTGGAAAATAACACTAATAATAATATGGATGGTAAGTTGGAAAAAATAGAAGCAAAGATATGTTAGGACACTTGCAACAATATAAACAAAATAAATATAGAACCTGCAAGATTATAGAGTCTTTGAGAATATGGAGAAGCAAAAAATGTTAGTAAATTTTAAAATATAATAAGTGGTTAAATATAGGAAGGTATTTAAAGGTTTCTATTGAGAGACTTAATGCAAAATTGTGTTTTCAGCAAAGATAACAAATACATGAAGATCAGTTCAGAAAAAAACACACATATGTTTAGCTTCTAGAAAGTTATGGGGTCACCCTGAAACACCTATATTGGTTGGCGAAGGATTAGTGCTAAATAAAAGTCAAGAATGATAATTTGAGGGTTAACAGTGTTTAGACTAGAGTTAAAATAATGGACATGTAGAGTGATAAGTCTATAGAAACCTGAAGAAATAAACTCTTAAAAAGGGAAAAAAGATCCCCCCCAAAATTTGAATAAACATTCTGATAAGTATGGAAAACAAAATTATAGTAAAAGAGACTGAAAATAGATTTTTTTAAATGTCAAATGAAGCCAAATTCAATTAAGAAAATCACTAAAAACATGCTTTGAATTCAAAAACATTTTTTCCAGGCTACTTAAAAGAGTAGTTTATTTAGAGTGATAGGAACAGAAGCCTGATGGTAGGCCCTGGGGGAACAAATGGAGAAAGGAAGTGGAGAAAGCTCACAGGAAACTAATCTTTCAAAAAGTTAACCCATAAAGCAGCAAAGGAATGAATATTCATTGCTATAAAATAAAAATAACATTATTTGAATTAAAGAATTAAAGTACTGCCAAAACAGGTTTGGCTCTGCGGATAGAGCATCAGTCTACAGACTGAAAGGTCCCAGGTTCGATTCCAGTCAAGGGCATATACCTTGGCTGTGGATACATCCCCAGTAGGAGATGTGCAGAGGGCAGCTGATTGATGTTTCTCTCTCATCGATGCTTCTAACTCTCTATCCCTCTTCCTTTCTCTCTGTAAAAAATCATTATATATATAATTATATATATATATATATATATATATATATATATATATATATATATATAATTAAAGTACAAATATATGTATATATATATATATATATATATAGAGAGAGAGAGAGAGAGAGAGAGTTAAAGTACAAACATAAAAGTTGTAATTAACTGATTCTTTTACATTTTCTGTAAACCCTATCTAATAAAAGTAATATGCAAATTAACCATCACTCCACTATACTCACAAGCCATGCCACCAGCCACACCCACCAGCCAATCAGAGCAAGTATGCAAATAAACCCAACCAAGATGGCTACAGCCACAGAGAGCAGGAGGGAGGCTTGGGTTTCCCAGGTGATAGAGGAAGCCAAGCTTTCTGCCACCCTTTCCAGCCTAAGCCTCCACTTAAGGCTACAAAGTTTCAATTTTAGAAGGTAAACAAATCCAAACAGAAACGCCTGCCACCACAGAGCAAGCAAAAGGCTTGGCTCCGTTCCAGGCTACAAAGTATCAATTGTAGAAGGTAAATAAATCCCAGATACCAGGGCCTCCACTTGGGTTGCCAGGGGGTGTGGCCAGCTTGCAAACCACCATAGGCCCCTTGCTCAGGCCACCTCACATCTCAAGGGAAACCCCACCCTGATCCAGGACACCCTTCAGGGCAAACCAGCTGGCCCCTGCCTGTGCACCAGGCCTCTATCCTATCTAATAAAAGAGTAATATGCAGATTGACCATCACTCCAACATACAATAGCTGCCTCTATGTGGTCAAAGATGGCTGCCCTCATGTGGACACAAGATGGCCACCACAAGATGGCCAGCAGAGGAGGGCAGTTAGGAGCAACCAGGCCTGTAAGGGAGGGCTGTTGTGGATGATCAGGCCTGCAAGGGAGGCATGTGGGGACGATCAAGCCTTCAGGGAAGGGCAATTAGGGGTGACCAAGTTGGCAGAGGAGGGAAGTTGGGGGTTACTGGACCTGTAGGAGAGGGTAGTTAGGGTGGACCCAGGCCTGTAGGGGAGAGCAGTTAGGGGCAAACAGGCCGGCAGATGATTAGTTAGGCATCAATCAGGCTGGCACCAGGCCTGCAAAGAAGGGCAGTTGAGAGGGACCAGGCCTGCAAGGAAGGGCATTTGGAGGCGATCAACTCTGCAGGGGAGGGCAGTTAGGGGTGATCAGGCTGGCAGAGGAGGAAAGTTGGGGGCAAACAGGCTGGTAGGGGAGCAGTTAGACACCAATCAGATTGGCATGGGAGTGGTTAGGGGGTGATCAGGCTGGTAGGCAGAAGCAGTTAGGGGCAATCAGGAAGGCAGGCAAGTGAGAGGTTTGGAGCCAGTAGTCCTGGATTGTAAGAGGGATGTCCAACTGCTCTACTCAGTGAGTCAAACCAGCTAGGGTTAATGTGAAAACATTCTAATTGCTTTCTCTCCTTTTGCATTCTTTTCCATTGCCACAAATAGAACAGTGATATGCTAATTTTGACATAGTGTAAAATGCAGATTTTAAGTGGAGAATTTTGACAAAATGTATATGAAGGTTTATATCTCTATAAGTAAAACATTAGCCATTGGGTACAAATTTTTTTTATTTGTCTGGTGATGGGAGCTATATTTAATTCTGTAATTCTAGCTTGCTCATGGATTATAAGACAAAATGGGGGGTAAATGAAGAGGTGAAGGATGAACGTGTCCTAATTTTGAAAATAGAGACCTTGATGGGTTTTCTGGAGCAATTTGATAGGAAATGAAATAACATGGACTTCTCCAAATGCTGAGGTGATATGGTTGATATTAATTATTATAGCAAAAGAAATGAAAGCAGCAACCACTATCTATTGCAAGTGTTTGCATAGTAGCATTTATTATGGGCTACTCATTGGGCTTGGAGTATTATATACACTGTGCTATTTTGTCCTTACTGTAGTAATACCAAGTTGATTTTTCCATCCTTATTTTTTATTGTACAATATGGAAACATGAAGACTCTTTATACTTGCCCTCAGTTTCATCACTTCCAAATGGCAGAGGTGGGATTTGGACCTATTTCCAATGTTTATAATGTTTATAATCTGCAAGCACTGCTGACTTTTAACATCCAGGAAGTGAATGAAATATGAGCTTTTTGATAACTAATTTATTTGTATATTTCAGTATTTTTCTATTCTTATTTTGAATATTTTCTTTCTCAATAGAGAAGAAAATATTTTCTTTCTCAATAAAGACAGTGGGGTGTTCCAAGGCCTGTGATAGTTTCTACTAATAATTTGCTATGTAGCTTCTGCAAAATGTGGTGTTTTTTTGGGGGGTGGATGGTGCCAGATTCCTCATGTTTTGTTGATAAGGTTGGCCTAGAGATCTGGAAAGTTTTGATGTTTCATATGCCAATGCTTCTAAAAGTGTTCTCTCTCACATCCTGAAAAATCAGGAAAACTGGACTGAAAGAAAGGTGAGAACTCAGTAGGGAGACGAGAAAACCATGCAACCCCTTACTGACTTTAGTTTTCCTTCACAGTTGGTATTCATTTGATTCAATCCCTCAGATCCCAGAGGACAGAGTATTACACAAACAGCATTGGTGACCACTCTGGCCTACACCTCAGGAAGGGGGAGGGGGAATATATAAATAAATAATGAAACAGTGGAATTGGCCAATTTTCTGGCTTTGAGGGCCACTGGAGATTGCTAATTTGGACCACACAGGGCTCTGGGGGTTGTAAAACAGCAAACCACAACATGGTGTCCACTTGAAGTCTTTCACCACAGTGTGGTCCGCCAGCAGCTGACAAGCCAAGGCTCCCACACAGCACGGCACAGCCAGTGGAGTTTCTGGGAACCCCAACCACACTGTCTACTGCAGGGCGGGCTCAGGAGGCCTGGGCCTGGGGCTCCCAAAGCCAGAGTTGTGTCCATCAATGTCAATTTTTGTGAGTCTACTGCAAGACACAAAAAAGCTATAAAAAGAGAAGGAAGAGTGTGCTTTCCATAAAATTAAATGTATTTATTTAAAGAACTGTCCTTTATTCAGCTTTTTCTGCTTTTAAAAAAATAATTTTTTAAAAAATATTTCTCTTTTGAAATATAGTGATAATCAGTAGTAGACCGTATATGCTGTGGGTTTTTTGTTTGTTTTTTGTTTTGCTCTTCTCACTTGGCAAACCTATATCAGGTTTCAGACTTATTTTTGAAATGTCACTGATTCATGTAATTGAATACATGTTTTAAGGTGTGCATAAAACCTCTGGGACTTGCTACACAAATGAGCCTGCAATGCTTAAACTTGAGGAGGAAAACCCCTAAACCATCTGTAAGGCTTGGAGATTTGAGCCAGTTGCCCTAGGTTTAAGTTTGCGGACTTCTCTCCTGTCCCTCCACTATTAGACAGACTTAGAAGAAAGCTTAGTTTTGCAGTGTTCCAAATAATACACTAAAATAAAAATTAAAATGTCCAAGACTTATTTACAAATACTCAGATTTAACTTTTAAGCCTTTAATGAATGGCTTAGAATGTTGTTCTTTTATTTCTTTTCACTTTGAAGAATACTCTTGATATTCATTGCAACTTGAATTTACTGGATATTAATTATGATATTAGTGGGAATAGGAAGTCAATGATAACAAAGCTACCGATTTCTGAGTGCATACTAAGTGCAAAACCATTTTTATGTATTTTGTCCCAAACTCATAATCATTACAATTTGAGAAATGCACTTTAAAGTGGTAGTGTAAAATAATATAAATAGCAAGGATTTTTGCATCCAATAAATCTGACTATTAATTCTAGCTTGATGGCCTTGGAAAAATCATTGAAATTTTCCTCAGTTGTAACATGAAGCCAAGGGTGATAGTCCATGGAGTTATTGTGAGAAATGCACAGCATAACAGGTATGTAGTATTCTGTCTAGTGCCTACTGTATCGGAGGAACTCAATATTTCATCTGGTAACTTGATCAAGTTTATGATTCTTGTAAGTAGCAGAGCCAAGAGCTCTAGTCTCTATCTCAGTCTATGAACCTTGCAATATAGCAGAATAACTATTTTATTGAACAGGCTGACCTCAGTGGGGCATAAACCTGACATAGTTTTCTCTACTCACTACCTTTAAATATTCTGTCAAAGCTCCCTCTCTCCTTCTTTAATGGTATCTGAGGGAGAATCCATAGCATTAGACTCACAGATATAAAAATGTCTAGTGAATTTAGTCTAGCAAGCTTACAGTTTCAATACATTCAATTCAGACTGTGACCTTGCCATCCCTGTATTGCCACACCAATATTTATAAGACTCACTTTTACAGCCCAAGTGTGAAATACCTCCTGCTCTGAGCAGCCTGCTGTGCAGGTGTGAAGATATTCAGACCATGCTCTGAGGATGGAGAAGAGGAACAGGACACTTTTGCATTATAACAGTATGTGTTCCTGATGATTTGGCACAGTCCATGACCAAATTTATTTTTTATTTTTTCATATGTTTAAAGGAAGAGTCTTATTAGTTTTTTCTTGCTGTGCAACAACTTACCATAAATGTGAAGTTTAAAACAAGACATTTTTATTCTCTCACAATTTATGTGAGTTTGGAATCTGGGCACAACTCAGATAAATACTTTGATAGGGACTCTCAAGGCCTTATTCAAAATTTTAGCTGGGGCTATAATCGCAGTTGAGGCTCGACTGGGAAGGGATGTGGTTTGTTAGCAGAATTCACTTCCTTGTGGTTTATGACTTAGAGCTTCAGTTTCTTGCTGTCCATCAAGCAGAAGCTACCCTAGAACTAGAGGCCATCCTCAGTTCCTTGTCCAAAGGGCCTCCCAACATAGATAGGCATCCCTCAATAAGGATGTTAGCAAGGGAGTAGGAGACTTCAGCCAGATGGGTACTGGGATCTTATGTAACACTAAGATGTAACACTTAATGCATGAAATGTGTGCAAGGGGTTTGACCCTCACCACCCAAACTGCCTTGGCTAGTCCTCACAGCCCCGGCTGGCCCTTGCAGCCATCCTTAATCTTGGCCAACCCTCATACCCTCAGCCAATCCTCACAGCCCTGGCTTCATTCAGAAAGTCATCCAGTCATTCTGCTGTTCGGTCTAATTAGCATATTAGCTCTTTACTATATAGGATTACATAGAATACTATGTAATTACACACATGTAATAACATGCATATTGTCAACTTTGCCACATTCTATTGTTTATAAGTGAGTCACAGGAGAGAAGGAAGTTGTATACAAGAAGAGAGAACTGTAAAAGGAAATGAACATCAGGAGGTGGAACCTATGCGAGTGCCTCCTAGAGTTGATAGGCCATAAAGACAAGTCATTTATATATAAGGATCAAGTTAAACCCTAGTGAAAGTTATGAGCTGAAAAAAACTCAGAGCTCCAAAACCTTCCCACCAAATTGTAGAGAACAATGTGTGGGTGGGAGTGGGAAAGAATCTGAATCACAAAAAGGCAGAGAAACTCTTGACTTACAATAAGTAAGTCTATATTCACATTAAACCTTGCCTCTAAGCCTTGAGTAGTTTCAGGAAGGAACTTTCTATAGACTATCAAATTACAGCAGTAAGACTGGGGAGTGTTGGGGAAGCGAGGAGAGAGATCAACCGAAGGACGTGTATGTATGCATATAAGCACAACCAATGGACACAAGATACTAGGGGTCCGGGAGTGGGATGAGGGCATGTGACAGGAAGTAGGGGAGGCTGGGGGAAGATCTATGGGGGGAAAAAGGAGACATATGTACTAGTATATGTAACACTTTAAACAATAAAATTAAATTAAAATAAATAAGTAAAAATATTTTTTTTGTTTTTTTTAATATATTTTATTGATTTTTTACAGAGAGGAAGGGAGAGAGCTAGAGAGCTAGAAACGTCGATGAGAGAGAATCATCGACCAGCTGCCTCTTGCACACCTCCTACTGGGGATGTGCCCGCAACCAATGTACATGCCCTTGACCGGAATCAAACCCGGGACCTTTCAGTCTGCAGACCGATGCTCTACCACTGAGCCAAACCGGTTTTGGCAGTAAAAATATTTTGAATTCCCTAAGTCTCTATTAGAAATGGTCATAGTTTGGCAAAATTAACAAGGTAGTTTTGAGTATCAAAGGAAGAATGCAGCATTTTCAATCAATGCGTGATATCCATGAATGTTTGAACATTTTATTTTATTTCTTAAAGTGAATGAATAGTAAGTATAGAGTTAGGAATCGGTATAGATTTAAGAACATCATAAGGGGGTAGCAACTCTTCTATAATAATAAAAGTGTAATATGCTAATTTCCCAAATGACTGAACAGCAAGCAGAACGACCGTCTGGACAACATTCCAGATGACCACACTATGACACACACTGACACAAGGCCAGCCAAGGTGGGTGAATATACCCTTCAACATTTCATGTAATATTGGTTTGCTGGTGATGAACTCCTTTAGGTTTTACTTCAGTGTGAAGCTCTTTATCTGACCTTTGATTTTAAATGCTAATTTTTTTTTTGTTTTTAACATATTTTATTGATTTTTTTTTTTTTTTTTTTTTTTTTTTTTTTTTACAGAGAGGAAGGGAAAGGGAGAGTTAGAAACATTGATGAGAGAGAAACACCAATTAGCTGCCTCCTGCACACCCCCTACTGGGGATGTACCCACAACCAAGGTACTGGACCTTGACCAGAATCAAACCTGGGACCCTTCAGTCTGCAGGCTGATGCTTTATCCACCAAGTCAAACTGGTTAGGGCTAAATGCTAGTTTTTATGGATAGCATGGGTCCTTATTATTCATTACTTTGAATATTTCTTGCCAATCCCTTCTGGCCTGCAAAGTTATTATTGAGAAATCCACATACAGTTGTGTGCTCTGTTGTAGGCAATCAATCATTTTCCCCTTGTTTCTTTTAAGATTATTTCTTGGTTTTAACCATTGGCATTTTAATTATTATGTGTCTTGATGTGGGCCCCTTGTTTGGGACTCTCTGTGCTTTTTGGACTTGTAAGTCTATTTCTTTCACCAGGCAGGGGAAGTTTTCTGTCATTATTTCTTCAAATATGTTTTCAGTATCTTGCTCTCTCTTTCCCTCTGGCACCCCCAGAATGTGAATGTTGGTATGCTTAAAGTTGTCCCAGAGGTTCCTTACATTATCTTCAGACTTTTGGATTCTTTTTTTTCTTTTTCCTCTTCTGATTGGGTGTTTTTTACTTCATCATGTTTCAAATCTTTGATTTGGTTCTCAGAATTTTATACTGTTGAATCCTTGTAAATTGTTCTTCATTTGATGCTTAATTTCTGACTAGTTCTTTTTCATGACTTTAACATTCTCAATAAGATCCTTGAAAATCTTATCAAGAATCCTTGAAAATCTTATCAAGATCCTTGAGTAACCTTATAACCATGGTTTTGAACTCTATATACAGTAGTTTGCTTGCTCCCATTATATATATTGATTAAGGTATTACATGTGTCCATATTGCCCCCCCACTCCCATCGATTTTTTTTTTCATTTGTGACATATTTCTTTGTCTATGCATTTTGGCTGCTTCCCTGTGTTTGTTTCTATGTATTGGGTAGAGCTTCTATGTCTTCTGGAGTTGGAAGGTGTCCTGTAGGTCCCAGTGACTTAGTCTCTCCAGTCACCTGAGCTAAGCACTCTAGGTGAGCCCCTGTGTAGTCTTATAGTTGAGCTTTGATTGCTGTTGGCATCTCTGACCGGTAGCCTGATTGGCTGTGAGGGCCAGCTGCAACTACAGTGAGAGAGCTGCTGTGCAGGAGGCAAGCCCAGCTGTGAAGCAAGACAGGCTGGTGCTAGTGTTGGGTCTTGGACCTTTTATTGATAGGCTTGGGGCATGCTATCACCAACTTCAGCTTGTTTGAGAGATTTTAGCAAAGTCTGAAGCCTGAGCCATTCATATGGAAAAGCTGCTGTAAACAGCTTGGGTGAGGATGCAAAGTTGATGGGGCTCCATCTCAGGAAATCTTCAGGGTAGAGAAAACCATGTGATCCAGGTTGATTGAGACTCAGATATGGCTGCTAGTCAGCCCTGGAACAGAAGAGATCCCCGCACAGAAACAATGACCCTTAAGAGAACTACTGTCTGAGAGAAAGCTGTGCCCAAGTTCCTGCCATGATGCCAGACAATTCAGCTCCTCCCCATATGGTCAGGGTACTGCAAAGCTGCTAAGTGCTAGATCTCAGAGGGATGGAGTCCTAGTATGTTCATGAGCTGGCACTTTAAAAGGAACAACTGAGTCTCCAGCAGCCTCCATGTCCTTCAGCCACAATCTCCACTGGTTTTTAGAGCCAATAGTTGTGGAGACTTCTCTTCCCATCTCTGAAACCTGGGCTGGTGGTCTAGTATGGGGTTGGAACCAATTGCTCCTCAAGGGAAGCCTTCTCTGAGACAACTTCTCTCAAGAATAAAAAAGGGGCACAAGTGGGTACTGAACCAGCTGTTCTGTGCCTTTGTCCCTCCTACCAGTCTCATTGTACTTTCTTCTTTACTTCTCTTTTTATAGGCCTTCCATTCAGCCAGTTTTTAGGTGGTTATGAATGATGGTTGTTCTGCATTTTAGTTGTAATTTTGATGTGGTTGTGAGAGGTGGTGAGTATAGGTGTTTACCTATGCTGCCATCTTGGCTTCAGTCTATTTACCATTTTTAAAGAAAATAGTATTTTCTATTCTAGGATCACCTCTCCCCTGCCCCCACGTTGGCTACTAATATAGTAACTGCTCTCCTATCTCCTATTTTATCTTGAAAATGGTTGTACTTATTTCCCTCTCCCAATCTTATTTAGGCCTGGCTTTCTTTGGTTCCTCTTCTATTAAGACAATGCACTTTCTCTAAGGTTACTTGAATACCTAGAGCTTATATAGGTTTAGGGAAGAATGGTATTTCTTCCTCTTAGAGTTTTTGAAGGGTCCTTAAATAAGTGCATTTATACAAATAAATATGGATATTTAAATAAAAACACATTTCAATTGTTTTCATGAAAACTTTTTCATAAATAAAACCACAAATCTGAAAGATTACTTTGGTAGAATAATACACCAAATCTTCGTTCAAGAAAATGTGATCTCTATAGTTTATGACAACTTGCCTTAACTAATTCCAAATACTTTTTAATCACTTTCCACTTCTTATATAAACTCTTGGCTGTATATTTTTACATTGTAAAGTTTAAAATAAAGATTGACCTCAAACTAAATTCAAATTGTCTTTGTCATACACCAATGTATACATGTAATGTACATAAAATGCTACATAAATGTTATTAGTTTAATTATTATAAATTTAAATTCACAATGAGGGAATTCTTTGAAATATCTGAGGCCTTAAGAAAATAATACTTATAATATATAACACAATATGTAAGAATCATAAAATCAGAGTGTCTTTGCATTTTTAGCATTTATTTTTTGTTTGCTTAAAGAAAAATGTTTGATGAGATGTGTTTTTAATTTGTGTTGCTTAAGATTCTACTTTTAGCAACTCAGTTTTGAATTCTATGTTATTGTTCAATGATAAAAGGACCTAGAAAATAGCCACTTGAAAGAGGACAGAAGCTCCATGGGCATCTGGTTTAATTTACAGCTCTTGTTCATTACCCTCATGTAAAATCTTAGAACATATGTGGCCAAGGCTTCTGAGATGAAACCTTAATTCAATATTCTGAAGTTATGAACTAAAGTTGTTTAAAATTAATGATTATTTTCTGTGCAACTTTTTTTTAGTGCAGTAGGATACTGTGGACACTGAATAATGATCATCCAGAGACTTGGAAAATATAATTTTTACCTGATTTGGTTTCTATCCAAATTCATTTTCTCCTTGAACTTTAAAGTCAATTATGAGCCACTATATTCTGGTAATAAACAATTTTAGAGAAGAATTAAAGCAAGAAAAATAAACAATGATACTAATCCCAAATTCCTTATTACTTCCTGGCAGAGTGAAGGCAAAATGTCAGTGATGTGTGGGTGGCCAGCCATCCCCTATTCAGGTACTCAGTACAGTATTTTCTGTGGCATGTTGCTCATCTCCAAACTATGAATACTTATGTCCTTCAAAACCCAACAGTAAATCCTTTATGCAGCTATCCAGTTATAAAGAAATTGATTAGGTAGATAGATGTATAGACAGATGATAGAAAGAAAGGGTAGACACATGGCTTACATACATATGTGTGTATGTCAACTCGTCAGCTGATGAATAGCAGTCTAAAAATGAGCATTACATTTAAAAAATAAAAAAGCAAATAAGGAAATTAGAAAATAATTTCCTTGCTGTATTTAAGCATTATATGTTAAAATTACCCTTTGCAGACGAAACAGGTTTGGCTCAGTGGTGGAGTGTCGGTCTGCGGACTGAAAGGTCCCGGGTTCGATTCTGGTCAAGGGCATGTACATTGGCTGTGGGCACATCCCCGGTAGGGGGTGTGCAAGAGGCAGCTTGTCGATGTTTCTCTCTCGTCGACATTTCTAGCTCTCTATCTCTCTCCCTTCCTCTCTGTAAAATATCAATTATATATATATATATATATATATATATATATATATATATATATATAAATTACCCTTTGTAAATAGGCCTTAATATATTATTTATATTTATATATTTATATTAGGTATGTAATTTATATTTCTTCACCTATATATCTTAACACATATAGTTCTATATAGGTATATGTGTGTGTGTGTTCATCTCAAAAGATAGATGTATGTTTAGAATAAACCAAATAAAAGAAATTTTACATATTTAGAAAGAAAATCTATCTTATTTAATCATTTTTACATGTATTTGGAGTGAAATAGTAAATGCAATCACAGGAGATTTGAAATATTATCAGAAAGCTGATCGCAATTGAAATGCATTGATGGTACTGCCACCCGTGACTATTTTCCTGAGTAACCACAGGTCCTCCCAGCTCACCAAGACGTGATTATTATAGGAGTTTTAAAGTTCTCATGTGATCCCACCACTTTGGCCACAGTTTATGCAGTTAGGAATGCGAACCAGACACAGATTGAACCAATTAACCTACCCCAGATTTTAGAACTTTACATTCATAGTCTACATCAAATGAGCTTTTTTCTGCCATTTGAAATAAGTCAGTTTGCATGACAGAGTGTGAAGCCCATGTATGAAGAGAAGAAAGAAGAAAAAGGATTGTTCACAGTCCCTCTGTCCTTGGTCTCAGCTGCAACCCTGCATTGTTCTTACTTAGCTGTTTAAGCATTTATTGGATTTCATCAGGAAATAAATTCTTCCTTTTCTGAAATGCATTCAAGATGCCTTTCTGCTTTATGCAATCAAAGAATCATAAAACATAATGATAGTCACTACTGTTGTTTCCCCAACGCCTAGCAAACCCCAGTGACATAACAAACAATAATTAATTGTTGAATATAAGAAAGTAAGGGAAATATATTTGATTTTATATTGGTTTCTTCTGATGTGATATCTGCTTTTTCAAATGTGTTAATCAAAATTCTAACTCAAAGCATTGGCTTCCAAACAACTGATATGTATTGTATTAACATTACTAATATAGCCAATTTCCCTACAGAAATAATGAGATATTAACTTTACTTCTAGCTGTTTTAAATACTATATTTTTTGTTAATGGTAATTGAAAATGCTCATAACATAGTTCCAATAGTTTCCTTTTTTTTTTAAATCCCCCAGCACTCTCTCCAAACAATATGACCTATATCGCAAGAATGCAAATTTCCTTTGTCTGGAAATGTATTTGTCTGAAAACCAAAATATAATTTGTGCCTCCTATGTGTTGGGGAGCTAACTCAAAAAAAAAGTTGTATGCTTTGTTTTCCAAGAAAAGCACGACGTTTTTATGAATTGAACAAAGCACACTCAGTTCACATGAGACTATGTGGTTCTGGACCCCCAGGAGGAGTTGTCCTTTCAGTGAACAGTTTGTCTTGATCTGAAGCCAAGGAAAACGTTTGTTCTTAAAAACCTTTGCCTCAAATACTTCACGTCTTAGAACCTTTTGGAGGTCTTTCAATGTTTTTGGTATACTGTTTTAGTGTTGTTTCTTGAAAATATCTTTATAAACAAAGGGTTGTAAAGGATGCTTCTCAGTGTATAATTTAATAAAATGTTCTGAATTTCACTGTACTTTTAAATGCTGTCTGCATTTCTACATACCTTAGTGTACATAGCAATTTGATTTTACTATTCTTTGTCCACGATTAGTTACTCACAAAGGATAATTAGACATTCACGTTTAGATGAAGAATGATAACCTGTTATGATTTTTCAAATGTAATGTTCTGTATTAAAAAGCCGAGGTGTGAGTTGAAATATAGACGACCTAGATTTACTCACACTACCATAAATAGTAAGTCTCACTTTAGTTAGCCTGGCACAAGTTCTTATATATACATTACTTGTCTTCTGCCAATTTCCATGGGGATACCATAAAAATGTTAATTCAGTCCACAAATCACATTAATATCCTTAGAAAAATTGAATTGTGAATATCAATGTAATGTAGGCCTGTGTGGCCTGTTTCCACAGGATGGATTTAAGATATAATGCTAAAGCTGTAGCAGAAGAGGGTTTCTGTTTATTTATTTATTTTGTTTTTCTTTTTTAAATATAATGCTCTTTGGAGGGCACAATTTGGAAACTAACAGAGGAAGACTATTGTACCTGAGTGAACCCACTAAGACCAGTCCTTGGCAAAACACCGTGCTGCCATCAGCAGGAGATGAGAGAGAGCCCCAGGTCCCTTGTACTACTGATGAGACATGCTTGCACCTCTCTTCACTCTCCCTCATCCCCTGCTAGAGGCCATCACAGCTCATCTCATTAAGCCCTCACCCATGTCCATGACAGTCACCCCATATGGCCCAAGACTCCCCAATCAACCTTAATTCATTGGATTCTAACCCAGATATGATTCTGTTCATCGCCTTTTCAACTCCTCCAACTCCTCCTATTACTAAAATTCTCTTCTGGAACTCAAGATTACATTTCAGAAAAATCTCCTCTAAACTGAAATGCTTCTCCAAACCATCCATTTTCCTTCATGTCCCAGGGAAAACATTTATCCCAGCTGAGGACACTGATTCCCCTGCAGCCCTCTAAAATGGTGGCTGGTTTTTCTCCGGTGCCCTTTGTTCCCCTGGGGACAAAGATTTTCTTTTTAATGTCTTTATTGATTAAGGTGTTACATATTTATCCTTATGCCCCCAACCGTCCCCCCACTCATGCCCTCACCCCCTGTTGTCTGTGACCACTGGTTAGGCTTACATGCATGCATACAAATCCTTTGGTTGATCTCTCCCACTGACTTCCACCCTCCCCTAACTTCCCTCTGAGATTTGACTGAGAATGCTTCTGTCTCAAGATCTATTTTTGTTCAACAGTTTATGTTGTTCATTATATTCCACAAATGAGTGAGATCATGTGATATTTATCTTTCTCTGGCTGGCTTATTTAACTTCACATAATGCTCTCCAGTTCCATTCATGCTGTTGTAAATGGTAAGAATGCCTTCTTTATTATTATTATTATTATTATTATTATTATTATTATTTACCATAGCATCATATTCCTTTGTGTAGATGTACCACTATTTTGTAATCCACTCATCTGCTGATGGGCACTTAGACTGTTTCCAAATCTTAGCTATGGTGAATTGTGCTGCTATGAACATAGGGGTGCATATATCCTTTCTGATAGGTATTTCTGTTTTCATGGGATATATTCCTAGAAGTGGTATTATTGGGTCAAATGGCATTTCCATTTTTAATTTTTTGAGGAAACTCTATACTGTTCTCCACAGTGGCTGCACCAGTCTGCATTCCCATCAGCATTGTACAAGGTTTTCTTTTTCTTTGCATCCTCCTCAGCACTTGTCATTTGTTGATATGTTGATGGTAGCCATTCTGACATGTGTGAGATGATACCACAATGTCATTTTGATTTGGATGATTAGTGACTTTGAGTATGTTTTCATGTGTCTCATGGCCTTCCTTCTGTCTTCTTTTGAAAAGTATCTATTTAGGAATGTTGCCCATGGGTTTTTTTATCTTCCTTTTGTTAAGTTGTATGAATTCCCTGTAAATGTTGGAGATTAAACTCTTATCAGTGATAACATTGGTAAATATGTTCTCCCATGCAATGAGCTTTCTTGTTGTTTTGTTGAGGGTTTCTTTTGCTGTGCAGAATCTTTTTATTTTGATGTATCCCATTTGTTTATTTTCTCTTTAGTTTCCATTGCCCTAGGAGCAGTATTAGTGAAGAAATTGTTTCGGCATATGTCTGAGATTTTGCTGCCTGTGGATTCCTCTAATATTTTTATGGTTTCCCATCTTATGTTTAAGTCCTTTGTCCATTTTGAGTTTATTTTTGTGTATGGTGTAAGCTGGTGGTCTAGTTTCATTTTTTTGCATGTATCTGTCCAATTTTCCCAGCACCATTTATTGAAGATACTGTCTTGACTCCATTGTATGTTCATGCCTCCTTTGTTGAGTATTAATTGAGCATAGTGGCTTGGGTCGATTTCTGGGTTCTCTATTGTATTTCATTGATCTATACAGTATATCTGTTCTTATGCCAGTATCAGGCTATTTTGAGAATAGAGGCTTTGCAATATAGCTTGATATCTGGTATTGAGATCCCGCCAACTGTGTTCTTCTTTCTCCGGATTGTTGTGGCTATTTGGGGTCTTTTGTTATTCTAGATGAATTTCTGGAAAGTTTGTTTTAGGTCCGTGAAATATGATGTTGGTATTTTAATGGGGAACGCATTGAATCTATATTTTGCTTTGGGTAGTATGGACCCTGGGGACAAGGATTGGTAAGCATCTCCCTTACTACCCTTTAATCTCAGGTTTTAAATGTCATGTCATTAAATTGCACCTTTTATAATCCCACTTTGTTGTCTAATCTACTACACCAACTTCACTCCACGCCAGTTTCATATTTTGAAAATTGTACATTTTTGGTTCATTGTCAATAATTCTATTGTTACACTTACATCATTCTTAAAGAATTGAAGTCCATGGAATGGGCCTTTCAATATTATGAACACTCAGTTAATTGAACTTTTCCCCTCTAATGATCTCCAATTGGTTTTAGTCGCTTAGTCAAAATCACATGATCATTGCTTTGAACTGTCATCAATAATAGCTGTAATTGCTTTACAGCATCAATCTCAAGTAGTGTTTTAATGCATTCAATGTCTTCAATTCACTCTTTCATATGCCAAAGACCTTCATTTTTTGAATACCACCAACTTTTCATTGTCCTCATTTCCATCTTCTCCTTTTTTCCCAGCTTTAATTGAATGGTCAATCTTCTTAATTACTTCATTTAATACACTATCAATTTCCTTTTCCTAACTTGTTTTGGAGTAGTTCTGTGCCTATATTATAGCCCTGATTAAATCTAATTCTCCATGCACTCCATGCTTGAACCCACGCAGTTGAACATAGTAGAGACAGAAAAATACTCAGAATATACACAAATTGTGCAGAATAATGTTAGTTTAAATATATAGTCACTGACCTCCAATACTTCCAAGAAGTTATAGAATATATTTCTAATCCATTTCCTGTCTTTCTCTGCTAGCTAACTATTCTAGAGTTTTTCCTCTCAAGGTTCCAACAATTCTCACTCTTACCCTGTGTTAGTCGTGTTAGTCTGAGTTGTTCACAAAAAGCAGAACTAGTAGCTTATGTGTGTGCATATTTATTATAAGAAATTGGTTTATACAATTATGGAGGCTTAAAAGTCCCAAGATAAGTAGTTAGCAAGCTGAAGACCCAGGAGAGCTGATGGCACTATCATCCTAGTCCCAGTCTATGTTCCAGTGTGAAACAAGGAGAAGACTGGTGTCTCAGCTTAAAGACAGGCAGACAGAGAGAGAATGTTTTCTTGTGCAACCTTTTATTCTATTCAGACCTTCAAAGGATTAGATTAAGCCTGCCCACATTGAGGCGTGTAATCCTCTTCACTAATACCAATTTAAATGTTAATCTGTACTCACCCCTATATTCATAGCACCATTATTTACAATAGCTAAAATCTGTAAGCAGCCCAAGTGCCTACCAGTAGATAAATGGATAAAAAAGCTGTGGGACATTTACACAGTGGAATACTATGCAGCTATAAAAAAGAGGGATCTCTTACCCTTTGGGACTGCATGGATGGGCCTGGAAAATATTATACTAAGTGAAATAAGCCAAACCGAGAAAGACAAATGTCATATAATCTCAATTATTTGTGGAATATAATGAACAAAATGAATTGACCAACAAAATAAGACCTGAAACATGGAGACATGGAACAGACTGACATACCTTGAGGTAGGGTTGGGAGAATGAGAATAGATAAACCAAAAAAATTATATATATATATATATATATATATATATATATATATATATAACCCATGTACATGGACAATAGGGTAGTGAAAACCCGAGGAGGGAGCTGAAACCGGTTTGGCTCAGTGGATAGAGCATCTGCATGAGGACTGAAAGGTCCCAGGTTTGATTCTGGTCAAGGGCATGTACCTTGGTGACAGCTGGTCGATGTTTCTCTCTCGTCGATATTTCTAGCTCTCTATCCCTCTCCCTTCCTCTCTGTAAAAAATCAATAATTTTTTTTTTAAAGATTTAAAAAAAAAAGACCTGGGGAGGGGAGAGGCTGTATGGAGAGGGTGGGCGAAATGAGAGCTATTTGTAATACTGTAAACAATAAATAATATATAAAAATAAGTAAATGTTAATCTGTTTTTAGAAACAGGCACACAGAGAAATAAGATTTGACTTCTGTCTGGAAAACCCATGGCCCAGTCAGGTTAATGCTTTGTTTTCTTCTTCATTAAGAAAAGAGGAGCAATCCCAAGAGAACCCCTACAAACTACTGACCACAGTGTTCACTCACCAACCAGACTTTGTGCCATAAAACTCGGCCTTTATTTCTTTCTCATCTGGATAGTTTGTGCTAAAAGCTCAGTCAAACCTTCACAATTTTTCAGTAAATCCTATTTACCCTTGCTTTTTGAAAGGCAATTTTCTCTGCTCTTTTCTCAGTCACGTCTTTTTCTCCCTAATGTGGATAATTTCCATCCTTGTTTAAACATACAGTCATGCACCACATAGCAATGTTTCAGTCAAGGACTGACCATACATATGGCAATGATGCCATAATGGGCTGAATTCCTATAAGAAATGAAAGTATATGTGGTTCAGGATTATTTATTTTTTCTCTGATAGAAGTAATATGCCAGTATTTGAGTCTTGACAATAGATTTCCTCTTATAACACCTCAGTATTGAATGCACATGGTATTATATTCCAATCAGTCAGCCACTGACCTATTTCAGCTCAGAGAAACCCTTGCACTGCATGGTCAGAGGACACTGCAACTCCATCCCCTCAGTCCTCTTCCCACCCTCACTCTCCCCCTGCCCCTGCCAATATAACTTGAGGTCTCCAGAGAACATTTCTGTAAATTCTTTGTTGGAACCTAAGGCCTGAAAAGGAAGTGGTTTGGGGGGCAGGCCTGCAGGAAAGTGGTTAGGGGGTGATCAGGCTGGCAGACAGAAACAGTTAGGGGCAATCAGGAAGGTAAGCAGGTGAGTAGTTGGAAGCCAGCAGTCCTGGATTGTGATCGGGCCTAAATGGCAGTTGGACATCCCTCGAGGGTCCCAGATTGGAGCAGGTGCAGGCGTGGCTGAGGGAACCACCCCCCCCCCCATGCATGGGTTTTGTGCACCAGGCCTCTAGTTTCATATAATACTGGTTTAGTGGTGATGAACTCCTCTAGCTTTTCATTATTGGTGAAGGTCTTTATCCAACCTTAAATTCTAAATGATAGCTTTACTGGGTAGGTAGAGTAATCTTCGTTTTAGATTCTTGCTATTCATAACTTTGAATATTTCTTGCCACTCCCTTCTGGTCTGCATGATTTCTGTTGAAAAATCAGCTGACAGTCAGTTCTATGGGTACTCCCTTGTAGATACCTAACTGTTTTTCTCTTGCTGCTTTTAAGATTCTCTCTTTGTCTTTTACCTTTGCATTTTAATTATGATGTGTCTTGCTGTGGTCCTATTTGGATTCCTCTTGTTTGGGATTCTCTGCACTTCCTGGACTTGTAAGTCTATTTCTTTCTGTCTTTATATTGTCAAATAGCTTTTCAATATCTTGCTATCTCTCTTCTTCCGGCATCCTCATAATTCGGATATTAGTACACTTGAAGTTGTCCCGGAGGCCCCTTTTACATTATCTTCATATTTTTTTAATTATTTTTACTTTTTGCTTTTCCAGTTGGGTGTTTTTTGCTTCTTTATATTTCAAATCTTTGACTTGATTCTTGGTATTCTCTAGTCTGCTGTTGGATCTCTGTATATTATTCTTTATTTCAGTCAGTGGTGCTTAATTTCTAATTGGTCCTTTTTAATATCCTTAGGGTCTCACTAAATTTCTGGGAGGTTTCTAGAAGATTCTTAAGTTACCTTATAGCCATGGTTTTGAACTCTATATCCAGCAGTTTGCTTCCCTCCATTTATTTCATTTGTGACATGTTTCTTTGTCTCCACTTTTGGCTGCTTCCATGTGTTGATAGAGTAGCCTGGTGTGTTAGGTGTCCTATAAGGCCTAGTAACTCAGCCTCCCAAATCACCTGAGGTGGACACTCTTGGTGCATCACTTTGTGGGCTGTGTACAGTCTTGTTGTAGTTAAGCCTTGATTGCTGTTGGTATTACTGGGAAAAATTGACCTCAAGACCAATTGGCTGTGAGGACCAGCTGTCTATTATGGAAGAACTGCTGTGCTCAAGATACCCTTATGGGGCAGGACTTGCTTCAGTGGGGCTTTGGTGTCCACTGAGTCTGCCCCTTGAGTGTGTTGCTTATGGATGTGAAGAGTTGTAACCTGGTTTGGTCTCACACTGACCACTGGGTACACTGGCTTTTGGATCTCCAAGGAGGTGCAAAGTCAGCCTCTGCCTGGGGCCACCTAGTAGGACCTACAGAGAGATCTGTAAATTCCTCCTCTTTGTTTGGGGTTTGGAAGTGCCCAAATGTGGCCCAGCTTTGGAGCTCTTTGACCCAGCTGCAAGTAGGTTTTAGGCTGCAAAAGGACAGGCCATTATTATGTAAAAGCCTCTGTGCACAGCTTAGGTGGGATTGTAAATTTGGTGGGTCAGGGTCACAGGGAATCACCAGGGCAGAGCAAACAGCAATGACTTCCAGTCAGCCCTGCATCAGAGAGGTCCGTGGGTCTCTGTGTACTGTGGCCCTGTGCAGGAACAATGATTGTCATAAGTACCTCTGAGAGAAAGCTGCCCTCGTATTCTGGTCCAATGCTAGACAGTCCAGTTTCTCCTTGTATGAGTCTGGGTCCCCAGATTCTTACCCAGAACTGGAGTTCAGAGTAAACAGGAGCTTGTATCTCCCTCCCAATTGAAAAAACAACAACAGCACACCCAATTTCCAGCTTATTTCCAATGTGTATCTGCACCTACCTCCGCCTCCTACCAGTCTTAATGCACTTTTTTCTTTCATTCTAGTTGTAGAACTTCCACTCAGTCAGCTTTCCCATGGTTCTGGATGATATCTGTTTTTTCTTTTAGTTGTAGTTTTGATGTGGTTGTGAGAGGCAGCAAGTATAGTGTTTACCTATGCTAGTGTTTATCTTGGTTTTCCTTCTCCCTCACTTCTTACTTCTCAAACCAAATGTGTGTGAAACTCAAGATGTGATTCATTTATCCTGAGGCAAATTGCTTTGCAACTGTGAACCTGTGAAACTATGTTACATGTTTATAAAATGCAATGATAGTAAAGGTATAGGATAGATACTCCCTTTCAAAAAGGAAGAAATAGGATAATAGAAAGGTGTGGTGGGTCCCAAGCAAGTCCAAAATCCAATAGAGTAAATCACATTAGAAGCCAGAGCTTAAAAATAATCCTCCTTTGGCTTAATGTTCTGGCTTCAGGCTCACTGAGGATGGGTCTTGCCCCCACACCTTTACTGGACAAGTGTTTAGCCCCCAAAGCTTTCAGTAATTAGCCCTGTGACCCCTCGGTTCCTAGGGTCTGCACCTATGGAAGTTCTTGGCCTGAGCCTGGCAGTCTTCAGGCCAGAACATGTAGCTTTCCCAGGAGGCCCATGCTTTGAAATCTAGTCAGTGACAGCTACATACCTTCATGGCTAGACTAGATTCAACTCACACCCACTGGGCCATTGCATCATTCCTGTAGAAGGCAAGCAGTGCAGCATATAGTGTGGAGATCTGACAGGCAGGATGTGTCAAGGTCCCTAAGGAACAAGCAGCCTCTCTTTTGCTGTCTTCCATGATCTTGAACAAGAGCTCCTGGCTACTGCTGACAGGGCTGACTTACCTCTGTATCCTTTGGCCACACCCTTAGAATTATCTCCCAAGCAAGCCCTTTCTCATTTTATACACTATGTACCAGCTGAGAATTTTATGAATACCTAACTTCTGGGTCATTTTTTATTAGCAATTCCATATTTAAGTCATTTTCCTCTTCTTGCATTTTACTATAAGCCGTCAGGAGGCCCCAAGATACACCTTCAACACTTTGCTCAGAAAGAGCTTCATATAAATATCCAATTTTGGTTTTTGCAAGTTCTACTTCCCACAAAACACTAGGATGGGAACACAAATCAGCCAAGTTCTTTGTGAACATTTTAACAAGAATAATCTTTCCATCTTGGCTGGTGTGGCTCAGTTGATTAGAGCATTGTCTGAGGTGGCAGGTTCAATTCTCAATCAGGACACATAATCCAGGTTGTGGATTCGATCCCCAAATGGAATGAACACCAGAGGCAACCAGTATTCTCTCTCACATTGATGTTACTCTCATTCTCCTCCTCCCTGCCACCTCTCTCTAAAATCAATAAAAAGTATATTCTCAGGTGGAGGATAAAGAATCAACTTTCCTCTGTTGCTCAATAATGCATTCCTCATGTCTATCTTAGCCCTCATTAAAATGGCCTTTATTGTCCAAGTGTCTACCAGCATTCTGTTTGTCATGGCTTGGATGTCCTCTGAGAAGAGTGAGGCTTTCTCTGTATCTCTCTTCTTCTCTTTCTGAGCCTTCACCAGACTTGCACTTAGCAGTCCATACAGCAAGGTAGGCATTTTCTAGCATGCACCTCAAAGTTCTTCCAGGCATGTTCCAAAGTGGCTTCCACATTTTTACATATTTGTTACAGAGAGGCTGTTATGGACTTAAAAACAACAGACATTTATCTCTCACTCTTCTGGAGGTTGGAAGCCCAAGATCCAGGAACCAGCAGATTTGGCCTCTGGTGAGAGTCCAGTTTCTGATTTACAGACAGGGTTCTCTCACCATGTCCTCACATGGTAGAAAAGGTAAGGGAGCTCTCTGGGGTCCTTTCTATAAAGATTATTTTCTCATTTGTAAGGTCTCTATCCTCCTAAGGCTATATATCCAAACACCATCACATCAAAGGAATTTCATTGAGGAAATAGGGGAGCAAAAAAATCAGTCTATGGTACTCTTTCTCAATTTCAGTTCCTGATGTTTTCTCATGTCCCCAACCACTAAACACATGAGAGTGCCAGGTCCTAGTCCTTAAATTTTGTTTTTGTTTTACCTTCACTCATTTTTCTGTGTTATCTTATCTAATTTTATGATTTTAAATAGCATCATGTGTTTGTTGATAATCCAAATTCACATTTAACCTAAACCATAAACTTTATACAATGAAAGGCATACTTGACATCCCACTTGATATTTAAGAGGCATATGAAATGTAATATATCAGAAATTAAGCTTTGACATCTCACCCCAACCTGTTCCCCCTATACATTCTTTTCTTAGTTACTGGCAAAATTATTCTGTCAGATACACAGGCCACAAACCTTGAAGTCACTCATGGTGGTTCTCCCTTTTCATTAATTTCCTGCATATCCAGAGAAAAGCTCTTTCTCTCCTCCTTTCTCTTACCACTCTCTCCAACACCCAAAACTTCAACTACTATCTCTTTCCTAAATGAAAGTAAAAGCTTCCTAAATTGTTTCCTTGTTTTTTTTCTTGCTAATTTCATAATAGTCTCAGTGAAATCTGCTCAAATTCCTCTACTTACTTCTTAGTTACCTCAGGGTAAAATATCAATCATTGATCATTCCATTTAAGGCCCTATGTGTTGCAAACCTGCTGTCTACCCTTCACTCTCCTGCTATTCTCACTCACCTCACTCCACCCATGTTGGTCTCCTCTCCTGAAAAATTACAGACTCCTTTTTTCTTCTAGATCTTCTCATCTGCTGTTTTCTCATTGGGGACATCCTCCAGATGTCTACATGACTAGTTCCCCCATTTCTATCAGATCTCTATTCAAAAATTACTTTCAAAATGTGCCCCTATTTAGATATCCATTTTAAAATGTTAATATCCTCCTTCTCTTCTCCATTAACTATATCTTCTTTTCTACTTACACTTTCTCCTAATCAGACATCACAAGAATGATACCAATGGAGTAAATCTTACCATCACAAAATATCTATTGGCATAAACATTATTTGTGCTAAATGCAATAAAAACCCAGCTGATTTAAAAAAGCTCTTTACCTTCCCCTCGACCATGCCTATGTTTCCATTGGAAAGGGGGCTTGTACCAGGAAGAGAGCTATTACCGGAGATAATTTTACCTAAGAAACTTATCTGCAGAACAGGACAACCTTTGTTTTCCAAACATCTCCCTGCCTTCTTGTGAATGAATGGCCTTCCTCCCTGTGTCCCCAAGCCTCTCTCCTTTTCTTAGCTCAAGATGTTATAGAAACCTTCAATTGCTGACTGCCTTTGAGTCTCATATTTTATGGGGTTTCCATGAATAAAAATCAAATTTTGTTTTTCTTCCATTAATCTGTCTTATGTCAAAGAATCTAGAAGGGTACAGGAACATTTTTCTTCCCCAACATTATCTAACATGTTGCAGGTACTCACTAGCTATTTGGTGAATGACCTATTGAATGAGAAAATAGCAAATGGAAAGCTAGTACTTGACTTCTGTTTGAGGAAGCCACACTGAAAAGAAAAAAAAGAGGCCCATTTTACTCCTTCAGTCTTCCTCATAGAAGGTTATGATTCAGATAGCTTAAGAAGTTTCTACAGTTCTAAGAATCTGCAGGTCAGAGTTTTTCAAATGTTTATGAATAAAGGAATTACTACTTGTTTAAAACACAGATTGCTTCGCCATGTCCCCAGAGATCTGCTTTAATAAGTCTGTAAAAGACCCACTGGAATTTGCATTTTTAACAAGCATCCCATTGATTTTAATACAGCTCTGTAAGAAACTTAACGGTTCAGAAGTGATTCAAATTGAGTGGCTTATGTAAATGAAAAGTGGAGAGAAAATTCTTCATTATAGTTAACATGCTGAGTTAAAGAAAATGGGTCTGGTATGCATTCTTCTCAGGAGAGTGTTTAAAGTTGAACAACAATTTGTAAAACATATTACAAAAACTCAGTTTCAATTTATCCTCAGGGAATATTATCATTTGGCCTTTAAAAGTAAGATTTAAGCCAAAGCTTTCATAGGAAAACAATTGTGTGGTGTTTTTTTTAACTTTTATTTATGAGCGCTATGAAAAACTTTAACTTACTGGCTACAGAAAATGTTATTTAATTCCTGATGCCTATGAAGAGCTAATAGTAGTCATATGTGCATCATTCAATTCGTAGAGAATAATTCTCTTATTTTGGATCTATAAAGAACTGAGCTCATGATAATCTTCATAATTGTGACACTCAGTTTTTCTCACAGCTACCTACTTTTCCATGGATTTCTGCCTGTAAAAAGATATTTTGTTGTGTGTTTTGTTCTGATTTAATTACCTAAATCCAATAAATGGCATTGTAATAGATCTTGTCTCATCAGCATTCAGAACTGTTCTCTAACTTGAAAAGAAACAGTAAAGAAAAGACTTCTTAATTACACTCCTCATTCCCACTCATCAATTGACCATTCTTTCAAATAACCATAAATCAACTAATGTGTTACACATTGCAGATAAATTAGCAAATGTCCACATAACATAGTGTGTCTAACAATAAAAATGCATCCATTTGTAATCAGTTCTGTTTATTACCAGTATTTGATGGTTAGATCTTATTAATATCACAAAAAGAAAACATTTATTTTCTTTCAATCTTTTTATATTTTTAATTCAGAAGAATTCATGCCCTCTCCCAAAATTTCAAAGTTAATAATCAGTTATCTAAAAATATATATTATTTTTATTTATTTTTATTATTGAGAGTTTTACAGATGTTCTCCCGTTTTCCCCTTTATCACCCTTTTCCTACTTTCCAGCCCACCCAAAACCTTCACCTTGCTATTGTCTGTGTCCTTGCGCTCTGTATTATATTCATTTGTGCATCTACTGGTGATGCCCAGCAGTCAGGGCCAGCATTGGGGGCCACCAGCAGATGTGAGCAGTAGCTCTAGCGCAGGCTGTCAGTGTGAGTGGGGCAATTGCCAGCAGTGGGTGTAAGTACTGGGAAGGACTGTCCTGCATGGGAGCAAAGAATTTTCAGTAACCACTAGAGGCTTTCCCCGATGACAGCGAATGGCACCCCACCTTGGTTTGGCATCCCGCTCACCTGCTCCACCATCCCACCATAGCCTTTGCCCTCCATCTTCTGTATGCACCCCTGTGGTCAGTGTACATCATAGCAACTGGTTGTTTGTTCAGTATTTTTGCATATTATATATATAAATATAAAATAATATTTCTTAATAATTGTGTATTGGCTCTTACATATTCAATAAACATTTAAAGATATATATTTCCTCTCCTATCCTATGAATGTGAGTGTACAAATATCTCTTTAAGACCCTGTTCTCAGTTCTTCTCGCCACAGAAATGGAATTGCTGAATTATATAGTAATTCTATTTTGAATTTTTTTGAAGAATCATTTTACTACATTCTATAGAAGCTGTAACATTTTACATTCTCATTAATTTAATTTTTATTGATTTGAGAGAGAAAGCGAGAGACATCCATGTGAGAGAGAAACATCAATTGGTTGCCTCTGCATGGGCCCCGATGAGGGATCAAATCTTCAACCTGGGTATTTGCCCTAACTAGGAATCAAACCTGCATCTCTTGTCAGACAGAATGACTTTCTAATCAATTGAGCCACACTAACCAGGGTTCTCATTCATTTAATCTATATATAAAAGCCTAAGTGACCTTTACAACTAAAGGACCAAAACAACCAGAAAGATCAGTTGCTATGACAGGCACTGACCACCAGAGAGCAGATGCTCAATGCAAAAGCTGCCCCCTGGTGGTCAATGTGCTCCCACAGAAGGAGCTCCATTCAGCTGACAGACCCATCCCGGCACCACACTAGCCCAGCAGCAGCCACTCACTCCCTCAGTAGTCCTTCAGGTCCAATCTCCAGAGAACAGACCAGGCCTGAAGAACCAGCGCTTCTGGCACAATCCTAACAATGCTGCTGGCCTTCTGAAAGTTGGCATTGGGCATCATGGCCACTTCCCCTCGCTAGACACTCCACAAGGAAGAAAGGATATAAAAGCGGTGGCTCCTGACAGCCAGCCCGACCATCATTGGAATGGATCCGGATCCCTGGATAGCAAGGGTGTCCCATTGACTATCCAGAGGGCTGATCACATCCTGCTCACCTCTTGAAACCCCACCCATGCATGAATTCATGCAACAGGCCTCTAGTTTTAAAATAATGAAATTATATTGTCCTAAAAAAAAAAAAAAAAAAAAAGAAATTATATTGTCCTATATTACAATTGAGAAACTGAGGCTCAACCAAATTAAGAAAGATCTTAGCTCCCAAATTAGGTTAAAGACAATTCTAAGACACAAAATGGGTTATTAAGAGTGAGGACTCCGAAGTCCAGGCACTCCTGAGTTCAAATCTCAGGTCAGCTCCTGAGAGCTGGGAGCCAAGAGCCCTTGGACACGTCACAGGTGTTTGAAGTCTCAGGTCCTTATCTGTAAATGGGAATGATAATCTCCTATGAGGGTCGTGAGGGGACGAAACGAAACGACCCAGGAACCGATTTAGATGCTGGAAAGGGAAATATATTTTCCTGTGTTCTTTAAGCTCGTGACAGGGACCTCTGTAACAAAAGACTGATTAACAACAACAAAAGAAGCATATAAATGTATTTAATACTAGAGGCCTGGTGCATGAAATTCATGCATGGGGGAGTGTCCCTCAGCCCAGCCTGCATCCTCTCCAATCTGGGACCCTTCAAGGGATGTCCAACTGCTGGTTTAGGGGATTTACTTATATTCTTCAATTGAAACTTTGTAGCCTGGAGCAGAGCCAAGCCTTCTGCTAGCTCCATGGCAGCAAGCATTTCTGTTGAGATTTATTTCTCTTCTATAATTGAAACTTTGGAGCCTGAAGTGGAGGCCTATGCTGGCCTGGGCTGCAGAAGCTTGGCTTTCTCCATTGCTGGGGGCAACTCTAGCCTCCTGCTCTCTCCAGCTCTGTGGCTGCTACCATTTTTGTTGGGGTTCATTTATCTTCTAACATTGAAACTTTGTAGCATTGAATGGAGGCCTAGGCTGGGAAGGACAGGCAGAAAGATTGGCTTCCTCCATTGCTGGGGTAACCCAAGCCTCCCTTCTGCTCTCTGTGGCCCCAGCCATCTTGATTAGGCTTATTTGCATATTTGCTCCTGATTGGTTGATGGGCATGGCTTGTGGGCATGGCATGTGGGTGTCAGGGAGGCATGGCCAATTTGCATATTACTTTTGTGACAAAAGAATCTCCAAATAAAGACCTAAAGAAGCAGTTAAACTTGAGTATTTTAAAATTTATTTAAATCTTAATTGTTGAAAGTATTCCATATGTCCTTTTTTTTTTAACCCATTGACCCCTCTGTGCCCCCCATTGTCTGTGTTCATGAGTTGTGCCTATATGAATACAAGTTTCTTGGTTGATCTCTTCCCAGCTACTCACCCACCCACTATTTTTATGCTGATTTGATGAGGAGTGGAAAGTTGTGGAGAGGCATGATAGGGCAAGTTGTATGAGATAACTATGGTTAATTGGAGGAAACTTAACAAGATCTGTTCATTCAGATTCTTCTCCATGCCCCTTACTCTTCAAAGACAGGGTTGCTTCCTCTGGGTGTGGGAAGGGCCCTCTCACATGAATGAATGTCTGGTGACCTGTTTCAGAGGAAGGTCAGAAACTCCTTTCTGCACATGTCATTTCACACTTTCTTTCAACTTGACATATTCAGTGTGACATTGTGCCATATTTTGAGGCTGCATGTCCTAAACTTTACTATAGGCTGCAATATAGTAAGCAGTAAATAACTAAGTCCTGAGCATTCACATTAGGCTTCTTGATTAGTTTAAGAACAAATGTTTAGTCTTGCAGATTCCCTTTTTCATTGGCTAGTTTAAATTAATTTTGTTGACTCAGTTATATTCCAACATTAACATCATTCTCCCATTGTTCTGTTTCCATAATTGGCTTTGCTCATGCTGGTCTGGACACTAATTGCTTCATGATAGTAACAAATAAATTCTTAATCTTTTTTTGCAATGTTAAAAAAATTGTCCTGCATATATTAACTATTGTCAGAATTTATCCCTCGTTGTATTCCCAACACTGGCAATCGTATTTTTAAGGCAATAGGTACTGTGTCAGTAGGCTTTAGATAAATGGCCACTCAGGATTTCATTTTGTATTTTGAGTTTGGAACAGTGCCAATGACCTTCAGGTTCACAGGTTAGGTGGTTAAAGCAACGAAGCAGGAGAAACAAAATGTTTATCTGCCTACTATCTCAGGTGTAATGTCTTTCCAGCCTGACCAAATCAGAATCAGACTGGACATTGAGGCAGTGGAGAGAAGCACCTGAAACTCTGATAATTTTTCTGCAATATTTCCCCTTCCTCTCACCCTGTTACCTATGGCTATGTTTTAGCAGCATGCTTACACATTAAATCATGGGTGGTGAACTTTTTCATGCAAGGATCATTTGGATATTCATAACATCATTTTTGGGCCATACACAATTAATTATCAACTTAAAAATTAGCTTTCTGCCTGGCCTGCATAGCTTAGTGGTTGAGCATTGACTTATGAGGTCACAGTTTGATTCTCTGTCAGGGCACATGCCTAGGTTGTGGAATCAATTCTCCTGTTTGGGGGGTGCAGGAGGCAGCCAATCAATGATTCTCATCATTGATGTTTCTATCTTTCTCTCCCTCTTCCTTTCTGATAAAAAATACACAGACATATGAATATATATATTTAGCCTGCTATATTTGGTCAAACATTTAATTAACTTATTTCTTATGAGATGGCTGGAACTGCTTCTCTTTGGTGAGGCCTGTGATATTAGCTGGTATCGATGCTGTTGCTACTCACAACTGCTTTTCCAAGTTTGCTTCAGTAAGTCTGGAGCACAGTGGACTCTTTGCCATGGTAAATTTTGAAAAGAACTGCTTCCAACAGTTTTTTCCATACACAGATGCATATTTCAATGCATGTCTCGTCAAAGTGGGAAAGTCATC
Organism: Vespertilio murinus; assembly: GCA_963924515.1. Classification (NCBI taxonomy): domain Eukaryota; kingdom Metazoa; phylum Chordata; class Mammalia; order Chiroptera; family Vespertilionidae; genus Vespertilio; species Vespertilio murinus. The sequence goes on from OZ004706.1 coordinate 111,908,925, forward strand.
ATTGCTTATGTAACGTTTATGGAATTCAAGCAGTGGGAGGTTGTAATATATAGCTTTCCGCTCATCATCACTTTGCAGCTGAATGATTTCCTGTTGTAGGTTATTGGGCACATCAGCTGGTTCCAAAGTGAACAGTGTAGCAAACTTGTTTAATTCATTTGTTTACTTTTCACATCCTTGAATCTTTCATTAAATGCTTCAACTAGTTTCCCACATTCAGCAGCATATTCAAGTGTAGTAGAGGCTTTTGTCCTTCCACGGTGTGGAAATGCACCATGTTATTCCTCTGGAATAACACTTTCCCATCAAATTTAGTTTCAAATGATGTCACGTTGGAAATCAGGGAGCTGAGAAGCTGGTTGGGGCCCTGCAGCTGGACATTCAGTTCTGAGAGGTACTTAGTAATGTCCGCCATGAACGCTGATCACACAGCCCCCCCCCACCCACCCTGCTTTCACTGAGTTCCATGACACGTTTTCCCTTCATCTCTATGAACTGCTTGACTTCATCCCACAGTTTGTAAAACCTCATGAGCATGTTCCCCATTCCTCAGCCACCTCACTTCACAGTGGTAAACAAGATCACCGAACTCAGAGTCAAGATCATTCAATAACTCCTTAAACAGGTGGTTGTTGAACCCTCTGCTTTTGACAAATGTATGCATGAGCCACATCTGTGCACAGAGACTTTCTAGGTGTATAATGCAGTGACATATAATTAAATCACTTGGATCAAGACTGAGACCAATTATTTCTTGACAAGTGTAGTTAACTCTTTTTTTTGTTTTTGTTTTTGTTTTTGTTTTTGTTTTTGTGCAAGCCAACCATGGCTGGAGCTCCATCTATAGTATGGTCACTTACATTTTCAAATCTTAGCTCAAACTTTTTCATTGATAAAACAAGTCTCTCAAACAAGTCCTCACCTCTTATAGTGCCAGGCACAGCTCCCAGTGAGAGCAGTTCCTCTCCTGCATCAAGCTCTGCAGTTATCCCACAAATGATAATGGCCTGTTGGGCAGTATTTGTTATGTCTGTTGTTACATCGCAACCCAGAGAGAAAAACTGGAAATCTCCTATGGAATCCTTCAATAATTTTTCAATATCTTGTGCTAAGTCAACAATCTGATCTGAGACAGTTCTCTTAGACAAACTAACACTGAAACAATTTTAGTTTGTCTGGTGCTGGTGCTAACAACTCCACAGCAGCTGTCATAATCTCTTTCACAAACTCTCCCTCTACATGAGGCCTCAGTTTCTTTGTGATTTGTTCACTCATTACATAACTCTTCTGAATAACATTGTCTCTTTCACAATACAGCCAAGTGAAAGAAAGTTTGTTGTGATTCCGAGCGCCATTGGAGAACATTGGTTTTATTGAGAGGCATTTGGTCTTCCAATTCATTACAATTAGCATATTTTGAGCTGTAATGACACCACAGGTTGTCTTTTTTCATTACTGCTAGCATATCACCACAAACTAGGTGCACAGATTGGACTTTGACTTCAAAAAAAATAATCATTGATCTATTTCTCTTGGAAAAATGGACATTGCATCAACTTTCCTTTTTGTAGTTGCCATTTGTAGGGTATCACACCACTTGAGTTTATTTTTTAAATACCTTTATTGTTGAAAATATCCCACATGTCCACTTTTTTCCACCATTGACCCCTTCTAGCCCATGCCCAACCCAGGCCTTTACCACCCTATTGTCTGTGCCCAGGGCTTATACATATATGCATACAAATTCTTTGGTTGATCTCTTCCCATGCATTCCCCCTTCCCCTCCTTCCTTCTAAGGTTCCTTAGTCTGTTCCATGCTGCTTTGTCTCTGCATATATTTTGTTCATTAGATTCAACATATGAGTGAGCTCATGTGATATTTGTCTTTCTCTGACTGGCTTATTTCACTTAGCATAATGCTCTACAGATCCCTTTATGCTATCTCAAAGAGTAAGAGAACCTTTTTTTTAAGCATTCTTTATATATTTTAGATATTAACCCTTTATATGATGCATCATTGCCAAATATCCATACAGTGGGCAAGCTTTTAATTTTATAGATGGTTTCTCTGACTGTGCAGAGGCTTTTTATTTTTATGCAGCACCATTTGTTCATTTTATCCTTAGTTTTCTTTGCACTAGATATATCAGTAAATACATTCTTAGGAGAGATGTCTGAGATTATACTGCCTATGGTTTCTTCAAATATTTTCATGACTTACATTTAAGTATTTTATTCATTTTGAATTTATTCTTGTGTATGGTTTGGTGGGTTTATTCTTGTGTATGGTTTGGTGTGTAAGTTGGTGGGTTAGTTTCATTTTTTGCATATATGTGTCAATTTTCCCAACATCATTTATTGAAACTTCATTGTATATATTCTTACATCCTTTGACAAATATTAATTGAGTATAATGTCTTGGGTCAATTTCTGGGGTCTCTGTTCTGTTCCATTGATCTATATGCCTGTTATTGTGCCAGTACCTGGTTGTTTTGATTACAGTGGCTTTGTAGTATAACTCAATGTCTGGTATTGAGATCTCTCCAATTTCTTTCTCAAGATTGCTGTGACTATTCAGGATCTTTTTTGGTTCCATGAAAATTGTTGAAGTCTATGTTCTAGATCTGTGAAATATGCCGATGCTATTTTAATGGGGATTGCATTGAATCTGTAGATTGCTTTGAATAGTATGGGTATTTAATAATGTGAATTCTACCAATCCATGAACACGGTATAGTCTTCCACTTCTTTATATCATCGTCTATCTCTTTTCCAAAGTCCTGTAGTTTTCCAAGTACAAGTCTTTTACCTCCTCAGTTAAGTTTATTTCAAGGTATCTTACATTTTTTGTTGCAATGGTAAATGGGATTGTCTGTTTAGTTTCTCTTTCTGAGAATTCATTTTTGTTATATTAAAAAAGCATCAGATTCTGGGTGTTAATTTTGTATCCTGCTACCTTACTGAATTCCTTTATTAAATGTAGTCATTATTTGGTGGAGTATTTAGGGATTTCTATGTGAAATATCATAACATCTGTGAATAGGGAGAGTTTTATTTCCTTCTTTCCATTTTGGATGCATTTTATTTCTTCTTATCTGATTGTGGCAAGGACTTCTAGTACAATGTTGAATAAGAGAGGTGAAAGTGGACAACCCTGTATTGTTCTTAGGTGAAATGGTTTTAGTTTTTGCCCATTGTGTATGATGTTGGCTTTCAGTTTGTCATATATGGCCTTTATTATGTTAAGGTATGAACCCTCTGTTCAGACTTTGCTAAGTTTTTATCAGAAATGTGTGTTTGATTTTTTAGAATGCTTTTCTGTGACTATTTACATAATCATGTGATTCTCTTCTTTTAGTTTGTTTGTGTGATGTATCATGTTTTTTGTTTTGTAAATATTGTAATAGCCTTGAATCCTTAGAATAAATCTCACTTGTTTGTCGTGTGATCTTTATATATTGTGGAGTCTGATTTGCTAATATTTTGTTGAGGATTTTAGCATTTGTGTTCATCAGGGATATTGACCTATAATTCTTTCTTTCTAGTGTCTTTTAAAAAAAAAATATATATATATATATATGTTTTTTTATTTTTTTTTATTTTATTGATATTTTACAGAGAGGAAGGGAGAGAGATAGAGAGCTAGAAACGTCGATGAGAGAGAAACATCAACCAGCTGCCTCTTGCACACCCCCTACCGGGGATGTGCCCGCAACCAATGTACATGCCCTTGACCAGAATCGAACCCGGAACCTTTCAGTCCGCAGACCGATGCTCTACCACTGAGCCAAACCGGTTTCGGCTCTTTCTAGTGTCTTTATCTGGTTTTGAAATTGGAATATTACTGACCTCATAAAAAGAAATTAAAAGTGTTCCTTCCTCTTGGATTTTTTTAAATGGTTTTAGTAGCATAGGTGTTTGTCCTTCCTTGAAGGTTTGGTAAAACTCCCCTGTGAAGCTGTCCAGACCAGGGCTTTTGTTTTTGTTTGTTGTTGTTTTGTTTTTTTAGTTACTGCTTCTATTTTATCAGTTGTTATTGGCCTATTCCAGTTTTCTGATTCTTCGTGATTCCATTTTGAAAGTTTGATTTTTTCTAGAAATTTGTACATTTCAGCAACATTGTCCAGCTTGTTGGTATATAGTTCTTTATAGTATTTGTTTACAATCCTTTGTATTTCTATGGTATCAGCTATTACTTGTTTCTTTTCATTTCTAATTTTATTTTTTTGGGTCCTCTCTCTTTGTTTCCTAATAAATCTGGTTAAGTTCACATCAATCTTGTTTATCTTTTCAAAGAACAAGCTCTTGGTTTCACTAATTTTTTGTCCTTTTTGTCTCTATGTCATTTATTTTTGTATCCTTCTTTATTATTGTCTTCCTTCTACTTACTTTTGTTGTTGTTATTGTTCCCTTTCTTATTTTTAATTTATGGGATTAAAAAGTTTATTAATTTTTCTTATTTTTTGAGATAGGCTTGTACTGCTATGAAATTCCTTCAAGGGACTGCTTTTGCTGTGCTCCATTGATTTGGGGTTATTCTGTGCTCATTTTCATTTGTGTCCAATAAGTCTTTTTTAATTTCTTTCTTGACCTTGTTGGTAACCTCTTTGTTGTTAAATAACATGCAGGTACTTCCCCTGGTAGTCATTGTGCTCCCACAGGACGTAGGCCTAAGCACTCAGTTGAATATTCCCTGAGGGCTCCTGGAGTGAAAGAGGGAGCTGGCTGGGTTGAGGGACTACCCCTACCCTAAGTGCACAAATGTTGTGGACTGGGCTTCTAGTATATGATAAAGGGTTAATATCCAAAATATATAAAGAACTCGTACAACTTAACAAAAGTAAAACATATGATCCAATTAAAAATGGGCAAAGGACTAAATAGATAATTCTTCAAAGCAAATTTTCAGATAGCCAAGAGACATATGGAAAAATGTTCAAAGTTACTGGTCATCAGAGAGATGCAAATTAAAAAGACAATGAGGTGTCACCTCACACCTATTAGAATAGCTACTATCAATAAATAAACAGATGAAAAGTGCTGGTGAGAATGTGGAGAAGAGGGAACCCTAGTATACTGCTGTTGAGAATGCAGACTGGTACAGCCATTATGAAAAACAGTATGGAGTTTCCTAAAAAATTTAAATATGGAGCTGCCTTTTGACTTCATGATACCACTTTTAGGAACATATCCTCAGACATCGGGAACACCAATCAGAAAGAATGTATGTACCTTTATGTTCATAGCAACAAAATTTACAGTAGTTAAGTTCTGGGAAAAGTCCAAGTGTCCATCAGTAGATGAATGGATTTAAAAAAAAGGTGTGGAACATTTATACCACGGAATACTGTGCAACAGCAAAAAATAAGGATCTCTTCCTCTATAAGACAGCATGGAGCACCCTGGAGACTATTATACTTAGTGAAATAAGTCAGTCACAGAAAGCCAAGAATCACATGAGCTCACACATATGTGGAATCTAATTAACCAAATAAATTGATGAACAAAATGGAGTCACAGACCTAGAAGCATGGAATGGACTGTGGAATCTCAGAGGGAAGGCGGGAGTGGGTGGGTGGATGGTAAGAGATCATCAAAAGAACTTGAATGCATATATTCATAAGCCTTGAGTACAGACAATAGAGTGGTAAAGGCCTAGGGCATGGGATGGGAGTGGGCTAGAGGGATTAATGGAGGAAAAATGGTATATATGTAATGCTTTCAACAAAAATATTTCATTAAGAATTATTAGATATTCCAAATTAAATTATAGCAGACCAGAGAGTGAAAGAGATAAGAGCAATTAACTAGTTAATATCTATGGATCAACTAACAAGACTGCTCACATTCCTGAATGCATGTTAGATTTCTAAACAATCTCAAGGCATTACTTAGGGGATTACTAGATGCCACCATATTGCACATATGCAAGAACTTTCAGCACTGTTGCTTGAGATCAAATTAGGACATATTTCTTCCTTACAGATTGTGCAAATATTATAGAACTGCCCTCACTTCCCCTTCACTCACCCCTTTTCTGTAGCCAGTATAAATTCTTTTAAAATGTCTTACATATTTCCCAGCCAGTGTGGCTCAAATGGTGAGTGTTTACCCTGGAACCAGGAGGTCACAGTTTAATTTCTGGTCAGGGCACATGCCCAGGTTGTAGTTTTGATCCCCAGTGTGGGTCATGCAGGAGGCAGCTGATTAATGATTCTCTCTCATCATTAATGTTTCTATTTCTCTCTCTCCCTTTCTCTTCCTTTCTAAAATAATCCTATCTAATGAAAGAGTAATATGCAAATTGACTATCACTCCAACACACAAGATGGCTGTCCCATGTGGTCAAAGATGGCTGCCCCCATGTGGACCCAAGATGGCCACCACAAGAGAGCCAGCAGGGGAGAGCAGTTAGGAGGGACTAGGTCTGCAAGAGAGGGCAGTTGGGGTGATCAGGTCAGCAGGAGAGGACAGTTAAGGGTGACCAGGTCTGAAGGGGAAGGCAGTTAGGGGCAATTAGGCTGGCAAGAGAGCAGTTAGGCATCAATCAGGCCGGCAGGGAAGTGGTTAGGGAGTGATCAAGCTGTCAGGTAGAAGTGGTTAGGGGCAATCAGGAAGGCGGTCGGGCAAGCAGTTTGGAACCAGCAGTCCTAGATTGTGAGAGGGATCCCAGATTGGAGAGGGCGCAGGGTGGGCTAAAGGACACACATCCCATATACAAATTTCATGCACTGGGTCTCTAATAAAAATATATTTAAAATACATATAGTAACATATCTTTCTTTTCCAAATCATAATGTATAGGAGCACCCATCAATCCCAGAATGATGGGCATGTTTGTTATCTCTACCCAGCCATGAAGCTGATGGGAATGCTTTCATGCCCCAGGACCTGGATCTTTTCTGGGTAGCACATGGTTTTCAGAAAAGTTTTCAAAATTGAAAGGGTTTTGCTTGATGATACTTAGTTGGAATCTTTCAGAAAATGCAACCATGTACTAATCTGCAGACTTTATTTTAATCCATTCACCTATTTTGAAACTAGGCCATTTTCAAACATGTCTAGTGATACCAGGTTCTTTCCATAAATAAATAAAAAATATTCCCACCCTGCTTTTGGCATTTTCTCATAAATGTGTTTAGGGGAACACAAATTTATCACTGCATTTTTTTTAGAACAAAGTAATAATTATGTGAATAGTAAACTGACCCACCCCCCCAGAAAAGTGTGTCTGAAAGTGAGATATGAGCAGTTTCATCATCAATTAGCTGTGGCTAAGAGGAGCAAGGCTGCTCAAATCCTGGAGGAAAGTCATTATGCAATGGAACCTATCCTGCTCCTGCCACTCAGGACAGATCAGGAATGTGAAAGGATAAACAGAGATGCCACTGATTTTTCAGTAGGAGACAGATTTCTCAAGACAGAAAGCAGAATACCACAGTACTGAACCAATACAAATTTTAAGTTATTTGATGTAAAAGATATGAAAAACAAACAACTAATTTTTTACAAAATGTATGTTGGATCTTGTCAAAATTGTTCAGGAGCTTGATAACATTATCCCAAAACATGGCACCTTGATATATTTAATATCATAAGTTGAACAAGTATGAGAAGAAGGAAGAAACAAAAATATCACTTTTTCTTCCCCATTCTTCTTCTCTGAAAGAGGTCATAAAACTGCCATGTGAAATTGACCCTCCCTCTATCAATGGTTAGGAGGACATTCTTATCACAAGAGACAGAGAACTGGGGTCTGAAAAATCTGTATAAATAAAACTTGCTAAATTAACGCTTATTTTACTAATTACTTGTTCACTGTTTACTACTCTTAATTGGACCCTCTCTGTCTTGTAAACTTTTTCACACAAATTTAATCTTTGTCTAAAAGATAGAAAAGCTTCCTACTCTGGACCCTTCTCTCAAGTTTTCATTTTCCTGGGAAATCCCATGTACATGTAAAAATTCAGTACAATTTGTGTGCTTTTCTTCTGTTAATCTATTTTGTCAGTTTAATTTTCAGAGCCTGATAGGGATCCTAAAGTTCCAAGAAAAATGTTTTTTTCTCCTCTACCATTTCTTGAATGTATCTATCTTTCTGGAATGATTTATATTTTAAAATATTTCCTCTTTTACTAAACTCAGTAAATAGTATTTTACCACTTTCTCATTCATTATTCATTTTATGGATAGCCTACTAGATGATCTACTGAGTGGTTAGTTGTAAAAATCTGAGCAAATATAAAAATGACACAGTATGATCCATTCTCTCCATAAATTTATAATCTGGTTGAAGAAACAATTGTCTAGAATTTGCACCATTGCAGTAATTTCTTAGGTTTAAAGTGTTTACTCCAAAGGAAACTGGTTAAAATAAAAATATATTTTGAGATATGGGAACACATGGGATAATGAGAAAGCCCTACATGATATGTTTCATATCAACAGAGGCTTAGCTATTTCCTTGGATATAAAGAAAAATATATTGAAAGGCATTTTGAGCCCAGCCAGCATGGCTCAGTGGTTGAGTGCCAACCTATGAACCAGGAGGTCATGATTTGATTCCCAATCAGGGCACATGACTGAGTGGTTGTGGGTTCGATCCCCAGTATGAAACCTCTATGTGACTAGGCAGAATCCTTAGCTTTTAGGGTAGATGGTGCTACCAATCACTGAGAGATTATGGAAGGATAAGTTTTGACTGATTGCATGACTAATTTAGAAAAATCTATGTATATAAAAGCCTAGTGACCATTATGAAAGAATGGCCAGAATGAACAGTCGCTATGATGCACAATAACCACAAGGGGGCAAATGCTCAACACAGGAGCTCTCCCCAGCCTGCAGGCCTTGATCACCAATGGGCCCTGCCAGCCAACCTCCTGGTTCCTCCCTCTAGCCGGTAGGCTCCACTTGCCTGATAAGGGCCAGGCCCTGGGCTGGGATGGAGAACTGGGGGAGGGTGGTGGTGATGGAAGGAGGAGGGGAGGAAACAGGGAGGCAGGGAGACGGGGAACCTAATCAGCCCTGATCACCAACCAGGCCTATGGACCCCACTTGTGCATGTATTTCATGCACTGGGCCTCTAGTGTGGGTATATTTTTCTTAAATTCCTCTTCACAGACTTTAGGAATGAAATTTTCCATTTGCATGTTAGGAGTTGGGCTTAATTTTCTTTCCCAAAACATAAATGTCCATATTGACTTCACATACATCAAAATGTACTAGAAAACTTTCTCATAGCCTAATCAATTATTTTTATACTAGAAGCCCAGTGCACAAAATTTGTGCATGAAGGTGGGGTGTCCATCAGCCCAGCTTGCACCCTCTCCAATTTGGGACCCCCCAAGGGATGTCTGTCTGTCCAGTAGTCCCAGGCCTAAACAGGCAGTCAGACATCCCTCTCATAATCCAGGACTGCTGGCTCCCAACTGCTTGCCTGCCTGCCCCTAACCACTTCTGCCTGCCAGCCTGATCACCCCCTAAACACTTCCATGCCAGCCTGATTAATGCCTAACTGCTCCCCTGCCAGCCTGATTGCCCCTAACTGCTCTTCCCTTCAGGCCTGATCATCCCTAACTGCCCTCCCCTGCAGGTTTGATTGTCCCTAACTACCCTCCTTTTCAGGCCTGGTCCCTCCCAACTGTCCTCCTCTGCTGTCCACCTTATGGTGGTCATCTTGTGTCCGTGTGGAGCAGCCATCTTGTGTGTTGGAGTGATGGTCAATTTGCTTATTACTCTTTTATTAGATAGAATAGGTCCATATAATTACTATTCTTTCCCCCAATCAATAACTATTGGAATTTGGTTCCCAGGACCCAATATATTTTACTTCATTCTTCTTTATATCTTCTATAGCTGCATAACAAGAATATAGATTTCTGCTTTGGTATCTGCTTTACTCTTTGTTTGTTTTTGTCTTTTGACATCAGTATATTCCTATTTTTGTATTTATTCTTAACTTTAGGAGAAGATCACCCCTTGAGCCAGTAATCAGTTTATGTCTGTTAGTGATAGGTTTGTCAGATATCTGATTGTCATTTTCTCTTTGATTTCACCTCTCACAGCATAATGACTACCAATTTGGCTCACCTTGAAGTCTGAGCAATGCATAGTATATAATCTATTAATATTTAAATTTTGTAATTATGTGAAGTAACATTTTATTAGATAGGATTTGTATTTTGTCTACAGAAAGATAGATGATTCACCTGTTTTACAATGGGTTTTTCATATATTTATTTAACCAGTACAGTTTACTCAATAAAAACTCACACAATGGGTGGAAAATAGAAGAACTAAGATATCTCAAATTGTTCTTCTATAAATTTCAGTCTCATTAAAGTAAAAGAACACACCTGTTAGCCATTTTAGTTTATTTCCTAAAAATATTTAATTCCGTTTTGCTTTACCTACAGATAAAATGGATTTGGCAACTGCCTGATGAATATTGGCTGTGTAAGAAAGTCAATCCAAAAACAAATAACATTTCTGTGAAGACAATTTTAGAAGCAATATTTTAATCCTTATCTGAGAATATGTTTGTTGATTTTAGAGCTAGAGGAAAGGTAGAAAGAGTGAGAAAAACATCAATTAGCTGCCTCTCCTGTGTTTCCAAATCAGGGATTAAACCTGAAATCTTTAGGTATACAGGATGATGCTCCAACCAACTGAACTACACTGACCGGAGTTAGAAGCAATTTTTAAAGTAAAAATATTAAATCTTTAATTTATTTTATTTAGGTAACATTCTAATTTAAAATGCCTGTCAACTTAATTTATAGTTATTCAAACAACTACTCACATAACTTCTTATGTTCAGAACTCTAGCAGATATACAAATTCATAGTTAAGGGAATTCACAAAGAAGTCAAATGAAAAAAAAATCCTAACCAAAAGTTATTTTAGTTATCAAATCAATTGTCCCTTTATTGCTTTTGCATATACCAACTCTCAGACATACAACACACGTTCACACATTAATTTAGTCCTATAAGAAATTATAATTCACCAAAGCTTTGTTTGGTTTTCATCCTTTTAAAAACCTCCTCAGATCTATTTCCCTGCTGTCCTATTTTCTTTTAGCTTCATCCTTAAGACAGCCTCTCTCTGTGATTTGAAACATTTCCCAGTGTCTATTGCAGTGGCTAATTTTTCATCTTATTAATACCAATAATATGATGCATTTGAGCACGCTGCAGTGTTTTGATAAGATTCCGTGGGGGTCTAGCCTTTTCCAGCTATATAAAAATGTCCAAAACATAAAGCATCAGGCCAAAAATGTGTGTCCTGCTGATCATTTGTACCATAGGAGATTAGAACACACAGTTGAAGCTTGTGCTATAGAAATGTATTTTGAAGACAGGAGCCATGCAGAGGGCTTCATTAAGTTCTAAACACTTCAAAATGAAAAATGGGAGGAAAGTATCTTGGACAACAAGACAGCACGAGAATAAACTGCATAACCATTATGAAAAGTAAAGGGGGGTATTTGATTTATACAGTATTGATTTCAACTCTGTTTCAATGAAATGAGAAAAAAAATGAAGTTTCAAGAGGGGAAAATTAAGGATTATACTTTTCTCAGACATTGGTCACTTTGAGATTGCTTATTCATGCCTTCCATCAGTCTCAACACTCAAAAGAGAGGAAAAACACTGGTTTCACAGTATAATGAACAAAGCAATAAAAATATTTATTTAATTTATCCTAAAATGTTTAGAACAAAAATCTATAACAATTTAAGCATGCCAGCTTTTATAGATATAATTCCTAAGAAAATTATAGTTAGCCTTAGAGCATATACAAGACAGGGAATTGTGAAATCTGGTATAGCATATATATCGATTTAGCAATCAGACTGAGTAATAAATTTCTAATTTGCTCTTGAGAGATCATGCAATAAGCTATTTGAAGAACAAAATTTAACATGTTAAAAGATTTGAGCTAAACAATTAATGACTTATCATTAACAATTCATCAGAGGAGTACTATCTGCTATAGAGAAGAAAAATATTCTGTTTCCTACCACATTTGTCATGTCAAAGGGTATTATGAAATCTTTGCCCACATGACTGCCTGAAAGTCATTGTCATGTCCACATTTGGTTATGTCTTATACTAAGCAAGGCAAATAAGAGATGCAATCTAAATACTAAAAGAAAGAAAGAAAGAGAAAGAAAGAAAGAAAGAAAGAAAGAAAGAAAGAAAGAAAGAAAGGAAGGAAGGAAGGAAGGAAGGAAGGAAGGAAGGAAGGAAGGAAGGAAGGAAGGAAGGAAGGAAGAAAAGTAATGAACTTAAAAACATAAAAATTCTTAAAAGCAAATAAATGCTACACTAAGCAAAATCAATTTTTTTAAACTATTATTTCAGCCTAAGTAGCTAAACTTTAGGTCTCAGTTTTCTACTTCATTTTTCAATTGGCCACAAAGCACTTGAATGTACTAGAAAGACATTGACCACTATCCTAACTATCCACACATCAAAGAGGCCTCTGTGTGAGTCTTTATGTATTTCTATCAGCATTGTATGCAACAAATATTTTATTGTACACAAAAGGTTGTACCACAGAGTAATCAAAGTTGACTCAAATTTCCATTTCTCTCTTTTTGGTGGAAATTCACTATATCATACTGGTAATAAAATTGTTAGTTGACCTAAAAGCTATGTTGAACATTTTTTCTTAGTAAAGAGAATTTATCTTTTTATTTTTTAAAATAAATCTTTATTGTTCAGATTATTACAGGTGTTCCTCTTTATTTTTTGCCCCCATAACTCCCCTCCACCTGATTCCCCATCCCACCCCATGCCGTTAACCCCACCAATGTCTTCATCCATAGGTGTAAGATTTTTGTCCAATCTCTTCCCAAACCCCTTTCCCCCTGAGAATTGTCAGCCTACTCCCTTTCTATTATATTCACCAGTCCATTCAGTTCTTTCGATTTTTTATTTAATTGATTTTTAGATTCACTGACCACTAGGTACACTGGCTTCTGAATCTCCAATGGGGTACAGGTCAGCTATTGTCTGAGGCCACCCTGCAGGAGCTATAGCAAGAACTATAGTTTTCTCTTCTACTTTGAGTTTGGAGGTTTTGGAACTATCTGAACAGGGTTGCAAGTTTGCTAGTTTAAGCTGCAATAGGGAAGGCCTTTCATATGCAAAAGTCGCTGCTTGGATCTTGGATGGGTTGTAGGCTGTGTGGGGTGGGGTCTCAGTGTGTCACCAGGCTAAGGCATGGCAAACAGTGATGGCTGCCAGCCAGCTGTCCCCGTGCCTCCAACCATGTTCCTATGTCCTGTGCCTGTGCCCCAGTACAGCAAGCAGTTATTCCTGTGTGCAGCTCTGCAAGCAAGCCACCATCACTTTCCGACCCGATGGCAGACAGTTCCAGCTTCTCCCCATAGGAATTTGGTCCCACACATCTCCCCAGAAACTGGATTTCAGAGAAATTGGGAGCTTGTCTCCCTTTGGGTTGAAGAAAACAACACCCGTCTCCAGTCTGGATCTTGTGTGCCTCCGTACGTACCTCAGCTTTTCAGAGCTTGTACACTGAATGCACTTTTCTCTTTGTTCTAGTTGTAGAACTTCCACTCAGCCAGCTTTCCTGTTTATTCATTGTAAGAAAGTAAACAATATTAATATATACAAAATACAAAATATGTGTTGACTATTTGTGTTATTAGATAGGCTTCCAGGCAACAGTAGGCATTGATTAGTACATTAAAATCTCCATCTAATAAGGGGGTGTTCATTGAAGTTGAAAGTCATTATATAATAAAGGAGGTTTTCCAAATGCATATGTTAAAAAAATAATAAATTAGTTTACCTGTTCATATAATTAAAATTAAGTACATATGAAAAGTTTAATTTCACATATTTTTATATGTGTATTGCTGTAATTTTAAATTTATACTGAATAGGCCTAGTACAATAGTAGGAAAACTCATTAGGCAACAGAGCCAAATGTCAACAGTACAACGATTGAAATTTCTTTGAGAGTCAAAATTTTTAAACTTAAACTTCTTCTAATGCCACTTTTTCAAAATAGACTCACCCAGCCCATGATATTTTGAGGAAGAGACACACTCAAGGGGCCAAAGAGCTATGTGTGGCTTGTGAGCTTTGGTTTGCTGAACACAGGTCTAGTAAATGCATGGATTCATCATGAGTAAACAAATGCACACAGCTGGGATGTGGCTTAGTGCATGTGGGAACATTGGCTGGTAAGTATTAAAACTGTGGCAGAAAGTCATGCCAAGCAACAAGAGAACCAATTACTTCATGTGACTCAGTTTGATCACCTGCTATAATTTGCTGAACATTGTTTTTTCTCTTTAATTTGAATTCTTTATTGTTTAAAGTATTACATAAGTTTCCTTTTTCACCCATTGACCTCTCCCCTATCATCCCCACCTCCCAACACATGCACCACCCCAGCCCCCCCCCCCCACGTCTGTGTCCATTGGTTTTGCTCAGCATGCATACAAATCCTTTGATTGATCTCTTACCCTCACCCCCGCCTTCCATCATAGGTTGGACCATCTTGATGCTTCTATGACTCTCTGGATCTATTTTTGTTCATCAGTTTATGTTGTTCATTATATTCCACAAATGAGTGAATCGTGTGATTATTTAACTTTCTCTGACTGGCTTATTTTACTTAGCATAATGCTCTCCAGTTCCATCCATGCTGTTGCAAATGGTAAGAATTTCTTCTTCTTTATAGCAGGGTAATATTCCTTTGTGTAGATGTACCACTGTTTTCTAATCCATTCATCTGCTGATGGACACTTAGGCTGTTTCCAAATATTAGCTATGGTGAATTGTGCTGCTATGAACATAGGGGTGCATATATCCTTTCTGATAGGTGTTTCTATTTTCTTGGGATATATTCCTAGAAGTAGGATTACTGGGTCAAATGGAAGTTCCATTTTAATTTTTTGAGGAAACACCATAGTGTTTTCCATAGTGGCTGCACCAGTGTGCATTCCCACCAGCAGTTCCTTTTTCTTCACATTCTCCACAACACTTTGTTTGTTTTTTTGTTGATGATAGACATTCTGACAGGTATGAATTGGTACCTCATTGTTGTTTTGATTTGCATCTCTTGGATGATTAGTGATTTTGAGCATGTTTTCATATGTTTCTCAGCCTTCGTATGTATTCTTTAGAAAAGTGTCTATTCAGGTTCTTTGCCCATTTCTTGATTGGATTGTTTATCCTCCTTTTGTTAAGTTGTATGAGTTTCCTATAAATGTTGGAGATTAAACTCTTATGGGAAATAACATTGGCAAATATGTTCTCCTATACAGTGGGCTTTCTTGTTGTTTTGTTGATTTTTTTAACTGTTCAGAATCTTTTTATTTTGATGTAGTACCATTTGTTATTTTCTCCCTAGTTTTCATTGCCTAGGAGCTGTATAGGTAAAGATATTATTACAATAAATGTTTGCTATTTTACTCCCTATGGATTCTTCTAGGATTTTTTTCCCTTCTTATATTTAAGTCCTTTATCCCTCTTGAGTTTATTTTTGTCTGGTGTAAGTTGGTAGTCTAGTTACATATTTTTAAAAAGATCCTGAATAGTTGCAGAAATCTTGAGAAAGAAGAACAAAATTGGAGGGATCACAATACCACAAATCGAGCTATACTACAAAGCCACTGTTCTCAAAACTGCCTGGTACTGGCATAGGAACAGACATATAGGTCAATAAAACAGAACAGAGAACCCAGAGTTCAACCCAAGCCATTATGCTTAATTAATATTTGACAAAGGAGGCAAGAGCATATGATGGAGTCAAGACAATCTCTTCAATAAGTGCTGTTGGGAAAACTGGACAGATACATGCAAAAAACAACAACAACATTGTTTATGTGTGGTTACTATTGGATTTAAATATGTAAACTATAGTTCTAGATAGGTAATGTTTATTTATTATTCACCAAAATCTGTTTTATATTATAGCTAATTAATAATAAAAAATAACCTGTTATTTTAATTATAAGTAGCCCTTGGTTAAAACCATTTTAAAATAAACAGAGTATTAATTTTCACATATGATATACAGACTGGAAATTTTGCCCATTAAATTTGAAGTTCATTAAATTGATGTACAGAAAATCAAGAGTTTAGTGTAGTTAAATTTTGGGGGAGTCAAAACTTACACATTTATTTTTGACTGCATGAGGATTGGCAACCCTAGCCCCTGTGTTATTTAAAAGCCACCTGTATTTGAAGATATTATCTGGTGCATCCTGACAATGAAGAAATTCAGAATTATAATCTTGTTTTGTGAAATATTAATGACAATGACCTTGAAAAAGTTAAAAAGACCTTAAAATTATAGTGTTTTTTTTTTTAGGAATCTTTCTACAAAACAAAAACACAAATATAATCATAACATTCTTTCTTATGATGAAAGCATAGATCACGTGGTTTGTTTAATTAAGTTGTTGACATTCTGAGATTGTCATTTGTAATATATATATATTTGTAACATTCTGAGATTGTCATACGTAATATATATATTTGTTATATATATAATCTTTATTTGTAAGACATATATATTTGTAATGTATATACCAACATGTCACCAGAGAGCCACGTTGGAAAGATAATGTTTTGGAAAAATTAAAAATAAATCAAATACTTCATCATATTTTATTGATCTTTAGCTATAAACTTGTTCATAATCACTTAAAACAATTGTAAACAAAGATTTTAATGCAAAATGATGATTAGAGTGTGCTTTGAAAATGTAGAATGAGATTATCTTGACAGCTGCTTCACACGAACTATTAAGACACTTAAGTTGCAGTATTCTCAAAAGAATAAAAATTAATATTCTGTGAAGCTGCATGTAAGTGGAAGCCCTCTTAACTATCTGAAAAGTTCAAGCTAGTTTTAGCTCTTCTGATTTCTGACTGTCTACAAAAACAAAGTGAAGTGAAAAGTAAAGCAAGTTATCTTGGCTAACCAAGTAAAAATAATTATCTGCAAGTTAGAAATAGGCAATTGTTGAGGCATGAATATCCAGATTGATATACTATCTATGTTGATCAAATAACATTAAGCTACCTTGTCTTGATTGTGTAGACAAGGGGGAAAATGATAATATCTTTAAGAACATCTAAATTCCATCCCTAACCATGACTATATTTCCCTTCAGAACAGGTTTACCCAAGAGACCAAGCACAAATTAGAATAAGATGAATATGAAAAAAAAAATCCAATATCATGTAATGATAATACTATAGCCCTGATGGCCACATAGTCTTCAATGGCACCCCAGGCCAGAAAGGAACAAAGAGAAAACTGTATCAAATACAGAGATGCATATCTCATTTCTACTTAGAGACCTCAAACTTGTGTAGGGAATTTTAACCAAATAAAGTATGAAGAGAAATAAGTACATAAATCAACTCAAGTTTTTAATAGATGATATTAAAACTAAGTGAGTGATTGAGATGAAGAGTGATTTGCTCTAGAGCAGGCCGTTGAAGTTTTCCTTTAGAAGATGCAATGCCTAGCTTGGTCCTTTGCTTCGGAGTTTCTCTTAAGATGATAATTAAGGTGTATTCTGGGATAATGTCTCTAGAGGTTTGACTGAGACAGGATCCTGTCCCCAACTCAGTTATGTTTGCTGGCAAGATTCAGTTCTATTTGGATTATTGAACTGAGAACTTCAGTAGATGGCTATTGGTCATGGGCTGCCTCAGGTCCTTGCCACATGGACTTGCCAATGTGGCAACTTTCTTTATCAAAGCCAGAAGTGGTGAAAGTTCTCTAGCAAGATGGAAGTCAGAATCTTGTTAATCTAATTATGAAAGTAACATCCCTCTAGGTTGAAATATTCTATTAGCACCATTTTAAAACATAAAGAGGCCATCAAGAGTACTAATGTTACTAAAATGATAAAGGTGTGAAAAAAAGTTACCAAAAGGGAGGAAGATTACATTCTACCTCCTCAATTGTCTATTATCAGTTTCTTTCACTTCTTTAGCAATATGAGCACTCTTGCTGGTCTCTTTATGTTTTAAAGTTATGCTAAACATTGAGTTCCCCAGCAACAAAAGCATTCTCTCCTTTGTTTATTGCCTGAGAGACTTTTTTTTTTCATGCTGAGATATCAGCATGAGAGGGTTGTC
Source organism: Vespertilio murinus (assembly GCA_963924515.1). NCBI lineage: Eukaryota > Metazoa > Chordata > Mammalia > Chiroptera > Vespertilionidae > Vespertilio > Vespertilio murinus. Next base: position 111,927,073 of record OZ004706.1, read on the forward strand.
AGTTCAAAAACCAAAAGTTGGTTCAATAACCAAGCCATTTTTTTTTCCTGTGAACAACTTGGTAGAGAAATGAGTTTGTTTATATTAAATGATCTCCTATTTTAAAATAATATTTCAAAATGATTGAGAAAAGATAGGAAATGTTAAAAATGAACATTTAATTTAGCATCTAAATAGTGCACTGAATATTGTATGCATGTATGTTCAAATATATTTGTATGGTAATAATTTAATGAGAAAAATTGTGGACTGAAGTGACTATAATTCTTTTTTTTAATATATATATTTTATTGATGTTTTACAGAGAGGAAGGGAGAGAGATAGAGAGCTAGAAATGTCGATGAGAGAGAAACATCGACTGCAGCTGCCTCTTGCACACCCCCTACCGACGATGTGCCCGCAACCAATGTACATGCCCTTGACCGGAATCGAACCTGGGATCTTTCAGTCTGCAGACCGACGCTCTACCACTGAGCCAAACCGGTTTCGGCCAGTGACTATAATTCTTAATATTTTATTACAGTTTTAGAAAAATATATATTCAGCATAAGCTAGATAACAACTATCTACTTTCAAGATTTTCTTACCATCTTTATGCCCACAATAATACAAAATCAGATATGTTTAATTATTTCTGCAAAAGAAGTTAAATGAAATCATACATTTTTTTTCCTTTACATCAAGCCAAAATAATCCAACCCTTTTATTTAAAAACAAAAATTATTGCATTGGCCTAAATTATACAAATTGGCTATCTTTTTTCTTTAGCATTTATCTCTGTTGCTTTCTTTATCAAACCCAGTCTTGATTAGCCCTATTATGATTATATAGTTAATGTGCCTTTTACCAAAATTAACCTTATTGTAAAATAGACAATCATCTTAACAATATTTGCATATCTGTTTAGTAGAGCAGTATTGAATCGAAATGTTCATGACTTTTCAAAAAGCAACAAATTCATTAGCTAAGCATTAAAATTCGCTTTGTAATATATAAACATTAGCAACTGCTTAAGCTATTAAGCAAATACTCTGATTTGAATTTAATTTCTCTTTGTTTCCTTCATCACAATGGCTTGTTTTCCACAATGGTTCTCATAGACATCAAATTTTTCTTAGGCAATTAAGATGGATGTGATTATAAAATTTCTACTGCAGAATTCCATAATTGGTTTCTCATAATGACTTGTTAAACCATTTTTTTTTTTTTGGTTTGCAGGTTTAGTATGATAAATAAGGTAGAATCTAAATATCATCCTGTTTTCCATTTGATCTCTCCTCTCTCCATAGTATTTTGCTGTATTTATTTACTAAAGTGCTAAAAAGTATTAAACACATACAAATCTAATTTAACAGAGTATCCTAATATATAAAAAGTAAGGGGCCATCATGACTAAAACAACCAGACAGATGACTGAACAGCAGGCTGCATGGGGTGACAAGGCTGGCAAGGGGGTTAGTGAGGGACAACCAAATGACTGAACGTCGGGCTACATGCGGCAACCAAGCCAGCAGGAGTGGGGGTAGTTAGGGGCAAGGAGGCTGACAGGGAGACAGTTGGAGGTGACCAGGCCTGCATGGGGGCAGTCAGAGGTGACAAGGCCAGCGGGGGGGGGGGGGATTTAGGGGCAACCAGGCTAGCAGAAGGGGGAAGTTGGGGATGACCAGGTTGGCAGGGCAGGCAGTGAGAAGTTATTAGACTGGCAGGGGGTTAGTGAGGGATGACCAAATGACCAAACAACAGGCTATGTGGGACAACCAGGCTGGGGGGGGGGGGGGAAGGGAGGAATTGGAGGTGACTAGGCCAGCAGGGGGGCAGTTGGGGCTACCAGGCCAGCAAGGGGGCAGTAAGGGGTGACCAGGCTGGCAGAGGGGACAGTCAGAGGTGACCAGTCCAGCAGGCAGAGACAGTTAGGGATGATCAGGCTGGCAGGGGGGCAGTTAGGGGTGATGAGGCAGGCAGGCAGGTGAGCAGTTAGGAACCAGCAGTCTTGGATTGTGAGAGGGATGTCTTACTGCCAGTTTAGGCCTGATCCTGGGGTGCTGGCTGGGCTGAAAAGATCCCACTCCATGTATGAATTTTGTGCCCAGGCCTCCAGTTAAAAAAGAAGCAAATGTTAATGCATAATGAGTATAATTCATTAAAAGTGTTTACAGAATATCTTTTAGAATAGATGTGTGCTATTCAATATGTAGATTAAAACCTGTTTTACCAATTATATAAAACTAGAGGTCCAGTGCGCAAAATTCATGTAAGAGGGGTGTCCCTTAGCCCAGCCTGCACCTTCTCCAATCTAAGACCCCTTGAGGGATATCTGACTGCCCGTTTAGGCCTGATACCAGTAGGATCTGGCCTAAACAGGCAGTTGGACATCCCTCTCACAATCCAGGACTGCTGGCTTCCAAGTGCTCGCCTGCCTACCTTCCAGATTGCCCCTTACTGCTTCTGCCTGATAGCTGGATCACCCTCTAACCACTCCCCTGCCACCTTGATTAATGCCTATCTGCTCCTCTGCCAGCCTATTAGCCCCAAACTGCCCTCCCTTTCAGGCCTGGTCACCCCTAACTGCTCTCTACTCACATCATGGGCAGGACTCAGGCCAGGGGTCTCCTATTTGGGAAGAACTTGGCCCAGGGTCCTTCCTTGTTGTATCTGAAGCATGGGTCCAGAGGAAGTTTAGCCTCTGACTTATCCTTGACTGGAGGACCAGCACTTCTTTTTGAGTCCATGAGGGTGGCGGCTAAGAGTTGGAAGGTCTCCTTCTGGGCCTCAGCCTTGGCATAATCTCGCCTTTATTTTTGGATTTGGGTCTTCTTATTTCTATTATTAAATTCCTTAAAGGCAAGGATAATGAGACGTTTTTGAGGGGTTTGAGGATGTGAGTCTATTTTCTGAAGTTTGTCATATATACCTGGGGCTTATTGGAATATAAAACAGGTGATCAGAACAAGGATTTCCTCTGGGCAAGTAGGGTCTCAGGTGGTTAATTTCTGTAAGGCCTCTGTGAGGTGGGAGAGGAAGAGAGCTGGGTTTTTGTCTGGGCCTTGAGTGACTTTATTGAGTTTGTCATAGTTGGGCAGCCTTTATGAGTCCAGCAATGAGACAGGTGAATATGGCTAAGGATCCAGTGCCCTGAAGAACTGATCTGTTAGTCCCATCTTGGGTCAGTTTGGGGGACCACGTCAGCATCAACCATACTGACTACTGCATTCTGCTATGAAGATCATTGCCATGGTCCTGAGCTGCTAGTCAGATGCACCCCTTCTCCTCTGGGTTTAGATAGGAGAATGGATGACTTAGATGTAAATCCAGGTCAGATCCTAGGACTGAGTCAGGCATTCAAATTCCCTATTAAATTTGGTGGGTTAATGGAAAAGGACCTGAGATGCGTCTCAATCTGTGTAAGGTCAGATGTGGAAAATTGAATGTCTACCCAGACAGTACCCTCAGTTCTTGCTACCTCCCACAGGGCAGACTTTGAGTGGCCCAAGAGCAAGTGTTAGGTGAAGCAAAAGCTGTATTGGAACTCGAATTCAAGGGATTGGGGTAGGTGTCCCCACTGCTAAACAAATCACCATGAGAAACTAGGGGGTGACCTTCTGGACTGGGTGTCCCCACTCCAGAAATTCCCAAACTAAATGGCTGAGGATTCTTCTGGCCTAACTCTAAGACTTTTGAAAAGAGAGACTTTGAAGAAGTCATGAGAGAGAGTGGGCAGAAGACTCAAGACAAAGGAAACTGTGGAATGCCAGTCACCTAGAGAAGATAGGCCAGTGTGGGATGGAGGGTCATCAATGGAGAAGGAGTAGTTCCTGATCCAGTATCCTCCTTGGCTGGTTTGGGAGGGCCCATAAGAAAGGGAGGCCTAATCAAGGCTGATGAGCCAGTCACCCCAACTAGGATTTGAAGGTAAGCTCAGAACAAGCTGTCACTGCTTGCTGCTCTCCAAGTAGCAAACTTAGGGTGACTGAAATTGGAGTGATGGTTCCCCTTCCCTGTGGAACCCTCCTGGGTTTCAGTACCAAATGTTAGGGTCCCTGAAGGAGGAATGCATAAGGAAAAGTAATAAGGGATTATAAATTTATTAGTCATCTGGAAATCCAAATAGGCTGAGTCCCAAAATGATGCTAGTCCCAAAGACATTTTTAAAGCTTTTTAAAGGCCTCTAGGCAGACTTTTTCTGGGCAGAGAATTCTCCATGCTGGTCTGGATCCTGGGAAGGTCTGGAAGGGAAAGATAATGATCTTAGCAAGTGGAATGTTGTCTAAGCAAAAGGGAATATCTATTGTGAAGTGGCCTAAAAGTCAGTTCCCAGAGGAAGGATATCAATTCAATTATTTGATCAAATCTAACAGATACCTCAGAACTTAAATGATTACATGAAAAAACTAAAAGCATAGTCTAGATGTCTAGTTCATCCTCAAATTGCATGCTTTATAAAAGAGAAACCTAAAACTTTGTTTTTGTGTGGTTATATATATATATATATATATATATATATATATATATATATAATGGAGGTATAGAGAGTTCACAAATAAATAGTACACAAATAAATAAATCAGTATTAAGTATGAAGACTCATCAAGGAAAATGATTTGATAATAGAGCTAATAACAATGTGATGATAACTAAGAGTAGAGTGGTACAAACTGAGGAGGAGCTAACAGTTAATCTGAGACCTGAGGAGAGAGAAGAGAAGCACCTATTCAAAGAATTGGTGAAAGAATTGCAGGGCAAGGAAACAACTTGTGCTGAAATTCTGAGAGAATTTTTACATATTTACAAAGGAAAAATTATGTGGATTCACATGATATACTCTATCTAATTGGCAATTGAAAATGCAGGTACTACTAGTATTACCATATTTGAAACATGGTTGGTGATTAATAAATGATAAATATTTATATGCTTAAAATCTTGGATTGCTTAAAGTTTGTGTGTGTGGTTATTTTCGCAGTGATGTAGTTTAGAAAGAAGAACCAAAACATTTAAAAATGGAAAGAAATGCTCAATAGAATTACAAAAATTATAATTTATATAACATTTGTGGTGGATTTCACAAATACTATCTTACTTCTGATGATGACCCTGACAGGTAGGTAAGAAAATAATGCTTATATTTATTGATCATATAGAGAAGATCTGCAGATGAAAAATATTAAGTACAGTTAGGATACTGTTCTACCCTACTTCCATGCATCATGTGAACAGAAAGCAAAGTAGGTGCTTAGTAAATACTTCCTGGATTTAAAGCTAGGAAACAAGCAATTCATTTCAGAAAATTTCGAACTACAAATATTGAAGCAAAATTATATTTGATTGAAAAATAATACTTCTGATTAACTTAATTAGTTAGAAAATGCATTTCATTATTTCAACTTCAAAATATACTGTAAATAGGTGTAGTATTGTGATGTTTTTAGTGATGTCTTAATTATTCTGTTTACAAATAAAGTGCACTTAAACAAAGGAAATAGGATGTAATGTCAATAAAAGAAACTTTCTTTTGAGATTCAGTGAAAAAATAAGCATTGAGTTCAGTTGAATTCCACTGAAATCCAATTCTGACAATATTTGCTGGGCCCCCATGCAAGCTACTTAGAGCCTCTAAGCCAGAATATGCTCATTTACAAAATGGAAATAATACTACACCTGGATTATCTGATTCTTTGAAAATAGCTTTAAAATTTCAACAGCTCCTAGATGGTCCCCTAAAATATTAAGAATAGTGACATATTAAAACATTCTCAAGATCCACACATTAAAGGAATATAGCAGATTGAGAGAACTAATGGATGCAAATTTATAACAGACACTTATTAACTTTAACATTTTATCAAAATGGTACTATTGAACATATGACTTTGTGGACATCACTCATTCATAAAGTTGCTAGGAGTCAAGACCAACTTAATGGCACATAAAATACAATAAAATAATCAAAACTAGATCAAGTTTTATTAATAATACTAATTCAAGTTAATATTTTAAATATTTATATGAACCAATAAATAACAGTATATTGCAATTATTTTTTTTTTAATTTTGGTACCATACTTATTCCATTCTTCAGAAGGAAAATATAAGTGCCACTTTTATACATAATAATAACTCACAAGATTGCAAAAAAACAAACAAACAAACAAAAAAACACATAAGATTTCCGTTACCTAAAATATCTCTGTCACTGACTGATGTAACTTTAATTCATGAGAAAACATTGGAATTTTGTCATTAAATGGAAATTAGAGAATGGCTGTTCAATGACAAAAACAAATAGAGACAAATTAATATGGTTTAACTTTCATATTTAATTTATAATCATGCATTAGCTTCATATGTGAAACTATTCCCTAGTAGGAAATGAAGGAGTGGTGTGGGGAGATGGGGGAGGGAAGACATAGGAGGAGTGCAAAACATTTCAGATTCATGCTTCTTAAAATGGCACCATAGCCTGTCTGCTGTGGTTCAGTGATAGCGCATCTATCCATGAACCAGGAGGTCACGGTTCAATTCCTGGTCAAGGCATATGCCCTCGTTGCGGGGTCGGTCCCCAGTTGGGGGCATGCAGTAGGCAGCAGATCCATGATTCTACCTCATCATTAACGCACCTATCACTCTTTCCCTCTCTTTTCCTCTCTCTAACATTAATAAAAACATACTTTAAAAAAATGTAGCACCATAATGCAATCACACACACACACAACAACAAACAAACAAACAAAAACAGAAAAAAATATGAAATAACTTGTTTTGGTGAGTTACAAAGGGGAGCAAAACCAAGTTACGATATTTTAAAGAAAAAGGAATCAAGAAAACAGACACATAGTTTTGTTGATTTTTGGGTGAGTAAACCTTACCTAGACTTTACATCCACGGTGCCATACACCATAGATTATGTTACTTTTGAATAATTCTTTCAGATAAAACAATGCTAAGGAGAATACCATGACTACTTTACCACTAGATTATATAAAAGCTGGAACTTCATAGCATACAAAACCCCACAATCTCAACTCAGAAAAAAAAATGATCTTATTGTTTTTCCTTTGTGGTGTATTAAAAACAGCAAACTATCTGTAACATTAATGAATCATATTTTCATTAAAAAAAAACTAAATTTAAGTACATTGACATTTGGATGTTTCTTTCATCCATTTAATTTCCTGGGCTCTCTGTTCAATGTATTTGGAGAAAACAAACGAGCAAACAACACCCCTCCACCCCCCAAAAAAAAATAACTTCTTAAAATATTTTTAAGTAGATAAAATTATTGTTGGCCTCAAATTAATCGTAACAACAAAATTAGAGTAAACCAAGTATTGATTAATCTTCTTCTGTTTAGTTATAAATGTTTTGCTCTTATTTCAATTCAGCACATTATATTTTTTTGTTAATGCTTGTAACGTTTTTATTTTTCTTGCCAGGGTTAACATTATAACTCCCTTTCTTTCTGTCCAACCATGCATCTTTCTATCCTTCTGCTACTGCTGAATTTGAAGGCTTGCGAGTGTACATATCTTGGTAAATACAATCAGTGTTTCCTCCACAAACACAGACAACCAAACAGGAGAGAGAGAGAGAGAAAGAGAGAGAGAGAGAGAGAGAGAGAGAGAGAGAGAGAGAGAGAGAGAGAGAATATTAAATTTCTCTTAGAACCACCACCTGATTCTCATTTGACCCCCTGTCTGGGTTTTATGAAGCCCACCCTGATCTCTTCTATTGCCACAGTTTTGTTTTGTTTTGTTTTGTTTTACAAGCTGGGCGTAAGGAAGCTAGGTCTTATATTTTTCCATGTAACTAACAGCAATCTGAGCAGGGCAAGGGAATGTTTATGAAGCCAGTTTCTCTCCATCTTCTTTAGGTTGTTGAGTTCTTCTGCAAAACTCCAACTGGCCCACCAGGATGAGCCTGAGCCACTAATCCATTACACACAAGTCACCAAGCTCATATCAAATAGCAGTAGCTCTTGTTTATTACCATCTTAGATCAAATTCAAATTGGAGGCTCAAAGCTAAAAGGCTTAACCTCTAGCCCCTTCACCCTGGGTCACTCCCAATCTGTCTCTGGGGCAGTCTTAATTAATGGCAGAGTGAAAAGGATTATAAATTCTAGAACTCCCATATACCATTCCTTATGAATGCCCGACTCACTGACAGCTAAGATGGCATCCCATTAACACACATTTGTCCATATGATTATATCTCCACACAAAAATTAAGTGGAGAGATGATCAACTATCTTTAAAAGTCATGACAAAATAGAAATACTTCAACTGAGGTTTGGGAATTTTCCTTTTAAGATTTGAGGAATCAGCTAGATGATGTGCTTGCATTAAATGTAACTGCATATGCTGGAGCTAAAGGTAAAAAAAAAGTGGAAAGTGCAGGAGATTATCCAGACCATTAAAACCCAGCCATCCAGTAGCAAAGGGGGAAAACTAGAGAGGAGAAAACCTAAGAAATCAGATTGATCTAAGTCAGCAATTAGCTCAAATCTAATGTTGCCTTATGGTATAAATATTTTTAGGGCTATTATTGAGTAGGAAAACAGAATGGTGAGACTAACTTTGCAAGTTTTCTATATATTTGATTTATAATGGAATACTTTAGGACTAAAGAAAATTCTAGGAAAACCAAAAATATCCTTTCTAAATCATGTACCTCTTCTGGCCATTTTCATAATACTTACAGCTGTATTTTAAACTGGTGAGACCCAGTATTTAGAATCCGATAGTTGTACAGAACACAATGGGAATATTTTTCTGAAGGTACTTCTGAAAATAGGTAGCTAAATAAAGTATAATATTACATGAACCAACCACATAGCTAAGACTGCCCCATGCTAGGTTCTTTCACCTCATATTAAATTTCATCTTCACAGCAATCTTATGAAGATAGCGTTATTATATCTATTGTATATATCAATTGAGGTTTTAAAATAAGCATTTTACGTTGTATATATGTTTTTAAAACCTACCACTTGTTATGGATTGAATTGTACCCTCCCCCCAAAAAATTATTCAGAAGCCCTAAGTCTCAGTACTCGGGAATGTGACCTAATTTGAAAATAGGGTCTTCATGGTTTAATCAAGTTAAGATATTATGAGGATGGACATTCATTCACTGGAATTAATTGAAGTCCCTATAAGAAGAGGAAAATTGGACACAAACACAAAAAGACAATTCCATATGAAGACAGAGGAGAGATTGGAGTGATTCATAACAAGCCAAGGGATGCCAAGGATTGCTACCAACCACTAGAAGCCAGTAGCAAGGCATGGAACAGATTGTCTCAGAGCTTCAGAAGGAACAACCCTGCCAACACCTGTATTTTGGATTTCTAGGTTCCACACTGAGGGAGAACAAATTTCTATCATTTTAAGCCAGCCAGTTTGTGGTATTTTGTTTTGCAGCCCTAGGAAACTAATATATTTTGTATATTCAGTAAATTCAGATAAGGCTGATATAGATCTGTTTTATGTTTCTTTAGGTAAACATGACAATCTTATTTCCAGCAGGAAAGGGTATACGCTAAGTTAGAAAAGGGCCCTTACAAAGTATATTTTTAGTTACATTTTAAAAATTCTGATTATGTGATCCTTTTTCAAAAAAATCTTATTAAAGAAGACCCTGTTGCCTTCAGAACAAATTTCTAACTTCTCAACCTGGAGGTGAGTTGCATGGAACAGACTATTAAAAGACGTGTAAGAATTAAACATATGAATTCTCCTTCCTTTGGGGGCTTATTTTTCCCTGCTTCCTTAGAGCTGGCCAACACTTCAGCTGCACAAATTCCTGGCTTTTTGCCCAAAGACGCCTTCCTCTTTCCCACTTTCTTTCCTTTACTCTTGCTGGCTTTCCCCCTCCCCTCACTCACTTGAACATATTTAAATTTTACTATGCATTAAGACTATTTAACAAGCCATCTCCTGTGTTAGTCCTTTATTGATTACAGTGGCTTTGGATCCAGTGATTCCTCTTCTCTGTGGCAATTTGTGGCTCTTTTATGTGTTTTGCCTCATAGCATAGTGAGTGCTCATCATCTCCATTACTATTTCAGAAAACCTTTGGATCAGGTGGCATTCCTACTTATCTTTTATGCCCTTCCCCTATTCCCAGCACTTAAAATAATGCCTCACACAGAATTGGTCCTTTATAAATATTTGCTGAATTGATTTTGTGTTTGAATTAAGCAGGAATAGCTCTCTTGGTTAAAAAAAATTGCATTGCAGATGGCATGCTTATACTGCTCAATATTGCTTCACCAGTAGAGCAAGCCATATGCTGTAGATTCTTCATCTAACTGCAATGAACTAACAGAAAAAAAAATGTTCATAAATGGTTACCTACAACCCAGAGCAACAAGAGAAATAGGCAAGTGCTACAGACAAACATTTTTTTCCAGTTTATTCTATCCATCTAGTGGCAATTCATTTGTCTGGTTAGCATATCTGTTAGATTCCAGTATTAGATTCAAAATAAACCTAATTTGCATTGGCATAGTGGCCTAACTCATTGGTGTATCATTACCATGTAAGCAGGTGTACATGTGACCACAAATAAATGCTTCCTGATAGAATCCCAGCAGGGCTTCTGATGAGTTTTCTTTTTGATGAAGCTTGCCCAGGAAATTACTATGTAAAAAGCTTTTCTATTAGTTCTTGCTGAAATATTTAGATACACCTGGCCAAACTCATGGCAATTGCACCAACTATTCAAAGAGAGCATTCCAACATTCCCATCAGCCTTTTTATTCCTTTTCTCAAATTTATTACTGAAATAATAGAAATATGCAAATATATACATTATCAAATTCCAAAAAGCATGCCTTAATAAAAATTTAATATTACATTTTTTAAAATAAAAAAGATAATATAACCCGATCTTTTCTCAAGATAGATCCACACTATATGTTATCAACTCCAAGCTTAAAGTTACTGTTTATTAATGATATAAACAACATATCTGAATTACAGCCCCCAAGATACTTAAATGGAAATAGTATAAACTAGCTTATTGCATTGTGCAATCCATTAAAAAACTGACACTAAAAATAGTGACTCTTGTTGTATGACTATATATATGAAATTTTTACCATGACAACTGATGTGATATGATCAAAACCATGATATATTCATGGCTGTATTATAATACATTTTGTTATATTTATTAAAATTCATAAGTAGGTTTTGTGTTTAAAAATATTTTAATCAACAAATATTCACTATGTCTTTTTATATAAGGTTCTCTGTGTAAGCTTCAATTACAAATAAGTTGGTCTCTGATTAAAATTTTTCACTCTAATTTGAATGAGAAATGAGATACATATTCACATGGAAGAAGATAATCAGAACTATAAGACATGTATGCCAAATGACAATATATCTGTGCTAAAGAGAGCCAGTGGTGGTGTGAGATTGCCACCACAGGAACGGGTTGGGGAATTGTTCATAATTTAGAATGACCATGTACCCTGATTTGAATGGTAAGTTCTAACTTTTGCCTATATGCTAGATGTAATAATTAATATGATCCATTTTTTATTCTCAAAAGTGTTTAGATTTAAATGATAACTATATGTTTATTCTATACCAGGAGCAAAAGGGCAAGTGTGACCTTGAAGGAAAAGTAGAATTCACATCACAAGAAGTAGGCCTTTTAGAAAATCTAACACAGATCAGTGTGTAAGCAAAGGGAAAAAGGAAGCATAGAAATCAATAGGCTGGATGGAGTAGCATTTTGTGCAACAAGGTCTTGTACATGTTGCGACCTGAAAATAAAGATTATATTGTAGTTCTAGCTTTACAAATGCTGTCTTTCTCTTGAGACAACAATATGTTTTTTGGTGTGTTTTTTTCCAAAGTGTGTTTTAAGGACCATCCTTCTATCCTGAATGTGTAGCAGCAAGAGGACATACCATAATCCCCCACACTGTCTGTATCTCCTGCTAAGGGTAGCCAGGTTTCATAAAACAAAATAAAAAGAGGATAACTAGTTAAATTTTCTATAATCAATGAATAATGTTTTACTATACTAATATCCCAAATATTATATGGGACACAATGCACAAATACTTTATTAGTATGTCCTAATTATTATATGGGACATACTTACATTTAAAAAATTGCTCTTTGTCTGAAATTCAAATTTGACTTAGTATTCTATATTTTATCTGGCAACTGTATTCCTGCCTTATTTCAATTTTCAATAATTTTCCTTGACTATTTCTGGGATTACTGAAACTGTCCAACACTTTGTTCAGAAAACCAACTTCCTTCACTGAAAAAAAATAATTTCTGATTTGAGCTTAGGAAGCTTAAGGACTTTCACAATTATTTAGTGATGCTTTTATCAAATAGTTTCTTAAATCTAAGTTTATTTATTAAATGCTATGAACTAACATCCAAATATCTGTTTTTAATTTAGATAACTTTACTAAAGTAGTCCTATCTAATGAAAGATAGGACTACTTTAGTAGTAAAGAGGTATGGTCTAATTGACCATACCTCTGCTACACCTACAGCCAATCAGGGGTGTTATGCAAATTAACCCAGTAAAGATGGCAGATAAATTTGAATACACAGGTGGACGGTGGGAGGGGCAGCACCCTAAACTGCTGGCTGGATACAACCCTCGATGGCAGACCCAGGCTGGTAGCATGAGGACCTGGGCAACCCCCACCAAGGCCCACCTGTGGGGTCAAGCAGAGTGAAAAAGCTGGCAGTTTAGAAGGCATTGCTTTCTCTGGAGCCCCAGCTTCTGCATCCCAGCTGTAGAAACTGACAACAGATAAGAGGAAGTCCCACCCCCACAGAATCAGCCAGAACTAGCCGTTGGTCACACAGCTCAAAGGCCTGACAGTTAAGACTCTCATTCACATGTATCTCAGACCGTGGCAGTAGAGAGGTGGGACTATGTCCAAAGAAAAACTATTGACACAACGTAGCTCTGCAGCAGAAAGATGTCAACGTTATCTACAGAAAATGTCTGAAGAGCAATGTGTGTCTGATCTTGAAAGAAGGCGACGACTGCAACAGAATGTATCTGAACACCCCAAATGCTTTTTCTTGGATGGTCCAGGTAGTAGTGGAAAAACATATCTGTATAAAGTTTTAATACATTATATTAGAGGTCATGGTGGTACTGTTTTACCCACAGCATCTCCAGGAATTGCTGCAAATTTACTTTTGGTGGAAGAATTTTTCATTCCCAATATAAATTACCAATTCCATTAAATGAAACTTCAATTTCTAGACTCGATATAAAGAGCGAAGTTGCTAAAACTATTAAAAAAGGCCCAACTTCTTATTATTGATGAATGCAGCATAGCATCCATTCATGCTATAAACATCATAGACAGATTACTAAGAGAAATAATGAATTTGAATGTTGCATTTGGTAGGAAAGTCTTCTGGGAGGGGATTTTCTACAATACCTCAGTATTGTGCCGCATGCTATATATAGTACAAATGAGTTTAAAGTACTATGATGCTTGGGATGTTTCAGAAAGTTGTCTCTTAAAACAAATATGAGATCAGAGGATTCTCCTTATAGTGAACAGTTAGTAAAACTTGGAGATGGAAAACTTGATAGCAGTTTTCATTTAGGAATGGTTATTATTGAAATTTCCCATGAAATGATTTGTAATGGATCTATAATTGAAGCCACCTTTGGAAATAGTATATCTATAGATAATATTAAAAATATATCTAAATGTGTGATTCTTTGTCCAAAAATTGAGCATGTTCAAAATTAAATGAAGAAAATTTGGATATACTTGATGGAAATTTTCACACCTTTTGAGTGATGATTCCATTGACTCAACAGATGATGCTGAAAAGGAAAATTTTTCCATTGAATTTCTTAATAGTATTACTCCTTCAGGAATGTTGTGTCATAAACTCAAATTGAAAGTGGGTGCAATCATCATGCTATTGAGAAATCTTAATAGTAAATGGAGTCTTTTTAATGGTACCAAATTTATTATCAAAAGATTATGACCTAACATTACTGAGGCTGAAGTATTAACAGGATCTGCAGAGGGAGAGGTTGTTTTGATTCCAAGAATTGTATGACACTGGCCTCCCATTTAAATTAATTCAATGACAGTTTCCCGTGATGCCAGCATTTGCAATGACTATAAACAAATCACAAGGACAAACTCTAGACAGAGTAAGAATATTCCTACCTGAACCTATTTTCGCATATGGTCAGTTATATGTTGCTTTCTCTCGAGTTCAAAGAGCATGTGAAGCTAAAGTTAAAGTTGTAAATACTTTATTTCAAGAAAAATTAGTCAAGCACTCTGAAAGTATTTTCACTCTTAATGTGGTATACAGGGAGATATTAGAATAAGTTTAATCACTTTATCAATCATTATTTGCATCAATGTTGTTTTTATATCATGAGTTTGTTATTATTGTTATATCATTTTGTTATTGATAATTTATTAATAAAATTATGTATTATTTTCATACACATTGTACTCATTTCCTTTTATCTATCACAATTTTATTATAGAGAAAGGGCAAATAGCAATATTAAAATATTTCCTCTAATTAATTCCCTTTCAATGTGCATGAATTTCATGCACTGAGCCACTAGTTAAAAATAACATGCTTGATGATCTACTAACAAGAGTTCAATGTTCTATTTCTCATTTTTGTATACTCTAAAATTTAAGGCAAGGGTGGGTAGGTGGGTGGATGGGAATAAATAAGCCAAATAACTTTTATGCCTATATAAATAACTTGTGGACACAAACAACAGGGTAGTGAAGGCCTGGGGCCATAGTGGGGGGAGGGCAAGGGGAGAGAAGAGAGTGGGATAGAAGAGGTCAATGGGGGGAAAAGGGGGCATAGGTATTATGTTCAACAATAAAGATTTTTTTGAAAATAAAGAAAAATTATAAAATAATGAAATGTAAGGTAATATATAAATGAGATTGAATTATGTAAAATTTATGGAACTCTTGCATTTCCTTATTTCCCTTTTACATCATTATATAAATGAGGAAGGATTCTCAGAGTAGCTTTTGGATGCATTTCCAAGTCCCCACAGCCCTTTAGTGACGATTGTATTAACTATTGAACCCAGAGCTCATGGTGGCTAATTAAATTACATCCTATCTAATAAAAGAGCAATATGCAAATTGACTGTACCTCTGTTACATCCACAAGCCACACCCACCAGTCAATCAGGAGCAAGGATGCAAATTAATCCAACCAAGATGGCTGTGGCCATGGAGGGAGCAGGAAGCTTGGGTTTTCCTGGAAATGGAGGAAGCCAAGCTTCCTGCATACTCTGGTGGGCCCTGGACTCCACTCAAGGCTACAAAGTTTCAATTATAGAAAAATAAATAAATCCCAACAAAAATGGCTGTGGACACAGAGCAAGGAGGAGGCTTGGGTTTTCCCAGCAATGGAGGAAGCCAAGTTCCTGGCCTGCCCTGGCCTCTGCTGAAGACTAAAAGTTTCAATTATAGAAGGTAAATAAATTCCAGATACCAGAGGCTCTGCTTGGGTCGCTGGGGGGTGTGGCCAGCCTGCAAATCACCATAGGCCCCTTGCCCAGGCCACTCACACCCCAAGGGAACCCCCACCCTGATCCAGGACACCCTCAGGGCAAACCAACTGGCCTCCATCCATGCACCAGGCCTCTATCCTATTTAATAAAAGAGTAATATGCAAATTGACCATCACTCCAACATACAAGATAGCTGCCCCATGTGGTCAAAGATGGCTGCCCCCATGTGGACACAAGATGGCCAGCAGCGAAGGGCAGTTGGGAGGGATCAGACCAGCAAGGGAGGGCAGTTGTAAGCAATTAGGCTAGCAGGGGAGGGCAGTTGGGAGAGACCAGGCCTGCAAGGGAGGGCAGTTGGAGGTGATCAAGCCTTTAGGGGAGGACAGTTAGGGGTAACCAAGCTTGCAGAGGAGGGAAGTTGGGGGTGAGTGGGCCTGCAGGGAATGTCAGTTGGAGGAAACCCAGGCCTGCAGGGGAGAGCAGTTTGGGGGTGGACCATGCCTGCAGGGGAGGGAAGTTAGGTGCAATTAAGCTAGCAGGGGAGTGGTTATGGGGTGATCAGGCTGGCAGGCAGAAGTGGTTAGTGGCAAACAAGAAGGCAGGCAGGTGAGCAGTTGGGAGCCAGCAGTCTTGGATTGTGAGAGGGATGTCTGACCGCCAGTTTAGGCCCAATCCCCCTGTATCGGGCCTAAACAGGTAGTCGGAGATCCCTCGTGAGGTCCCAGAATGGAGAGGTTGCAGGCTGGGCTGAGGGACACACACCCTCATGCATGAATTTTGGGGACCGGGCCTCTAGTTATAATATAGTTGTCTCCCACAGAACAATGGCCATTTCTTGTCATTATGCTCAATGACTCTTAAAAAATTTCTAAAATAAAACTGAAAATGTGTTGTAGATTTCTGGTTAAATATGTGACTATTTTCTCATGTCATTTTTCTTATAATTAATAAAATGAAAATAATTGTATAATAGCTAGTACATATGGCAAGTACTGTACTAAACATATTGCTTGTTCTATTTTACTTGGTGTTATTAAACTGTCACTGAATAATTTTTTTCAGTAATTAAGAATTCCTTAAGTTATCTGAACCATGAAAAATGACATTACCTGTTTACAATCTTCTGACACATGGACATAACCTTTTGACAAATACTGCAGGAGGTGTAATTTTACATCTTAATGTTATTATATGATGCTACATCAAGGAATAGACTTTGAAGCCTGAAAAAAAAATTATCAACAATGGAAAAAAAAGATAAATTGTACATGAATAAAAAAATAAATATTAAAATATTTAAATGCTGAAGCATCAAGTTTTCTTGTTGGTTTTTGTAGAAATCTATGACACTGTTTTAATGTTGTAGCTATTAGAAAGGAATCCTAGAAACTTAATGAACAAATAGGAAATAGCAGCTGATCCCCAAAATCACTAAACTTACATCTTTCATTTCCAAGTACAAACTCTGAACCACCATCAGTTACCCTGTGGCATGAAAGTCTGTTACAACTTCACAGACACTTTTCTGGGCTTCCTTCCCTTTTATCTGCCTATCTGCAGAAAGTGGGAGGTACTTTCTCATCTTTCTGAGATGCTCTTTGGTTTCCCCATTTCACTAGTGACCACCTCCAAACCCAGAAAAGACTTATTGTAAATCTCTTCTTAGTTACAGTCTTTAATTTGAATAGCTGATCTTAATCAAGTGCAACAAATTCTATAGGAAGTCTGATAACCAATAAATTATTTCACTTGTCAAGCAGGACTCACCTGACAACTATAAGATTATATTAATAATTATACAGAGAAGTAACCTCTTTACACAGTTATAATAGTTCTTAAATCAATTACATACATGTGCAGTATCAAAAAATAGTGTTTCCCCCTATTCACTAGAGAATAAAAGTGAGAAAAATGTCTATTGAGGTGTTTTCTATTACAGGTAGTGAAATGCCAGTGTTACCTAAAAGTGGCATACAAATTAATTCAAAATCAAGAGCCCCACCCAGATTCTTAAAGCAATGGACACATGATCATGTGTCTGTTTTCATCTTTATTGTTAAAAGTATTACATATGTCCCCTTCCCCCCCGCCATGGACCCTCCAGCCCACCCCCCAGCCCCAGGCCTTTACCACCCTATCATCTGTGTTCATGGGTTATGCATATATGCATACATGTTCTTTGATTGATCATCTCCCACTCACCCACCCTTCCCCACACTCAGTTCCATGATTACATCTCTCTGGATTCACTCTGTTCATCAGTGTATTTTGTTAACTCTTTCACAGTTGCTTGCTGGTCTTACTCCCAAAACCCCCATCCCTGAACGGGATCAAAGAAGTGCTAGGTAACTATCCATCTGGGATGCTAAGAAAATTTCTGCAATGGTTGTGAGTGCGATTAGACATTTTTTAAGTTCCTTTCAAACTTCAGGGAACTGTGACTTAATCCAAATCAGTTCTGATCATATGTATACAAATTTAACAATCAACTGCTATTAAAAATGTGTTTTATATTGAGAAATATATGTTATGTAGTATATAACAATAATATACACCTATCTAAAATATACAGGGTTCATAAAAAATCCCATCTGCAGATGTTTTTAAAATAAATTAGTATGAATAGGGTGCGACTCACATGTCATCAAAGGAACATTCACATTGTTATTTTCTTCCTAGTTTTAATATTGGACATGCACTGACTTTGCAAAGCTTTTTTCATTGCCGACATATTAGAAATTTATCATTTGAAGGGAAAATGTGAGACTGAAAAGCAGATAATATTAGTTGGCTTGGAAGTATCAGAAGGCATACCAACATTTACTGCAAAAAATTATCAACCCTAAAACTGGAAAGAATATCCAAGGTGGTTTTGTCCACCCTTGAAAAAACTGAGATTGAGATAAGTTAGATAACTCATTCAAAATCCATTTAACTCTTAATAGAATCAGGTTTAAAATTTTTATTATACAAATTCTAAGGTTCTATTTAAATTACAGAAAGAATCTTAACAATATATGTCATGGAAATGAGATGTCTATGCATAATAGACACACATATACTAAACATACACATCAAATATTAACTGAGAACTATGTATAATTTTTTAAAATGTATCTCCATTTTTTAAATGGTAGCATTTTATGCATACACTAGTAATTTCAGATGAGTGAGCATCAAATCAAACTTCCTCTTTTCATTTAAGTTCTCAGAATTCATTGTCTCGTAAGTTCATCTTTTCTTTGTTATCTTTTTTCTTTTTCTCTTTTTAATGTACTCAATTAAAAAATTGAGAGGTTATTTAGATTCTGAAGGTGAGCATTGTTTCATTTTCCTTTGTTCAAAACCTCTTACACTGGCACACTTCAGAGTCTATCGTTTTATTTAAGATTCCCCTGTGCTCCTGCTTGTCTTTTATGAGGAATTTCCTGTGAAGCAAAGCCTAGGCGGCTGTGTGGATGCCCCAGAAATGCCAGCTAGCCCATGCACTTGTGCTCCTTCTCATTGCTGGGCTCTTGTTCTCTTGTTTGTTTGTACTGAAATGGCCAGAAGGGACCTACCAGGAGTCCACCTGCAATGCCTGAGCCCTCAGCTTTATTCACAAGATGAGCATAAAAAAGTGCACTGTGCTGTAGACAGCCCACAGAAGTCCCATCAGTTCCTACTGTGCAGCTCTGAACAGTTTTAAATATTCCTGTCGGGTTGCATTTTACACAACATGAGCACAATACATAGAATACACTTAGACAGTTCTGAGGTGGGGGGAATGGATGTGATGATGAGGAATCAGAAACAGGAGCACTGGCTGCCTGGAAGAACTAACCTTAGAGAAATCAGAAATCTAAAAAAAGAATCAATTAATAACTCAGTCAGTCTTCCATGCAGATCCTTGTAAAGAGCATGAGGCTATTTTGTCAAAATAATAGTCATGTTTTCTAAGGGCTGTCCTGCTAAAAATATAGCTTCTGCAAAGAATCAGCTTCATGCTCCCTTTAAATAGCTCCATTTGGCTTGCATCACTGCTTGTCCTTATCTCAACTGAATAAGAACTGTCTAATAGCCTTCTAAATGAAAGCCATTTTTAGACTCAGTCACATTGCACATTTGACAATCCCTTCCAGATGTGATTATGTAAAACTGTCTCTCAGAGTTATGTGGGCAAAGGGGGTTTGGAGATGTTACACAGAAAATCACTTTTTCTGGCCCTTCTGGGATTAAAATAGGAGGGTGGTCCATATGACATTGAATATAGGTGAGTCACATGCTGACTTTGAAAAGAGAAGCATTCTCATATTCTGTGAATTGGACCTCTGCATTGCCCTTGGAGGCTAACCAATATCCTGTGATGAAAACCACCGTATGAAGGCAATATGCCTTTGTTCACAGCACTGGCAAGTATTGTTAAAGCCTTCTGTCCCGGCTCTGACAACGTTCCAGAAACCTGACCTGCCACAACCCTGATATTCCTGCAATAGGAAAGCCCTGTACAGATAGTTAATTGTGCCAGATTGTGCATTTCCATTGTGATACTTAATAGGCAGGGACAACAGATTCTCATGGTTTGATTTTATACTGATAATGGAAGCAGACAAATGGGTACGTTTTAGGGTGTGTGTATATACTAATTATATATTATATCTATCTATCTATCTATCTATCTATCTATCTATCTATCTATCTATCTACGATAGTTCCACTTATACATACCAACACATTTAATCCCCACAGCAATGTGGGGCTCAGATTTGCATTTCTAAATGCAGTGACTCTCAAGATGTCATGCAATTGCAATACAATTTAATGAGCATGCTCTGAATTGCAGTCTATCAACTCATCCAAGATCCAAGACTGCTCTATTTTAAGCTTTGTCAATATTCAGAGGCATTTTTGTACAATTTAATTGATTATATAAACAATTGTATCCCCAGATTTTTTCCTCTCATTATTACCATCTTGGAACACAATGTCAAGCTACTTATTAAGATAGTAGGAAATAACTACTACCAAAAATATAGGTCATATATCAGATGGCACAGCATTTAAACAAAGGGAAATTAAAACAATTACTATGGAAAATGTAGAGCAAGTAAAGACTGTGAAAACACATATACAAATAAAAATACAAACCTAGCCATTTCATTGATTATCTTCTACAAAATTAGTTTAGCTGTTACCCAACCTGGAATATTGTTCTTTTTAAAATATATTTTGTTGATTTTTACAGAGAGGAAGGGAGAGGGATAAAGAGTTAAAAACATTGATGAGAAACATTGATCAGCTGCTTCCTACACACTCCCTACTGGGGATGTGCCCACAACCAGGGTGTATCCCCTTGACCAGAATTGAACCTGGGACCCTTCAATCTGCAGGCCAATGCTCTACCCACTGAGCCAAACCAGTTAGGGCTAGAATATTGTTCTTGAGCTTCACAGTTTAATTATCTGTAGTAAATAAAGTTTTGCAAAGTATGGATCTCACTGATCATCTAGCCTACAGTTTTAGAACCAGAAAGATCTGTGTTCAAATTATTATTATGTTCAAATCATTATTACATCATTTGGTACATATGTGACATCGTATAAGTTATCTCTATAAATTTCAATTTATGCATAAGATTATCTTAAGTTTGTTTTAAGTATTAATCAAGATAATATATATTTGTACTTATCCCAGTACCTGGAGCATAGTAAATAAATGATAAATTGTGACTAAGAGGCTATTTTTAGGGAATTCTGCTCTACTTTAGATATAGGGTAAAAATAACTCCTAAAGAATATCTTCATGCATTGTTACCATTTTTAGTCACATGCTTTTACACAAATTATTTTTTATTCTAAAGCTTATCTGGGGAAGGCTGCCTGTCAGTTGGTGTTTCAACTCTCTTCTTGTCCTCCAGTAGGTTGGATTTGGCCTGTTTGCCTGCTGGCTGTGCAAGTCTTTTAAGATCCAGCTTTATAACTTGCATAGTATCACTTTCACTACAATCTATTGGTCAAAGCAAGTCACAATGCCAGCACTGATTTAAAAGGTAGAGAATGCATTCCACTTTTTGATGAGAGTTAAAAGTCACAAATGGGGAGAATTTGTTGCCATCCTTGTAATCTACCACAGATGATAATTAAATCGGAGGTACTATACATAAATATATTGTAGTATAAATATGAGTGAGCATGCTTTTGTGAAATATATGTTGCTAATTTGAGATAGGTCACATTATTGAAGGGAGATGTTAGGTCTCTAAGTCACACCCTTGGTTATGTACACACTGTACGACATTTAAGTCAGACGTACACTTTCTACAGCGACTATCCAAGCCATGTGCTAGGGGTAGCTGATCTTTATTTTTGTTTCTGTGGACTCACCGATAGGGAGAGGGGAGAAAAACATGTCATCTGAGGACAAAGATAAGTCAGATAAGCATTAGGAAGCAGCAGTGAAAGCCATAGCCTGTATTTCAGAATAGCTGACTTGTAGTTCAAGATAAGACTCCATTTAAGTGATTTTCATAAATTCAGTTCATATCTTTGAGCTCACTTTTCTTTGTGAAACTTTTCAAAGTCAGACTAAATTAAATCCGACATTTCTTCTTGTTCTGACTGGTGTTTATGAGTCACTAAGGACTACAGAAAGAGACTTGTTCTTTCAGTGACTAAAGCCCCCAAGAACATGAATGAAAGAAGAAATACAAACAATCATGATGCTTAGTGCCAAATACCAAGATATCCGGGAACATGCAGATACCAAAGATACCATACATATGTCTATACAATACCTTAGATGCTATATATGTGATCCAAAGTAGAAAAACATATATTTATGCAAGCCAACTAACACACACACACACACACACACACACACACACACACACACACAAATAATCTTATTATTAGAAAAGAAAAATGTTGATCTATCTATGGAAAATAATCCCATAACAATTATAATAAAATGCAAACACATTTCTAGGAGAATATAACATCTTAAGTGAGTTTGTTTCTTATTAAAAACTTAATAATTAAGCTCTTTGTAAGTTCTCATGGTTTCATATTTGTAGGATGTACCTAGATAGGACTATATTTATTTTTTCCCTCATTCCATGTAGCTCTGGGAATCAAAGATTAAGTCATGTTTGTTTTTCAAAACAGACACTAGAATGAAAAGTTATTTCTTAATTCAAAAAATATCATATAATCTACAACCATGTCAGCAACAAAGTGATGCTGGGATGGATACATGACTTCCTGAACGTATATTTATTTATATATACCTAGCTACACTTTGGAAAAAACCTAAAAAAGAAAAACAAACAATCAAAAAACCCTCTAGGGATTCACCACCCAGTGCTTATCAAAGCGTGGTCATGAAAGTACGAGTAGCCCCATAAGCACTTAATAGGAAGTTGTTTGAACCGTAATTCTCCAGACACACTTCAGACACACTGAATCAGAAAGTGAGAGGGTCCGATATTTCAACAAACCCTGCAGGTGACCTCGATGTGTGCCAAGGTTTCTGAATCACTGGACTGGCCAACATCACTAAGTGAATCATCCGGGCAGTAAATTCGAAAATATCTGAATAGAACAAACTCATTCTGCCATCTAATTACTACCCTTTTCTGCTTTAAATAGATCAACAAAAGTCACCTCTGTTTTCACATTAACAATATCTCTGTGCAGATTAATGTTCCCTAGAAGAATCCATGTGACTTGACTTTATTAGGAGAACATGGGCATGTGCTCAGTAAATAAAAAGGAACCAAATACATACTTGTTGACTTAATTAATGACAATTTCATAAACAATGTAAAGGGGCTTCTTTTAAAAAAATGCTTTAAGTAGCCGAAACTGGTTTGGCTCAGTGGATAGAGCGTCGGCCTGGGGACCGAAAGGTCCCGGGTTCGATTCCGGTCAAGGGCACATACCTTGGTTGCGGGCGCATCCCCAGTGGGGATTGTGCAAGAGGCAGCTGGTCGATGTATCTCTCTCATCGATGTTTCTAACTCTCTATCCCTCTCAATTCATCTCTGTGTAAAATCAATAAAATATATATATTTTAAAAAAATGCTTTAAGTAGATAACAATACTTCAACAACAACAACAACAACAAAATACTGCATAAAGAGTAACATTGTTCTCAAAGGCAAGAGCTATATGGTTTAATTCAGAACCATTTTTAAAAAGGAAAGAAGTTACAGCTCACAGGGCACCCGGTGATTTTTCTAAAGTCAGGCAGATGTTTTAATGTCCAGGACAGGCATTGAGGTTTCTAACTTACAGGCTAGTAATCTTCTCTTCTTTAGAATTAGAGATGAATTAGAGATCTAGCATAGTACTTTATTGTTTAACATCATCTATGACAAAATAAGGCAAAAAAGCAAGTTAAAAAATAAATCTTTATGTGCAAGGAACAATGACAGAGAATACGATTAATCCATGAAATATAAAAGAAATAAAAAAATTTAGATTCTCCACAAAAGATCTACTTCTTCATTCTTCTTTTATAACAGATATTAACTTTTTCATTTTAAACCTTAAATAAGACATGACACCCTGGAATGCAGAGGCTTTAAATGGAAGATTTTTTTTTATTTCTTAAAAATCCTTTAAGCATAAAGAAATCAAATTCCTTCCCTAGAAGAACTCTTTTTATAACATCAAAAAAAAGATAAATCCACAAATGAGGGGGATAAAAAAAAAACACTGTAGAAGCAGATTGTCATAGCAACCAGATAAGAACAAATTTGGCATAGAGAGCAACCTGATTATTTCCCCTTTTAAATCAAATTACATATCATCAAGATCAGGAGCAAAACAATTGGAAAAACAGTAAAAGAATTTCAAAGTATAACACATGCACATTAATGTTTATTAACTCTCTCAGAACCTAAAGTGGATTATTAGTTAATACAGAAATAATTTCTCTTTTATGAGATTTTTATCCTCATTCTTCCTTCTGTTCCACACACTTAAAAGTTTCTGAACAGCCCGGCTGACACCAGTGGTTGAGCCTCCACCTATGAACTAGGAGGTCTCTGTTTGATTCCTGGTCAGGGCACATGCCCAGGTTGCAGGCCTCATGCCCAGTCTGGGGCCTGCAGGAGGCAACCGATTAATGATTCTGTCTCATTATTGATATTTCTATATATCTTTCTCCCTCTCTCTTTCTCTCTGAAATTAATAATTTAAAAAATATTGTCTCCAAACATTCCTTATTCTTTTCTAGAAATATTTTCAAATACTTTGTTTTATAATTTTATAAAAACTCAAGTAGTTCAGACTATTTCTTAATGTTTTTAACTTTAAATTTATAATTTCCATTGTACACAGTGTCTTATAGACAAGTAATTCTGACTTAGCTTTCAGAAATGTTTGTGTTTGTTTTTTTGACAACAGCATGATGTTTGGTCTCCTACTTTTAGTGAACTGTTTGTAAAAAAGAGTAGAGCAGAACTTTTTACAATATGTACCCAGGTCTGTACAGAATTTTCCCCCTTTTCTACAGTTTCAAATGTCAGGAGTAGTGAGATGATGAAATTTAACTGCAGAATAAGATGACCCCACCAAAATAGGCTCAGCAAATTTCCATTAACAATAACATGTTAGTCATATTTCTTGGATAGGTTGATTTTAGCTGTTCTCTTCAACTCTGGTAAATGGTGAAAAAATGTAGGTTATCCTAAAGGCCCTGGGTAGATGCTCACTAATTCTCTGAAAGATGGGAGAATTAAGAAACAAAACAAAAACAAAAATAGAATTTTCCTATTGCAAAAAATCACACTGATTCTTCTAACAAAAAGTTAAACGGGCCACCCTAAGAATGCACTTGCCGCTTTGCAAACTGAATTGGCATGAATGTTACCGGGGAGATGAAGATATCTCAGTTTTTGTCTTCTTGATGGAAAGATTTCAATCAAAAGACAAAATATAGCGAAGTAAATAAGAATTTATTTGCTGCAGCAAAAGTATGCTTAGGACAGTGAAACAAGGGAGGGCGTGGGAGAAGCAACAGGAGAGTCCAGGCTGGGCTGCTTTGACTCACTGGGAAGTCAGAGGAAAGGGGCCCCTGGTGCAGGGGGTTAGCCTTGGACGAGCTGCTGCTGCCCACTGCTCCCTGGTTGCAAGTCTCATGGGATCCCTTAGAGGGGAGAATGGGGAAGGAAATGGCATGGGTGCTCCCCTGGGAGAGTGTGCACTGATTCCTTCGTTCTGAGGGTATTTACATCTTTCTTGAAGGTGGAAATGTTAGGAGAGGTCTCGGGAGGATCTCAGAGTACTCATCAGCTTTCCAGGTGAACTTTTACAGGGCCATCATCTCCATTAATTGGTCAGCATCAGGGCAAGGGGTCATTAGTCAGTGCAGCTTGTCGTCAAGTAGCCAAGGCATCACTTGCCTGGTTTTTCTGCTTTTCTGGGACTGGAGCTGAAATACACCTGAGATTTAGATTAAGTTATCTTTAGGGAGGAAAACTTCAGGGGGTATATACTATATGACTAGTAATATGAAAAGTCAGGGGATTCAAACTGCATGACTAGCATTATGCTAGGGAAGGGAAGATGACTTAAATTTCAGGACAAGGTTCTTGTTTTCCCAGTTTTGCCCCTTGCTAGGCACCCTGGGCATTCTTCCCTGATGAGTGTCTGTAACTTGGGCCATTGCTCTTGCTCTGCTCATGTCTGCCCAACAACCTGTAACATGAAGACAAACTTTGATCCCTGTCTTTGTTCCCATATCAACAACCAATTGTTCAAGCAAAGTGAGGAGAAAATCCCAGTCAACTTCAATTCCAAGCTGAAAGCAGTTGCAGCAATGGATATGAAGGCATGAATAGGGAATGCCAGAGCAGGAAAGTATCCATCATCCTATTCTATAGTGCATGTGACCACCTGTGCAGAGGGAAATTCTGAGAAGCATGCAGGTCTAAGCCACTAGAACAGCCATGGGAAAACTACGGCCCGCAGGCCAGATCTGGCCCATTCGGCTGTTCTATCCGGCCTGTGGAACCGAAAGAGTGGAGGGTTCTCTTGCTCTTCCCTCCGCTCCTTCACCAACAGCCCAAGATGAGAGTGCCGGCATGGTCAGGTTGCTTTTGTTCCGGCCCTCCGGTCCAGTTTAAGAACCCATTGTGGCCCTCCAGTCAAAAGGTTTGCCCACCGCTGCACTAGAACCTTATAATCACTTTAGGTGATTTTTGTCTTGTTTTGTTTTTTTATACACCAGAAAAGAATAACTAACAATATCCAATACAGAATTAAAAAGATCTATACTAATAAAGAGTAATATGCTAATTAGACCGGGTTGACCGGACATCTTCCAGTCCTCTGGTCCTCCTTCCAGACAAAGCCACAGTGGTGGTGACAATGCAGAGGCAATTAGAGGCAATAGGCTTGCAGGGGAGCAGTTAGGAACAATCAGACCAGCAGGCAAAGGCAGTTAAGGGCCATCAGGTGGGCAGGCAGAGGCAGTTAGAGGCAATCAGGAAAGCAGGCAAAAAAAGAAAGGAGCAATCAGGCAGGCAGGCAGAGGCAGTTAGGGGTGATCAGACCAGTAGGCAGAGGCCATTAGGGTTGATTGGGCAGGCAGGCAGAGAGGTTAGGGGCAATCAAGCAGGCAGGTGAATAGTTAGGAGCCAGCAGTCCCAGATTGTGAGAGGGATGTCTGACTGTGGGATCAGGCCTAAACTGACAGTCAGACATCCCCTGAGGGGTCCTGGATTGGAGAGGGTTAATGCCAGGCTGAGGGACCCGCCCCCTGCATGACTTTTTGTGCACCAGTCCTCTAGTGGAATAATAAATCATTTAATTAATTCACAAAAAGACAAAAACATATAGGGAGAAAAGACTATAGATATACAATATGGGACAATTAAAAAACAAAAAAAATAAGGCTTAAACCCAAATTATAAGTAATTATATTAAATATAAACAGATTAAATTTTCCAATTAAAATGTAAAATAAGGATAGTCATCAGAGGAATGAACCCTGCAATTTGAGAGTCTGAACTCTTATTCCCACCTTTCTGAGCTCCAGGGAGAACAGAAAAGCTGGAAGTTGAATTAATTGCCAATAACTAATGATTCAATTAATCATGCCTATAAAATATAGTCTCCATTAAAAAAACAAAAGGGTAGGGTTTGGAGAAACTTTTGGGTGGATGGACACTGTTGATTTGGAAAGAATGGCATATTTTGAGAAGGTATAGAAATTCTCTACCCATTCCCATTATTGACCATTAAGAAGAATGCCAGACATTTCTCCAGCAAAAGCAATCCATTAGGGAACAACAAAGAATCCAGAATTCAGTACTTGTGGACTGATGGTAAACTGTGAACAATCCCAGGAAAACAAAGAAGAATAACTCTCTTTTATAGACCTATGAGTTGCTATTCTATTGGATGAACCTGAAAGCACAATGGCTTTTTAACGCATCATTGGATGCATTCTAACAGTCTCCCATTGGCTAAGCTTTCATTGGAAAAAGATTTTCACACCATAATCCCTTACCCTATGCATCTCTTTCATCTTGTTGTTTCTGAGTTACTTCCCTGTTTCCCAGAAAATAAGAGTGTCTTATATTAATTTTTGCTCCCAAAGACGCGCTAGGTCTTATTTTCAGTGGATGTCTTATTTTCCCATGAAGAAGAATATGGTACACATTTATTGTTAAATAAAAATAAAGGACATTTATTACCTGTATATGGTACGGTAGTACGGTAGTTGTCAACACAAACCAGACCAACTGTGATTCCTACAGTATCAAGAATTTACTCATTTATTCAGTGACAATCATGTCATCATCTTCTGGAACATCATCATAACAATCCAATTCCTGAATTTCCTGGTGAATTTCTTGTGACTCCATTTCTTTCAGAATCAGTGGACCAAATCTCTCATGTTTAGCAATAGCACTGTCTTTAAATGCGTACTTGTTGTCAAGGTAGCCTGCTCACAGTGCATTTGCAATGCAACTGTCAGTGATTTTCTCCCATGAATTCTTCACCCAAGTCACAACTTCTTGTAGTTTAGGTTTCACAAAGTTTCCACGCTGATTTCTCTCCCTTCTATTTTTCAATGTAGTCTTTAATTTCCATGCGCAAATTGTCTTTGAATGGCTTCTTTATTGCAATATCAAGAGTCTGGAGATAGGCCGTCATTCCTGCAGGAATCATTATCTGATCTATTTTTCATTCATGAAGAAATGTCTTCATGTCTTCATGTCTTTAGTGCTGGCTGCATCCCAGACTAACAGACCTCTTTGGTTCCCTCACATAACAAGTGGCAGCATTAAATTGACCCACTTCCTTATAACTGCTTGTGTGGCACAGGCTTTTTCAGTTTCAAGAATAAAAACACCCAAAACACGTTCAATCTTTTCCTTCTTGCCCTTAGAAATGATTAAAGGTGGGATTTTAGTGCCATCCAGACGAATTGCCAAAATACAGAAAACACGTGCACTTTTGTAAGCAGTGGGGGGAATGTACACTAAGGAGGCACCCCACTGTTCAATTGTTGTTTGAGATGATTGGCCCATAAACACTGCAGTTTCATCCATAGCAATCTTAGAAAGATTGTATTTAGAGAAGTCAGCATCATCAATAAAGGACTTGAATGCAAGTGCTATCTTCCAACCTAAAGAATGCTGTAGATCTTCTTAAAGACAGTTCACTTCCCTGAAGGAAATTATCCAGCCAGTGTTGTAATGCTTTGAAGTCTTCAGGGGCTATGTCAAACTGTGGTGCCATTGCAAGGGCAAATTCTTGAATCTGAGCCTTATTCACAACCAAAGCCTTTGCTCTCCTGTCAACAACCCATTCACAGATCAGGTCTTCCAGCTTGGAAAATAATGGTTGCCGACCTGATCCACACTTGTGCTTTTTAGCATTTCCCTTGTCCACTTGTTCAATGAGGTTACCATATTCTGCTGGCCATTTTCAGACCAATCAGATACTCAACATCTTCTCTGCAGAAAGCAGTAAGATTTTGGCCCCAAAAGTCTTCCATGATTCCTTTCTTGTACTCCACAGAGTAGCTTTTTATTTTTGCGCTCATTTCTAGGGGTAAAAAAAAAGGAATTGGGGTATCAAGGTCGGGGGAGGGGGATCACTTAAAATGACACAGGGGTGATCAGAGGGGGGAATCAAGATGGCACAGGAGAATCAGAGGGGGGATTACCATTTTAGTAACCCCTTTTGATCCTCCTGTGTCATTTTGATTGTCCCCTCTGATCCTCCTGTGTCATTTTAAGTGATCCCCCTCCCCCCACCCCTGTGCCACTGAACACCTTCACCAGACATCCCCCCTACCCCTTTATCAGACATTTACCCCCTGGGGCCTGCCTGGGGACTGTCACTGGGCTTGCTGGGGCCTGGATCTGGACTGGAGCAGGGTCTGCCACTGACTGAGAAACTTCAGTCATCATGAAGGCGGCTGCAAGCATCAGGTAGTGTCACCAGAGACAGACCAGCACTCACCACCTTCACTCTGTCCCATCTGCTCTAATCCTCCTGTTCTTCTACACGCATCTGTGAAAGTCTCCTCCTCTCTCCCACCCGGCGCTCAGTGCTCACTCTGACCTCCACTCTACCTCCACACAGCAGTGAAGTCAGGACTCCGCTTAAGGTCACTGGTTGCTAGATGTCAGTTGGGGCGGCCCTAGCGACCAGTTTATAGTAAATTAATTTTCATTCTGAGACAGAGCTTGGGGGCCTTATTTTCAGGGGGGATGACTTATATTTCACTCAGAAGGAAACCTGTAAGTAGGTCTTATTTTCGGAGGATGTTTTATTTTTGGGGAAACACGGTATATCCTTTTGTAATAACCCAGTAACCTAGTGAGCAAACAAATGTCTTGAGTTCTATGGCTACTATAACAAATTAATCAAGCTCAAGGAGGAGGGGTCATGGAAAACTCTGGTTTATAGTCAGTCAGAAGTTCACATATCAACCTAGGCTTGACACTCACATATGAAGTGGAGAGAGAAATAGTCTTGTGAGACAAAGGCCTTAAGCTGTGGAATCAGAGGCTCTCTCCAGGTAGAGAGAAATCAGACTTGAGTTGAGTTATAAGGACAGTTGGGGTCCATATAATTGTTGGAAGTATGGGAACACCCTCTGCATCCCAGTGGAATTGAGTTCCAGAATAGAAAAAGAAGAGTTTGTCTTGCCCACCCTTACTCTGAGCTTACAAATCCAAAAGAAAGCTTTTCTCATTGACACTTTCAAGGCTCTTGAAGGAAATCAGGACAGGTTGCCCCACATATGCCATTCTTACATGAGAATTATGTTGAGTTAAAAGCATTTGAGTTCCTGAAATCCCTTATCTTCCTAAAGAGAGAGCCTCCCAAAAGAACTCAGTTATAAATCTTCCTCAGGAACAAATCTAATCTTGTTTTATAACAGAAAAATTATACCACACCCAGGCAGACATTGTCACGAGGATCATCTCTCCTATATAGTTTCCTAAGGGACACTTTATCTATCCAAAAAGTTATTTGCTTTTCTTCCCCTCCCTTTTCCCTATTAAGTTAGCCACATAAAACTCAAATTCTAACCACCTTGTTGACTCACTCACTCATCATTGGGCACTCCTGTGTTGTGAGATGCACAAGGTAATAAACTTCTAGGGGTTTACTATTATTGTTGTTTATTACTATTATTATTATTATTATTATTAATATTTTGGAAGAAGCAATCAATACTAGTGAATGCTGTGTAACCCTCAAGTGGATCTGGGAAATCCAAGGGTCGCCACCCCTTTTTCTTTGGAATGTGTGCTCTGCCTACCATTCCTACAGTGGAGGTATTCCAAGAATGCAGCTTTGAGAGAGCACTGTTTTGTGAGACCATTTGGATGGTATATGTGAATGAAATGGGTTAAGGCCTTATATAAATTTTTAAGATTTGACAGATGGATGCTGAGATTTAGTCAGTTAACAACCACCCAAGACAGGACTCATCAGTACTGGTAAATTTTCTTGCTTATTAAAGTGCCACTTACCAATCTAGAATGGTCTTTCTCTCCCTGCCTTCAGCCTATGGGGATCGGTTTTAGATTACTCCCAGAAAGCTCCCCAAAGTGACTGCAAGCTGACAAATATGTCATTAGATTAATTTATAGACCCCCCCCTTCAGAGAACCTGAGATGAGGAAGAGAAAAAAAGAGGTTTTCTCTCCTTACACACTCTACAATTATTTTCTAAGACACCATGTTATTTACCCTAAAATTTTCCTTAGAAAGTATACACTACACAGCATCACTTTGAAGGTATTATTTTCCTTATCTATAAAATGGTGGTAAAAAATTCATTCTTCACATAATAATGGGAGTCTTATATGGAACAATGTAAATAAATAGTTTTGCTCTTCATATGTGAAAATTATGTTTCTGCTTTGTTATTATTGATGTCCTTATTATTTCTTTAGGGCTATAAGAAAAATACTGTCTGATTTTTAAAACAGAGTCTCAAATCAAACTACTCAGGGTGGAATCTTGGGTCTATTTTTCATGACCATATTGCCTTGGAAAAGTTATTTTACCTTGCCTAGACTCTTTTTCTACCTGAAATGAAGATGATAATATACATTTCCTCTTATAATTATGGTAAAATTAGATGATATACTACAGGATAAGTATCCAATAACTGTTAACCAGAAATTGAAATGTTAGTATTCACAAAGGCTCCTAGCAATACAGGCATAATTCTTTGGCTTTATTAAGCTTCAATAAAGTGGCAAATTTGGAAAGATCTAGTAGCCAAGATCATGTATAACCAGCACCCTTTTGGAATCAAGGAAATAATAAAATTTGTTTTTTAAAATTACTGAAGAATTTGGAAAGAGAAGGGCTATGAAAAAAGTGGAAACACGAATCCCACAACAGCTCTTTATCATGGACCCCTCTGGGGGTGCAGAATGCTTTGGGGACCAGTGAGCCAGTTGGATTGAACTAAAAGTTTCTTTTTGATCTAATAAAATAAATTATCCGAATGAAGTCTCAATGTGGTTTTCACAGATGTGGAAGATGTTGATTTGGATTGTACTAAGAAAAAGAAAACAAAATTTACAACCACAAAAAGAGTGCAAAAACCAAAACTAGCATAAGGAACCCGAGAATTGTGTAAATTGTGCATAATTCAGTTTCAGTCATATCACTCATATTACTCAACCCATCAGATATGAGTGAGATAAACTAACTTTCTTTTTTCTTTCTTTCATTTTCTTTCTTTTGTTTTCTTTCTTTCTTTCTTTCTTTCTTTCTTTCTTTCTTTCTTTCTTTCTTTCTTTCTTTCTTCCTTCCTCCCTCCCTCCCTCCCTCCCTCCCTCCCTCTCTCCCTCCCTCCCTTCCTTCCTTCCTTCCTTCCTTTCTTTTTTTTTCTTTCTTCTTTCTATCTCTTTCTTCCTCTCTCCATTTTGTCTTTTTCTTCTCTCTTTCTTCATTTCATTATTTCCATATTTTTAAAGTAACTGCTACTTTCCATTTGGCATCATCCATCTTTTAATCTAAATAGCACAGTCATCATTGATTATGGTACTATTGGGCATTTTTTGCTTAAGATCTGATAGGAATTTTCTACTTATTAATATTTTATTAATATTTTATTTTACTATATAATTTTATTTAATAAAACCTTAGTAGCTCATAGTATTTTTAAAATGAAAATAAAAATTATCTTGGGTTTCACTTTCAGTTTCTACAAATTTAAATGTTCGTTGCAAATTGTGTGTTTTTTTCCCCTCTTTAGGATTGACTGCTGTCTAATAGAATTATTCAGTGTTTATACAAGGTAAATTTTTAAAAAACTGATTCAATGTGTATATGCACTATAATTATGGGACTTTAATATAACTTTCTGGTTTTGGTTTTTAAATTTTGCTTTTGTATGGTGCTGGCATAAAGACGGACAGAACAGAATAGAGAACTCAGAAGTAAAAACACATATATGTGCTCAACTGGTACCACAAAGCTGCTGAAAATAGATAATGGAGAAAGGATAATCCAGTGTTGGAAAACCTGGATAGCTATTCACTTGCAAAATAATGTAATTGGACTCTTACACCACCCATAAAATCAACTTAAAATGAAATAAAGATTAGAATGTAAGAGCTGAAAATGTAAAGCTCTTATAAAAATGTAAGAGAAAAGCTTCTTGAAATTGGCTTTGGCAATGATTTCTTGAATATGAAACCAAAAACACAATCAGCAATGGCAAAAAAAAATGATAATGGCACGTGGGATTATATCAAGTGGAAAAACAAAAACAACTTCTGCACAGTAAACAATGAATAGAATGAGAAGGCAACCTATAAAATGGGAGAAAATATTTGAAAATTATATTTTTGGTAAGGGCTTAATACCTAAAATATAATTAAAATTTCATATAACTCAATTGCATATATAAAATTTTTTAAAATCATTACAAACCAGGCAAAACTTAAGTAGATATTTATCCAAAGAAGTCATATAAATGGCAAATAAGTGTAAGAAAAGTTGCTCAGGATTGACTAGTCTTCAGGGAAAAATCAAATCAAAACCACAATAAAATATTACCTCACACTTTGTAAAATGGCTATTATAGTAAATAAACAAACAAACAAACAAATAAATAAATAAATAAATAAATACATGTGTAGATAAGGATGAAGAGAAATTAGAATCCTTGTATAGTGTTTGTTGTAATATAAAATGGTTCAGTAAATATGGAAAACAGAATGGAGGTTCCTCAAAAAAAAAATTGAATGATTATATCACCCAGCAATCCTAATTCTGAATATATATCCAAAAGTATTGACATCAGGATCTCAAATAGATATCTGCACTCCTATGTTCATTGCAGCATTATTCACAGTACCCAAGATATGAAAACAACCTAAATGCCCATGCACAGACTAATAAGTAAAGAAAATGGTTATTTGCATACAATTAAATATTATTAGGCATTAAAAGAGAAAGGGAATTTTATTAAATATGACAACATGAATCTGAATGGAGAATATTGTTCTAAGTGAAATAAGCTAATCGTTAAAGAAAAATATTGCATGATTTTACCTATCTGAAGTTTCTAAAATAGTCAAACTCATAGACTCATAGAATAAAATGGTGGTTACCATAAAGCAAAATAAAAACAAAAGCAATGGAAAAGAACTTTTAGAGATAACAAATATGTTTACTACTTGATTGTGATGATATTTCAAAGCTGTATCATATTATCAAATTCATCATTGTATACATTAAATATGTTTTGATTATCTGTATATCAATTACATCTCAATAAAACAATTTTAACTGATATTTCTAAAAATACATAAAAATCCTTTACAATTCTAAAATAAAAATTTGTTTTATAAAAGCATTCTTGATATAGCTGGTCTTTTTTCTTTGTGCAACAGTCCTCTCTGGTGACTTGTCTGTATATAAAGTACAAAATCCAAAAGAGAAATACACATACACACATACACAAATATACAAATACACATATGAAAAGTGGGGAGAAACTTACTTTCTTCTACCATCAATGTTCTTTTGCCTGGTCTAATAATCAAATAGATATGAGCTCAATTATCAAGAGAAAATAACCAAATTTAATACGTACATATATGAGGACCTCACATATATAAAAGTGTCAGAAAGCCCTCATGCAGGAGAGGTTCAGAGACAGAAAGGAGGATTAAAGTAGAAAAGACATCCTGAGCTGGGGATGAGGTGGGGGCTTTTCATTTACTCACTGGGGGGCTTCAAAGGGTCATTTCAAGATGACAAGAACAGAAATTTATAAGTATGTTTGTGTTAGCCTTATAGATGTGTGAAAAACGCTTGTCTGTGATAAGTTCCTATTATAGGCAAGGCACCTGATACAAGTGTTTCTAAGTAGCTAAAAGGAGGGGCAGAATGTTCATTGGAGCGTGAAGCTAAAATTGCCGTTAGCTCAAAGTAATGTGTATACTACATTAATGTGAGATACATCTTGGAATAGCTTGTTCTGAACCCCTATAATGTGTACATACATTTTGAATTAAAGAAATCATCCCAATTCATGAATTAAAAAATAAATTATATGATAAAAACATTATAGCCAAAACATAACATCTGAGATTCTTCACATTCATCATAAATTAGAAGCATGATTTTGGAAGCTACAAATATGTGGGAAAAACTTTAAGGATTACTGGACTTATTGCTATGCATTTTGCAGGAACTATAAACTGCTCATTCCCTTACATATGTGTGAGTTTACTCCACTTAAATTATACAATTTGCCAAATCAAACAGCAATATGCCTATGCAATATTTCTGCTTTAAGATGCAACATTATTAATTAAATAAAAACTTTGGCCTGTCAGAGAGGAAAAAACTTTTTTTCCCTTTACCATTCTAGGTTCAATGACTGAGGCCTGTGGATCAAATTGATTAAAAAAAATAACAACAGAAGAGTTTTAATTTCATAAGTATGCAGAGGGAATTCACAAAGAAAAACGGTGCTCAAAGAGGCAGCTAGATGAATGAGGCTTTTATATCATTTCATCTAGTGTTAAACAAAGGTAAAGGGGTTTTGGGATTCTGGGTGGGAACATTCAATTTGTGGGCAGGTGAGAGGAAGAAATGTGCAGTAAATTTTTTAAAAATGCCTTATTGTGCAGATAAGAATCTCTGGTTAACTAAAGTGGCCTCAAAGAGTACCTCTCTTCCTGGTAAGGAAGGGGACATAACATCTATACATAAATAATTTCTCTGATAAATGTAAATTTCTGTCAAAGTAAGAATTCTAAACCTATGGGTAAAAACACTTATAAGAGGTTTTTTTTAGTCATATAGCACGCCTGGAAGCAAGATCTCAACATGTTGAGAAAATACTCCAGAGAATGAGATTTTTGCACTTGGAGAATGACATCTTATACATTTAGAATTAAGGAGGGACTGTAAGGAAGATTATATGAAGGTAAGAGAAAGTGAGGTGGGGAAATCTCTAATATTGGATACAGGACAGTTAGTAAGATTATATGTTTTCTTGAGGATCCTTAAGGCCTCCTAGGAGTTTGAAATAAAGAGGATTACTTTGGCATTTCAAAGGTATGTTAGCCAGATGCACAGGACCAATGGGCAAAGCTTGGGTATGGCAAAAATTAACCCTTTAATAGGCCTTTGGTGTTACTACCCACCATGACCTGCCTAGTTAGGAATTTTATGATCAGATCACCCTGTGAGGTTACTTTCAGTCAGATTTATTACAGAACCTTTTTTTAATCCATATTTTCTTTACAAAAGGAAAAAATTATACTTTATTATTTAAGCAGCTCTCCTTTCTTTGCTGATTTTCATTTACTTTCAGGTTAAAATAACCCTTATGCCAAAGTGTCATACTTTGGGTAGCATATTTTGATAATCTTTAAAACCAATGGTGAATAATTGCCCCAATTCTATAAAATAAAAGCCTAATCTGCTAAGTGTCCAATTGACCAGTTAGCCATTCAACCAATCAAAACATCATATGCTAATGATATGTTAAGGCCACTCAACCGCTCACTATGATGTGAACTAATAACCAAGACATACCCTGGAGCCCTCCCACAGTTCCTCCCTGGCTGGCCTACCCCCACATCTCTCCCCAGTCCTTATCCTGCACTGATGGGGTCCCTCAGCCTGTCCTGTGCCCTCTTGCAATCCAGGACCCCTCAAAGAATGTCTGAGAGCTGGTTTCGGCTCCAATCCTGCAGGCTAGGCCTAGGAATCCCACTGGTACACAAATTCATGCACCATGACTCTATTAAGTATATATTTTGAGATTAAAAGTTCTATTCTGGGGTCATGATCACTAACATAAAAATTGAATGTTGAATTTCTTTATGAAAGCCACAGTGATGTATTTGTACATTATTACTTTTTTTTTATTTATTTGGAGTTCTCTTGTGGATAACTCTTGCTGCATTAAAGATTCTCTCTTAATCTTTGCCATTTTAATTGTGATGTGGGCTTCTATAGGTTCATCTGGTTTGGGACTCTGCATTTCTTGACTTGTGTGTCTTTTTCCTTCATCGCTTAAGAAAAGTTTTAATTCATTATTTCTTTAAATAGATTCTTCATCTCTTGTTTCTCTCTTCTTCTAGTACCCCCATGCTGCAGATACTACCGTGTTTCCCCAAAAATAAGACGTCCTCCAAACATAATACATCCCCCTAGCACATCATTGGGAGAAAAAATTAATATAAGACATTGTCTTATTTTGGGGGAAACAGGGTAGTAAATATCCTAAGTCATCTATGTGCTTTCTTTTAGGAATATCTCTAATTGCACGTACAGGGAAAGAACAATGACCTTAATATTGTCCTTAGTTTGAAAGTACCTGATAAGATTTTAGAGAACCTAATCTTTATATTGCAAACTGGCCATATATCTGAGGAAAATATTAATTTATGAGAGGTTGGAACTGACATGAATAATTTAATATTTACAGATCAATTACAGAGTATCAAATGAATTAAGAGCAACTAATTTATTATATTTTTAAAGGAACTAATCAAAGTCCTCAAAATCCCAGTGGAAAGATGTTTATATCCTAAGGGAACATTTTTTTTTTACTCTATTTTTATTGATCTTGAAGAGACAGGGAGAGGAGGAGAGAGATAGAAATAATGAAAGAGGATCATTGATTGGCTGCCTCCTGCCACCCTACTGGGGATTGAGCCCTCAGCCCAGGCATGTGCCCTTGACCAGAATTGAATCTAAGACCCTTCAGTACGGAGCCTGATGCTCTATTGGCTGAGTCAAACCAGCTAAATTCTAGGGGAACATCTTAATTGATGATAGTTAGCTCTAATTAATTGATATATTCATTTTAAATTACTACTGATCAAGATATCCACAAATGTTAAAGAAAAGTTAACACATGTAAATTAATTGTTTACACAGGTAACAAAAGCCACAGTAGTGCAAGTACATAAATATTCTTAAAAAGAAAGGTGATTTCACAAAATTTTAAGTAATTTATAATTGAGTATAATATTGCCTAGGGGTTCAAAGCACATTAAAGCAGACCATCCAGGTATGAGCCATAACTTATATGTAGCTTTGGGAAACATTCCTAGTCTCTCTGTGCATGACAATAACAAATATAATTTTTATTACAAAATTTTCTGTTAATTAAATGAATTCAATTGTGAAGATCACTTAGAATAATATATAGCAACTATTATGGTAGTTTTTACTCTTGCTATAATAAAATTCTAATGCTACTTCCTTTTCTCCCATTCCTGTTACCAAAAAGCATACATTCTAGGAGTCACATTTCATTCTCTGTCTTAACCCCTTTTTTCTTTAATTTGTCTACAGTGAAGGCTTTACTCATTATCTATACAGCATATGTCTACCAAACACTCTACTAATAGTTTAGATGTGTGAGTAAATTTAATCTTCACAAATACTTGTAATGTAGACATATCAGTGTCCCTGTTATTTTTAAAAAGGCTTAATGATTAAGCAACTTTCTTATTTTAATTCTAGTATATCTAAAGGTGAAATTTACTCCTAGATTTGATAATTCAAAAACCTAAGCTCTTAAACTAAGCTTAACAGAACAATGGTGGTGAGAAGGCCAGGATTGGTCAGAAAGTAGTAAGAGCAAAATTACTGTGATAATGGTGTGGGAGGGAAAAAATAATTTCCCTCTATCCTTCTTGATTCTTAGATGTGACCCCTATATTAAAAGATAGAGTAACAAAACAAAACAAAACAAAACAAAAACAACACACCACTAGTTTATTAACATGTACTCTTATCTACTCATGGGAGATATCTAGGACAAAAATGAGTAACTCCGGAGGTGACTTAGAATTCAGGCTTGAATACCATCTTTAATAGGAAAGGGAAGAAGAGATATAGACCTCTTAGGGAAGAGTAAATGATTTTTAGGAAAGATGAATTGGCCCTTAGAAGAACAGATAGGAGATATGATAGTTTGTGACAATTTGTCTGGGTGGGGTATTGACTTCTAGTCTCCTCTCCTGTGATGAGTCCATTTTCTCTGGTTAATGAAACTCCCAGGGAAGGGATTTATGACAATAGAGTTCCTTTTGGTGGATCTGTCTTTAGGCAGATAAACCACATTCAGAGAAAGCCGCTCCCTGCATTTTCTGCTTCTCAAGTGCCCACCACTCAAAATAATCAATATCCACCCTGAAGAGGCATATTTGGGGATGGCATATTCTACCTATCAATGAAAATGTCTTGAATTTTGGTTGGGGTGGTGGTTACATGGAATATATATTTCTCAAAATTTATCTAACTGTATATCTGAGATTTCTATACTTCTTTGTCAAATTGCACATTTAAAATCTGTGTATTTCACTATATAAAATATATCCCTCAAAAACACTGAGTTCTTTATGCTGCTTTGTTTCCTGACTCCACACAGCTTTATTACTCATCCAGAGTAATTGTTCTCTTATTGTTTTATTACTGCAGTTACCCAGATTGTGAGGCTCCTGTTTACTTATGTTGTCAAGTTTTTTTCTTCTTTCATATTTATAGATCTTTTTTCCAGAATGGATTTGCTAACCATATAGACTATACATTCAATTTACTTTCTTTCCCTAAAATTATTAGTTTTATATAAACGCATAGAGGAAGATAATGTGGGGAGGGAAACATTTGGTATGCATATTTCAATTCATGTCTTTTTGTTTTAACTAATGAATATAGTTTTAATGAGAAATAGTTTCATGTTTTATATCATTAATTTGTGGGTGTAAATATTAGCAATAATTTAAGACAAACATTTTTATTTATTTTCTTCCTGACTGTGCAAAGCCCTCCCCCCCCACACACACACACAAAAGCAGGGATGGCCTCAGTAGGAGAATAACAATTCTTCATATTGTCTTCCATTTACTTACACAGTTATAATGAGGAAAAGACACTGCTTTGGGGTGTAGCCCTGATTTAAATTTAGAAAAGTGTTCATTTCAAAGCCTTGGACTTATCCTTTGTTTAGCCAGAGGAATATATAAAAAACCAGAGGGTCCTGCTGCTTGAAAGCATAAACTTTTTACGTTATGCACTTATAAATTTTTAAGCATGATTTAGAAACAGGAGGATAACAACCAAACAAACCAACAAACAAAAAAAGCAGGGAGGTGTCTACAACACTACCTTTAAAAATTATAAAAAGCTTTATCCTCCATGTGGAAAGAGCCTTTGAATATTATATTCTACTAGGGGCCCAGTGCATGAATCAGTGTACCTTGAAAGGAACTGAGAGCTGTGAGGCTGCTGTAGGCACAGTGGTGGGTCTTGGCCCATCCCCACACCCCTGCTTGGCCCCTCCCACCACAGCCCGAGGTCCCGGATCTGCCAGCAGCACTACTCCTGCCACCACCGCTCCCACTTGCTGAGGCTGCCGGCCCCAATCTCACCTGCTGACATTGTGGAGCAATCAGGGCTGGTGCCAGCAGTGGGTGTAAGCAGGGCCAGCACCGTCAACAGTTGCAAACAGCTGCTGCCCTGATCACCTCTCAGAAGCATGAGGAGGTGGAGAAGCCCTCAGGGGAGATCGGGGCCAGCAGCCATCACTGCACCCACTGATGGCGCAAAGCAATTGAGACCGGCATTGGGTGCCGGCAGAGGGTGTGAGTGATGGCTCTGGGACCAGCTGCAGGTGCGAGTGGGGCTGACACTCCACCAGGTGTGAGTGCTGGGCTAGACTGTGGCACACGGGAGAAAAGAATTTTCATTAACCACCAGAGGCTCACCCCAATGACAGAGACCCATGACCCACCTTGGTCTGGCGCCCCCACTCACCTGCTCCACTTTGCTGCCTTGGCTGATGCTCACCATGTTCCGCACTCTGCCACCTATTGCCGATGCCCGCCAAGTCCCGTGCCTTGGTGGTCAGTGCACATCATAGCAACTCTTGTTCAGCTGTTCCGTTATTTGGTCTATTTGCATATTAGGGTTTTATATAGAGAGATTTAGGGAAAATATTCTCTTTAGTCTGGATCTATATTTTACTGTCTCTGGGATTTAATTTTTTTGTTGTTGTTGGGAAGGTTGGGTTTCTTTTTTTTTCCTGTGTGTGTGTGTGTGTGTGTGTGTGTGTGTCCCAGATGGCCAGAAAGAATGAAGAGGGCTATATAACACTTTAACTGACTGGAATAAATTAATGGAGTTAGGATTTCATCCTGGAAAATGTTATTTAAAAAAACAACACTTGGAACATAGTCGGCGCGAACCCTTGATCTCAGAGGAGCTCAGATTTCGCAGCGATCCGGTGGGTGAGTTCCCCTCGGACCGGTAGTTCTGACCGAGTTCCACTCGGCGCAGCAACACCCCCCCCCCCCCCCCCCTGCGCACCAGCGCCGCGGCGCACAGAGGCTGAGGGACTGGGACCGGTAGTTCTGACCAAGTTCCACTCGGCGCAGCAACACCCACCCCCCCCTGCGCACCAGCGCCGCGGCGCACAGAGGCTGAGGGACTGGTCGTGGATTTACTTCTCAGCTGGAGGCGCGCCAGTCTGTGGACAGGGCTCCTAAGACTAGGGATATCTAAGGAGCAGCACAGCTGGATCTGAGTCCAAGAAGTAGCCGCAGAATTACAGGGGAGTGCAGCCAGCTCCTGACCACCCACACCCCAGCCATCAAAGACACAGAGAAGCGGAAAAAGCTAGAAAGGCTTTAGAGTCCTGGAAGTCATCCAGAAACACTGCCACCCAGAGGCTAAAGCACATAGGGTCTCTAGATTGGCTTAAAAATCAGGTCTTGTAATCAACACGGAGGAACGGTGAAACACAGTGAACTGCAACTACCGCCCAGACTGGGAACAGGCGTGCGAGACATAGCAACACAGAAAGTGAATGACCTTCGTTACTGCAAATTTTGTTTAATTTTTAATTTTCAATTTTTATTTTTTTAACTGTTGAATTTTTGTTTTTTACCTACTTTAATTGCAAAGTTTACTCAAGAAACTTTTTTCATCTGCCATCACTAGATTTTACCTTTTTAATTAATTCATTTTTATAGGTAATCAACATTATTACTACTACTATTTTACCTTTTTTATCTTTTTTATCTTATTTTCTTTTGTTTATTTTTATTACTACTTTTTAAGTGTCATATTATATTCCTTTTTTTTTTGCTTTCTATTTTTTTTTCGCCTTTTTCCTCTATTTCCTTTTTCTCTATTTTCTCCTTCGGGATTACTATTCTAAAAACTATTCATACCTTGCCTTCTCCAACGCTCTATTCTATCTCAAACCTACCTTTATGACATCTCTCTAGTCCTAACCCTTTACCTTTGGTGTCCTGCTTATCTTAACCCTTTACTGCTATAGATTTTCCTTACTCTTTCTGTTTACCCTCTCCAAAATTTTCACCTGTCCTGTGTATATATAATTCCCAACCCCCTGCTCCAATCCCATTCACACCTACCTTGCCACTGCCCCCCCACCAAAAAAAAAAAAAAGCCTTCTCTCTACCCCTTTGTTGTTGTATGTTGAATGCTAACCATATCAAAGGTTTATGCTTTTTTGTGTGTGTGTAAGATTGGTTTGCTTATTCTTTTTATTGGATTGTATGTTCTTGTTATCTGGGTTCTAGACACCTTTATTGGAGGATATTAATATTGCAAACACATTTCTGTCCAGTGCCTTGTGTGTTGTACCTGGTTGTGTTGTATTTTGTGCCTTTAAATCAAAGCAGGAGGGAGAGAACTACGTAACCAGGCACCCTATAAAGAGAGATCATGGGGAGACTAAGAAACAACCCGCCTGTGAAAGAAAATCAACCATCACCAGAAAATGAAGTAAACGAGTTAGAGGCAAGCAACCTACCAGAGCAAGAATTCAGAGTAATGATCATAAGTTGGCTAAAAAGAATGGAAGACAAATTTGACAATATGAATAAGACCCAAGAGGAAATGAAGAAGACCCAAGAGGAAATGAAGGTGACCCAAGAAGAAATGAAAAATGACATCGCTACTATGAAGAACTCAATAGAAAGCATCAAGAGTAGACTAGATGAAGCAGAAGACCGCATCAGTGAGCTAGAAGACAAAATGGAAAAAAATACCCAATTACAGCAGTTGCTAGAAAAAAAAATTAAAAAACAGGAGGAGAGCCTAAGGGAGCTTTGGGACAATACAAAACAAAACAATATTAGAATAATAGGGGTTCCAGAAGGAAAGGAAACTGAGCAAGATATGGAAAAAGTATTTCAAGAAATAATGACAGAA
This sequence comes from Vespertilio murinus, assembly GCA_963924515.1. NCBI lineage: Eukaryota > Metazoa > Chordata > Mammalia > Chiroptera > Vespertilionidae > Vespertilio > Vespertilio murinus. Next base: position 111,970,810 of record OZ004706.1, read on the forward strand.
AACTTTCCTGAGATAGAGAAGAAAAAACCAACACAAATCCAAGATGCTCGAAGGGTCCCCAACAAAATGAACCCCCAAAGATCAACACCCAGACACATTATAATTAAACTGGCAAAAAACATCGACAAAACCAGAATCTTAAAAGCAGCCAGAGAGAGACAGAAAGTTACATATAAAGGAAACCCCATCAGACTAGCAACTGATTTCTCAACAGAAACTCATCAGGCCAGAAGGGAATGGGATGACATATACAAAGTCATGCAAAGGAAGGGTCTGAACCCAAGAATACTGTACCCCGCAAGGCTGTCAATCAAAATTGAAGGTGTAATCAGGAGCTTCACCGACAAAAACAGACTAAAGGAATTTATCTCCAACAAACCAGCAATGCAAGAAATGCTAAAGGGTCTACTGTAATAATAAAGAAATAGGAAGTGAAGAAGGAACACAGGGGGATAGAATAAAAATGGCATCAAATACCTACCTTTCAATAATTACTTTAAATGTAAATGGTTTAAATGCTCCAATTAAAAGACATAGGGTAACAGAATGGATAAGAAAGCAAAACCCATTCATCTGCTGTCTACAAGAAACCCACCTCAGAAAAACAGACGCCCACAGACTGAAGGTGAAAGGATGGAAAAAGATTTTCCAGGCAAACGGAAACGAAAAAAAAGCTGGGGTAGCAATACTTATATCTGACAAACTAGATCTCAAAGTGAAGGACATAACAAGAGATAAGGAAGGCCACTTCATAATACTAAAGGGTGTAATCCAACAAGAAGAAATAACCCTGGTAAACATATATGCACCCAATTTGGGAGCACCCAAATACATAAAGAAACTGCTGGAGGACATTAAGGGACAGATTAATAGCAATGCTATCATAGTAGGAGATTTTAATACTCCATTGTCACCTCTGGACAAATCATCTAAACAAAAAATCAGTAAAGAAACGTCAATTCTAAATGACGTATTAGACCAGATGGAATTAATTGACATCTTCAGAACATTTCATCCCAAAGCCACAGAATATACATTCTTCTCAAGTGCACACGGGTCATTCTCAAAGATAGACCACATATTGGGACATAGGCAAAGTCTTTTCAAATTCAAGAAGATAGAAATCTTATCAAGCATTTTCTCAGATCACAGTGCCATAAAATTGGAAATCAACTACAATAATAATAAGCCAAAGAAATTAAACACATGGAGACTAAATAGCATGCTATTGAACAAAGACTGGGTTACCAGAGAAATCAAGGAAGAAATCAAAAACATCATGGCAACTAATGACAATGAAAACACAACAATCCAAAATCTATGGGACACAGTAAAAGCTGTTTTGAGAGGGAAGTTCATATCCCTACAAGCCTATTGCAAAAAACAAGAAAGAATGGTAACAAATTATCTTACCCTACAACTCAAACAGTTAGAAAAAGAACAGCAAGAAAGGCCCACTGTAAGCAGAAGGAAGGAAATAATAAAAATCAGAGCGGAGATTAACGACATAGAGACCAAAGACACAATACATAAGATCAACAAAACCAAGAGCTGGTTCTTTGAAAGGATTAACAAAATTGATGAGCCTCTAGCCAGGCTAACCAAGAAACAAAGAGAGAGGACCCAAATAAACAAAATTAGAAATGAAAGAGGTGAAATAACAACAGACCCCGCCGAAATACAAAGGATTGTTACAAAATACTATGAACAACTATATTCCAACAAACAGGACAACCTGGAGGAAATGGACATATTCCTAGAAAAATACAACCTTCCAAAACTCAATCAGGAAGAATCTAAAAATCTCAATAGACCAGTAACTTGGGAAGAAATTGAAGCAGTCATCAAAAAGCTTCCAGCAAACAAAAGCCCAGGGCCAGATGGCTTCACAGGAGAGTTTTACCAAACATTCAAGGAAGAACTAAAACCTAGCCTCCTCAGACTTTTCCAAAAAATTCAAGAGGAAGGAACACTGCCAAACTCCTTTTATGAAGCCAGCATCACCCTAATACCAAAACCAGATAAAGACAACTCAATGAAAGAGAATTACAGGCCAATATCCCTCATGAACATAGATGCCAAAATCCTCAACAAAATTCTAGCAAATCGGCTCCAGCAGTACATCAGGAAGATCATACACCATGACCAAGTAGGTTTTATACCAGGAATGCAAGGATGGTACAATATTCGCAAATCAATAAACGTGATACATCACATAAACAAATTGAGAGATAAAAATCATATGGTCATATCTATCGATGCAGAAAAGGCATTTGATAAAATCCAACACCCTTTCCTGATAAAAACTCTCAACAAGGTGGGAGTACAAGGATCATACCTCAACATAATAAAAGCTATATATGATAAACCCACAGCCAACATCATGCTCAATGGGCAAAAACTAAAACCATTCCCTCTAAGAACAGGAACAAGACAGGGATGCCCACTCTCACCACTCCTCTTTGACATAGTACTGGAAGTACTCGCCATCGCAATTAGACAAGAAGAGGAAATAAAAGGCATCAAAATCGGAAAAGAAGAAGTAAAGCTGTCACTATTTGCAGATGACATGATATTGTACATAAAAAACCCAAGAGACTCCATCAAAAAGCTAATAGACTTAATAAACGAATTTGGCAATGTAGCAGGATACAAAATAAATGCCAAGAAATCAAAGGCATTTCTCTACACCAATAGTGAACTTACAGAAACAGAGACTAAAAAAGCAATCCCGTTTACCATCACACCAAAAAAATTAAGATACCTAGGAATAAACTTAACCAAGGAGGTAAAAGACCTATATGCAGAAAACTACAGGACACTGAAAAAAGAAATAGAGAAAGATGTAAACAGATGGAAGAACATACCATGTTCATGGATTGGTAGAATCAACATCATCAAAATGTCCATACTTCCCAAAGCAATATATAAGTTCAATGCACTCCCCATGAAAATACCATGGACATACTTCACAGACCTAGAAAGAACTCTCCAAAAATTCATTTGGAACAATAAAAGACCCCGAATAGCCTCAGCAATCTTAAGAAATAAGAGTAAAGTAGGAGGAATCTCAATACCAGATTTCAAGCTGTATTACAAAGCAACTGTTCTCAAAACAGCCTGGTACTGGCACAAGAACAGACATATTGATCAATGGAATAGATTAGAGAATCCAGACATCAACCCAAATCAATATGCTCAATTAATATTTGACAAAGGAGGCACGAACATACAATGGAGTCAAGACAGTCTTTTTAATAAATGGTGTTGGGAAAATTGGACACATACATGCAAAAGAATGAAACTAGATCACCAACTTACACCATACACAAAAATAAACTCAAAATGGATACAGGACTTAAACATAAGAAGGGAAACCATAAAAATACTAGAGGCATCCACAGGCAGCAAAATCTCAGACATATGCCTAAAGAACTTCTTCACTGATACTAACCCTAGGGCAATGGAAGCTAAAGAGAAAATAAACAAATGGGACTACATCAAAATAAAAAGCTTTTTTACGTCAAAAGAAACCATCAACAAAACAACAAGAAAACCCACTGTATGGGAGAACATATTTGCAAACGATATCACTGATAAAGGTTTAATCTCCAACATCTACAGACAGCTTATACAACTCAATAAAAGGAAAATGAATGAGCCAATTAAAAAATGGGCAATGGACCTAAATAGAATCCTCTCAAAAGAAGACAGAAGGAAGGCCAAGAGGCACATGAAAACATGCTCCAAGTCACTAATTATCCGAGAGATGCAAATCAAAACAACAATGCGGTACCATCTCACACCTGTCAGAATGGCCAACATCAACAAAACAACAAACAACAAATGTTGGCGAGGTTGTGGAGAAAAAGGAACCCTCGTGCACTGCTGGTGGGATTGTAGGTTGGTGCAACCACTGTGGAAAACAGTATGGAGCTTCCTCAAAAAACTGAAAATGGAACTCCCATTTGACCCAGTAATCCCACTACTAGGAATATACCCCAAGAAACTAGAAAGACCAATCAGAAAGGATATATGCACCCCTATGTTCATAGCAGCACAATTTACAATAGCTAGGACTTGGAAACAGCCTAGGTGCCCGTCAGCAGATGAATGGATCAGAAAACTATGGTACATCTACACCATGGAATACTATGCTGCCATAAAAAGGAAGGAATTCTCATCATTTGCAGTAACTTGGATGGAATTGGAGAGCATCATGCTGAGTGAAATAAGCCAGTCAATGAAAGAGAAACACTACATGACCTCACTCATTTATGGATATTAAAGATCATTATAAACGAATGAACAGAAAGATTGATATAGTGACAGTAAAACAACAGGCAGTCTGTCAAATGACAGCGGGGGGGGAGGGTAGGGAGATCTGGGGGAGATAAGAGATCAACCAAAGGACTGGTATGCTTGCATATAAGAATAGCCAATGGACACAAAACTCTGGGGAGGGAGGGCATAAATTGGGGGGGGGGGCAATGATAAGCTATGTATACAGATAATACCTTAATAAAAAAAAAAAAAAAGAAAAGAAAGTTTACAACTGCCAAAAAAAAAAAAAAAAAAACACTTTACCTTACCCTGTCTCATGTATTCTAGAATTAATAACTTAGACTTTTGGTTATATACTGCTAATTATTATTTTTCCAAAGATTTTCATGTGGAGAAAGAAGAATTAACCTAGAGTCAAAACATCCCCTGTGTATTTCTTTAAAGCTTATAAGAAAAAAATGGATATTTATAACATAGAGGTTTGAAGAAAGGATACTCTCAGAAGTGGGTGGGCCTTGGGAAGGCTAAGATCTAGGATATGTGTATTTGAAATAATCACTTCCACATTGTGTGCAATTACCTTTACCTTTTATATTGTCACTCTATTCAGCAACTCCAATTTTTCAGTCAAGTCTTGTGTACTGGTGTAGCTTTGTATGGTGGTGCTGTGGAGAATTTTCAAGGAAGGGCTGGGAGGGCATGTATGAGGCACTCCAGTTTTTGCCCATCCACTGGGAATATTTAAAACAGGTTTCTATAGTTTATCTCCATCAGAGAAGGTATATATAGCCTCCAGTGGACCTGAAAATATATGGGAGAACCCCACAGAGAGCAATGGTTGCCATGTGGCAAGTCAGAAATGGTCATTCAAAAGGCTCTTGCAGAAAAAGAAAAGAAAGGAAAAAGAAAGAAAGAAAAGAAAAGAAGGGTCTTGCTCTCCAAATACACTAAAGGAAGTTTACCTTTGAAGAATAGGGGGAATAGTAATGCTAGTGTTATGTAAATAAATATATTTATTACATATAAAATATTTTTGTCCTTTTAAATAAAATAATCTCAAATTTTATATAGTACTTTGATCTCTATGTGATAGAAGCAAAGAGACAACTATTCAGTAGGCTTGATTGCAATGAGTTACTCTCTTTTGGAATGTCTAGGTAAATCCCAGGGGCCAACTATGCAAAAGTTTTTGAATATGTGAGATATTCAAACAGAAATTGGACTCATGTTCCTGTGCTTATTCAAAATATAAAGTGCCAACATTTTATTTTTATAACATGTCATCTGACAGGAAAATCACATCCTTTTGACTCATTGATTAAGGAGCATTTGAGCCATGCAAATGTATTTTTATGTTAACTTATTTGTATTGTTTCAAGTGACTTTGGTTTATTGCCCTCCACATAAACCCCATAGATTTCACTCAAGAAAAAAAATTTAAAAAGCCCAACTTGATCTATTTATGGTCAATTTGTATTTTAATGGAAGCAACAAACCTCTAAAAGCCTGTTGTCTTCATAAAGAAGTCAAGAACCTACTGTGTGGAGAGCATTAAACACCTTTGTTCTGAGTCAAGGACAAATCACAAGATAAATTAATGATACAAGACAGTATATGCTAAATGCATTTATTACATTTTTAAAAAGCAAATGACATCTTGCCAGGCTAACAGTCAGCAGCTGTGCATCGCTGGGGTTGCCTAAGACCAAACCAGAGAGGGTCGGACCTTCATTGTCCCCATATGCCCACCATCCAGATATGATTGCTGACATGTACATATAAGTATCTGTTAGACATTGAAATGAGGACTCAGAACTGTTGGACATTGAAATCGGGACTCTAACATTTTTTGTTATTATAGTTTATTTCTAGTTTATTTCTGCAATATTAAAAAATATTGCAGAGGCAATGTTAAAAAATATTGCACAGGCAATATTTTTTAAAGGAAAAAATGGGGGAAAATACTTATAGAGATAAAGAACCATTGAACAGACTGTCAAACTATAGGGAAAGTTGGAGGGGGGCTGTAAGAGATCAACTGAAAGACTTGTGCACATGCATATAAGCATAACCAATGGATGCAAGACACTGTTGGGGGCAGGTGAGGGCATGTACTGGGGGGTAGAGGAGGCTGGGCTGAGGTCAATGGGGGAGAAAGGAGACATATGTACTACTATTTGTAATACTTTAATTAAAAAAAGCAAACAAATGTGTTTCTCTTCTATAGTATTTACAAAAGTATGCTAGGCATTGTAGGAGATAAAATGATTTTCTAAAAAAGTCAAGGTCTTTCTTTTAAAGGAGTTTCCAGTCTAGTGAGGTTAAAAAAAAAAAGGAGACTTTGACAGCAAAGAGTGAAATAAGGAAGAACAAGGACTAGTTAGTGACACTCAGATTTAAAAATAAAAAACAAAACTAATTTGGTTGTACTTTCTTTAAAATCTTTGTCAAATATTATGTCAGGAGGTTCTTCATGTAACTTTATATAACAAACAAGCCAAATTAATAACAATGACAGCTAATATTTATTGAGCATTTTCTATATGCCAAGCACCACATTAGCACTTTCAGTGCCTTTTGGGCCTTCAAGTGCTGTATGCTTCCTGCAATTGCAACACAGCATCTCCAAGGAACCTCTTAATTGCTTTGGGGCACAAAATTCTAGAAGGATACAGAACATAATGTACACAGCATGTTTCTTTCTCAAAGAATATGAAAACTGCCCCCAAGGATGAGAATAGTAAATGAGAAACTAAATGAAAAGTATTTGTCCTAAATTCCTTAAGGATGTTGCAAATTTTTACAGCATTTATAGGGATTTGGACTGGGGTGAACACATAATGCTTCAGTGAGAAGATAGCAGAGGAGTTTGGCTTTGAATGATGGGTAGAACCATGGGATTCATTTCAAGAATGAATTACAAAAGTTTAAGAATTGGGAAGTGAAAGGTCAAAAATATTTAACAGTTTTTATAAGAATTATAAAGTCTGCTATGATTTCTCACATATATGATCCTTCAGTTTCTTTATCTATAAAAAATATTGATGTTAGTCTTTTAAAAAACTCAACAAAATAGCCAGTCAATGTGCCTGCCACGTACAAAGATTTTTAAAAATAAAACTAATAAATAGCTAAATTAGTTAACTTTTAGCAATCACATAGTGGTGGAAGAATATCAGTGGTCATGTCTTATGGTGATAATGCCTCTTCAAGATTGAGTCTTTTTTAATATATACTTTATTGATTTTTTACAGAGAGGAAGAGAGAGGGATAGAGTTAGAAACATCGATGAGAGAGAATCATCGATCAGCTGCCTCTTGCACACTCTCTACTGGGGATGTGCCCGCAACCAAGGCACATGCCCTTGACAAGAATCGAACCCAGGACCTTTCAGTGTGCAGGCTGACACTCTATCCACTGAGCTTACCCGGTTTCGGCTAGGTTGAGTCTTGTTGAGTTATCATGATTATGTGAACTTCATTTATATTGATAGATGTTTGTACTGTTTTGCAAATATGTTATCACTTGGACATAGGACAACTTCAACCAGATAGTTTTGGGTAGATACAAATAAGCCAGTCATAGTTAGGTGCTCAATAAAAATGTTATTTCACCACTCTCAGGAACAATGCCTTTTCTGCTTTGGTTAGCCTATCGGAGGAACTTGTAGAAGAAGTCTACAGAGGCAGTTTAAGAATAGATTTAAGGAATTTGTATGCCAGAATGACATGTTTCCCCCATTATAGCCATCTATTTGCTTGTTCATCTGAATTAATAAATATTTCTATCTTAATGAAATACAATCTTAATGAAATACCTCCTCCATGAAATACTATTTTTCAAGTAAATCCCATCAGCTTAATTTAATAACATGGCTTAACTCTACAAATTTTGTCATAGAATCGGTATTATTGCATTTTACTTTGTTTACATTTTCATCTCCACTCCATAACGATAAATTATCCTGTATATAATATAAATTATATTTTATTAACATTTCCATCTCTTACATTTATATGAAATGCCATAAAACCATTCTCAATAAATACTTGTAAATTTCAGTTGTGCCATTTAGCCTATGTTGCAGTTGGAACTCCTAGTCACATTTTGTTGAGCCACAAAGATATCTTTACCACAAATCTTGAAATTACATGGTTAATGGAGAGTACACACACATGCTTTTCCAGGTGATACTCTTATAAAAATACACTAATTTTTTTAAATGTTATTAATACCAAACAAATATCAGGGGTTAAGGCATTAAAGGATGAGAGATTTCAACAAGTTTCTGAAATATTAAATACAGTTGGACAACTGTTGATGAAGCAAATAATAAGTACACTTTTGCTATAACAGAGGAGAAAGTTCCTGTGCCCAGGTAATATCCCTAGAAGAGGAGGAGGATTTTAAGACAATGATATCAGAGTAGTATGAAGAAGTGGAAAATGGGACTGAAATTGTTGAAGATTTCCAGGGAATAATTTCCTCTAATCTCTCTCTTTCAAATAATAGGCACTTATCTGTAAACCAAAAATGATAGTGTTATTTCCTAAATAAATTAAACAAACTTTCTGGGTAGAATTAGGGCAACTTGAAACAGTCTTTACCTTGGCTTCTTGGCTTTTAGGCGTCACTCAGAATATGTGGTAGTTAACCAACTCACCCAAAGTAATTTGACAGGTCTTGTTCTTGTGTATAGAACCACAATACACTTTTCTACTAACCTCTTTCTTAAATATAAATAAACTGGAGGCCCGATGCATGAAATTCCTGCAAGAATAGGCTTTCCTTTCCCTGGCTGCTGGCAGCGGCTTCCCTTTGGCACCCAGGACTGGGACTTCCCTCTGGCACCTGGCACCCAGGCTTCCCTTGCAGTGCCAACTTTGTCCAGAAGTTGTCCGGAACGATGTTCAGTCTAATTAGCATATTATGCTTTTATTATTATAGATAACAAAGGATAACTAGACTTCAGAAGAAAGCACACAACATGATTATTATACAAAGAGCTATACTTTACTCACAGAGAAACACTAGACTGTAATCAAACTTCAGATTTCCAGGATGCAATACTTTCAAAAACCATGAAGCAGTATATTCTACACTAATAAAAGAGAAAGATGCAAATTGACTATACCTCCACAATGCCTGTCAGCCAAAGAGGAGTGAGTTTGCAAATTAACCCAATAAATATGTTGGGTTAATTTGCAATGCAGATACTGAGCAGCCAGGGGCTGGGTGGTTGCCCTGCCCCAGCTGCTCCAGGCCTCTGGGCAGCATGGGAAGGTGGAAAGGTGGCTTCAGGACAGAGCAAAAAGGCAGCTCCAGCAAAGCAAAGGTGGTACCAGCAGCTAGGGTAAGGAAGGCCCATTCTTGCACAAATCTTCATGCATTGAGCCTCTTGTCTAAGTTATAAAAGAAAATGTTTTTTCAGTCTAAAATCCTATGTACAGCCAAGCTATCAGTAAAGAGTAAGGTGGTCTCAGAAAATGTGCCACTCTGCTTATGAAGTTAAATGAGCATACCCAAGCAAACCAAAGTAGTGAAAAAGAGAGAAGAAACTACATGAAAAACCTGAGAGACTAGTGAAAGAGGTATAGCTTGTTTGGCTCAGTAGAATGTCGCCTGAGGACTGAAGGGTCTCAGGTTCAATTCTAGTCAAGGGTATATACCTTGTTTGCAGGCTCCATGTCTAGCCCTGGTTGGGATGCATGCGAGAGGCAATCATTCAATGTATCTCTCCCACATCAATATTTCTCTCTCTGTGTCTCTCCCCATCCCTTTCTTTCTCTCTACAGAATCAAAGGAAAAAATATTTTTGGGTGAGGATTAATAAAATAAAGGAACTAGTAAAAGAAATGTCTTACATTTTAATCTTACTTTCTCCTGTCCCAATTCATCTTTTCTCCCTGATTCTAAGCTCCATGATCTATAGCTGCTCTGCTCCCACCAAAAATGCAGAAGCAATCCCTTCCATAGATTTCTCCTCTAGTTTACCTTTATGACCCTTTGTGGAAGCTGCACATGCAATGCTTCCTTGCCCACCATGTTAAGGTTTCAGAGAGGCTGGTGAGATCTTCTCTATGATTATCCTATTTCTGTTTCTAGACCTTACTTCCCTAGCTCCTCCAACAGCTATATTAATCCTAATTTCTGTAATAAATCCCTTACTAATGGTACTCATAGAGGATCTATTCTTCAATTCAAATTGAATTGATGCAAACCTCTTGGAAAGGAAATATAAGTTTAACACAGCATTTGCCTCTACAGTGAACATTATATACAGTCTTATAGTAAACTGGACCTTGATTATTGGTTTTCAAATTTTAGAATAAACTTGTGGAAAAAGTATAGGAGACTGAACTATTATATCACAACACAGCTGTCAGAGTTTGAAGATAACAGAATGGGTAAGTTTAATGAAGACTGGAATTATCAATGCCTTCAACACTATGATAAATAATAAAGAACAACAACGTGTATCAAGTTGCAGAGTGAATTGGTGAAAGAACTTGGAATGCTGATATAATTATTTGGTAAGAGAGGACAGAAGAGTGAGAAGGGCAATAAACCAGGCCTCATTAATCATAGCAGAAAATTAATATAAAAAGTCTAATATTGCTAAATCAAGAAATTGCAGAATCATACTATTTAGAGATATGAATTTTATTACTAAATGGCCAAATATAAAGTAGTTGCCTTTAGATAATACACAATTATCTGACAAGACGTTCATTTAGAAGAGAACCAGGAGACATGGATTAGAAAGAGTTTTACTTTTCTTCATAAATATTTTGTAGTTATTGAATAGTTAGCCACATGCATATTAGTTTGCTAAGGTTAACATACCAAAATAACACAGACTAGGTGGCTTAAACAATATAAATTGACTAGAGGCCCAGTGCAAGATCTTATCTCTAGGTAAAGTAATATTTGGGGGTTAGAGGTTTAAGATGTGAATTTTGTGAGGACACAATTTAGTCCATAAAAATTGGAAGATAAATTTATTTATAGTGATTTGTTTTGATTTAAATAAATATTTTTAGAAGTTTGTCTCTAGAATGCAAGGTTAGGTGTATGGATGGCATAGGGAACACTTTGGGGGATTAAAAATGGCTGTGGAAAAATTGAAGCTCACAGAGATGCTCCCAGAACCAAACTGGAATTACAAATAAAATACAAAAGAACCAGGATAAAAAATCAAATTAGGACCAGCTAAAGAGAACCCTGATACCAAGGATGGAAATGAGATGTTATAGAGACTGGTAGAAAATGCAGAGATGTGAAAGTGATGGCTGAGCTCCCACACATATTAGATGAAGTTCCAAAGAAATATCTCAGGAGGTTGCCAATGAGAACTCTAGGGTCTAATTCCCAAGCGGGGCCCTTAACAAAGAGCCCAAACTAAGAAAGGTGCTCACATACATCTGCTGTGATAAACAGCAGGGTTACTGTCTGCCAGGGAGAGATGGCTAGAAATTCAACACAAACAAATTCTGTCAGTAGCCACTCACTATATACTCTGGCAGAGGGAGGGCAAAGTGGACTGGGGCTGTGTGGGAAGACGTCAAGGTTAGAGGATCTGGGATTAGAGCTTGGAAGGTAGCCACACTTATGTCCTGTGCTGAATCATTTCCTCATACTGCAAACTTTTGCTATCATACCACTTTGCCTAGGGGGAAGACAGCTGACCTAGGGGAAAATCCTTTGCCCCACCCTGAGGTCCATTAAGGGACTAAAAATAACAATTAGCCTCCAGGCAGAAGATATGTCCCACTCTGTTGGAAAATCTCTCACCTACCTATGGATAATTAATTGGGGCTACTCCAGACTTAATCAAATCAGTCTACAGGCAAAAGCAGTTCTCTGTAGGCTTTGAGTTTTGCCTGATGTAATTAGAATTAGCAGCTTGTGTCCCTATCACAGGTACCATCCTAGACTGCTTAGCAAGGCAAATACCAGGGGGACTGCAGTTGACACCTATGGGATCAGCTCCATGGGGGAATGGAGTACAGCTCAGAACAGGGTCAAGCAAGGTGTGAAACTCAAGGCAGATCCAGCTTCTGAGCTAAGGAGTACCCAAACATTGAAGAGTTAGCACAACATTAATGGCATCAAGTAAGAGGGGAAATCTATCCCACAAATAGAAAACAATCAAGTCCAAAATATAATAGGAGACCCCAAACAATCACACCAGGGGCATTTCAAGAGCATTCAGCTCAGGTGAACAAATAGACTATACCACTGGACCTCTCAAATCACTTTTTTTTTTTTTTTTTTTTACATAAGGCCATCCCACAGAGACTGGGAGGCATAGTAATTATATCCAAAATATAACAGCAACAACAAAGAGACAACTAAAATGGGGAGATAAAGAAAAAAATGAGAAAAAATAGGAAACTTCAAAAAAAAAAAGAATTTAGATGACATGGAGGCAAGCAAACTATCAAACAGAGTTGAAAGCAACAGTTATAAAAAATGCTTAAAGAACTTAGTGCTAATTATAACAGCATGAGAAGGGGAAGAAAGGCTATTAACAAGAGCCAGACAGAAAAGAAGAATGCTATATCTGACATGAAGAACACAATGGAAGGGATTAGAAGTAGATTGGATGAAACAGAGGACTGAATCAGTGATTTGGAAGAAAAGGTAGAAATAAATACACAATTAGAGCAGCAACTTGAACAAATAATTTATAAAGAGGAAGATAGCATAAGGGAGCTCTGGGACAACATGAAACATAACATTTGCATTACAGGAAAACCAGAAGGAGCAGAAGATGAGCAAGGAACAGAGAACCCACGTAAAGATATAGTGACAGAAGACTTCCCCAACCTGATGAAGGAAAATGTCGCACGAGTTCAGGAAGCACAAAGAGTTCCAATCAAGATGAATGCAAAATTATTAAAATTGTAAAGGTTAAAGACAAAGAAACAGTCTCCTTGATGTGCTCCCTCCTCTACACAGTTTCTCTCTAGTCTTCGCAAAACTGCACTGCAGCCTCAGTGGTATTCACAGACATAAAATAAACTCTCCAAAATTTTATATAGATTAAAAGAAAACCCCAAACAGCCACAGCAATATTGATAAAGAAGAGCAAAGTAGGAGGATCACAATACCAGATATCAAACTATATTACAAAGCCACTGTTCTCAAAACTGCCTGGTACTGGCATAAGAACAGACACATAGACCAATGGAACATACACAGAAATTGGCCCAAGCCATTATGCTCAAGTAATATTTGACAAAGGAGTTAAGAGCATACAATGGAGTCAAGACAGTTTCTTCAGTAAATGCTGTTGGGAAAATTAGACAGATACATGTAAAAAAATAGACAAATAAAACTAGATTATGAATTTACACCATACACGAAAACAAACTCAAAATTGGTAAGTGACTTAAACATATGATGGGAAACCATAAAAATCTTAAAAGAATCCATAGGTAGTAAAATATCAAATGTATGTTGGAACAATATCTTTACTGATACATCTCCTAGGACTGTGGTCAGCAAACTGCTCCTCTGTAGCCACATGCAGCTCTTTGGCCCCTTGAGTGTGGCTCTTCCACAAAATGCCATGGCCTGGGTGAGTCTATTTTGTTTTTTTTTTTTTTTTTTTTTCTTTTTTAATTATTATTTTATTTAAACACATTTTTTATTTATTTTTATTTATTTTTTTTATTTATTTTTTATTTTTATTTTATTAAGGTATTTTCTGTGTACATAGTTTACCATTGCTCCCCCTCCCCTCCCATTTATGCCCTCCCTCCCCAGAGTTCTGTGTTCATTGGTTGTACTTATGTTCATGCATACCAGTCCCTCGGTTGTTCTCCTATCTCCCCCCAGGTCTCCTTCCCCTCCCCCCTGTCATTTGACAATCTGCTTGTTTTATGGTGACTATCTCTGGACCCCATGAATACAATCTGCTCCTCATTTGGCAGTCTGCTTGTTTTATGGTGACTATCTCAGGACCATATGAATAGAGTCTGCTCCTCCTCTGGTTTTCACCGCCCCTTCCCCTGGGACCCACTGCTTCCCCTGGGACACACGGCTCGCCCGGGGCTCTCGGCCCCCTGGGACACTCGGCTCACCCGGGGCACTCGGCCCCCTGGGACACACGGCTCACCCGGGCACTCAGCCTCCTGGGACACTCGGCTCACCCGGGGCACTCGGCCCCCTGGGACACTCTGAGTGAGTCTATTTTGAAGAAGTGGTGTTAGAAGTAGTTTAAGTTTAAAAAATTTTGCTCAAAAAAGAAATTCCAATTGTTGTACTGTTGATATTTGGCTCTATTGACTAATGAGTTTTCTGACCACTGTCCTAGGACAATGGAAATTTAGGAGAAGATAAACAAATGGAACTACATCAAAATAAAAGGCTTATACACAGCAAAGGAAACCATCAGCAAAACAACAAGAGAGCCCACTGCATGGGAGAACATATTTGCCAACCATATAAATGATAAGGGTTTAATCTCCAAAATTTATAGGGAACTCATACAACTTAACAAAAGGAAGATAAAGAAGTCAATCAAAAAACAAGCAAAGGACTTAAATGGACACTTTTCTAAAGAGGACATACAGAAGGACAAGAGACATGAAAACATGCACAGTCACTAAACATCTGAGAGATGCAAATCAAAATGACAGTGAGGTATCATCTCATACCTGTCAGAATGGCTACCATCAACAAATCAACAAAGGATAAGTGCTTCAGAGAATTTGGGAAAAAAAGGAACACTCCTACACTGCTGGAAGCAATGCAGACTGGTGCAGCCACTGTTTTTCAAACTGCTTAGGACAAGAACTCATAAGGAGATTTCAAGTTTGCCATTTGGGGTATCAATAGCAGTGTTATTTACAATAGCTAAGATTTGGAAACAACCCAAGTGGCCATCAGTGGATGAATGGATAAAATGCTGTGGGACATTTGCACTCTGAAATACTGAACAGCTGTACAAAAAAAAAAAAAAAAAAAAGGATCTCTTATCCTTTGTGACAGCATGGATGGACCTGGAAAAATGTTATGCTAAGTAAAATAAGCCAAACTGAGAAAGAGGAATATCACATGATCTCACTTATTTGTGGAATCTAATGAACAAAAGGGACTGACCAACAAAATAAGACCTGAAGCAGGAGGCATGGAACAGACTGACATACCTCTAGGTGGTTGTGGGGACAAGAAAAAATAAACCAAATAAGTTATATGCATTGTCCATCGACATGGGCAATAATACAGTGGTGGGTAGGGACAGGGAGGAAAGGAGGGAAGGGGGAGAAAACGGGAAATATCTGTAACACTATCAACAATAAAAAAGAGATAGGGAACTATTTTATTTTATTTTATTTTGTTTTGTTTTTTGTATACTATTTAATTTTTAAAATTAGTTGTAAATATTTAAAATTGGGTGTAAATACTGGTAAATGAACCATAAGGACAGAAAGCAGCATGGAGATTGCCACTCCTGCATGGAATTTCAAAAGGTTCATATTCCCTCTGCATTCCAACGGAAACATGGAAAGTCCCTCATCATCTAGCAGGTTCTCCTCCTTTGTCCACCATCATGAGTTTGTTCTTGTTTTTTTGTCCTCTCTTCCTCCCTAAGTGTCCTTCAACTGTGGGTTTTGTGTAGAATTATATTATTTCTCAAAACAGCATAAACTCCCTTAGTACTTGGATACTGCAAATTCTCCTTGTTGTACTTCATAGACTGTGGTGGTTTGTACATAAGAGAAACTCACAAATGAGAGAAAATAAGAAAGAAATCAGGGGGAGATAAATTGCAGTGCTAGTGAAGGGATTTGCCAAGGATATACTTCTATTTTCCTATTTCCTTCCCATGTTCTAAAGAAAGCACATGTACAAAATACAAAGTACTCTTAGTTAGGCAACAGGACTTAAGGAGTGAGTACAGGAGAATATGTTGTTAGGATTATCTACAGAGACAAATAATAACAACACTAAAGTGCAGAATCAAAAATCAATCGGTCCACATTCAGCTGGAACAAATGAATAAGTGAAGGAAGGTCACAGAAGAGAAACAGGATCAATGCCGCTAAAACATAAAATAAAATCTGCAATAAACCCTAGGGTCTAATTAGACCCTTAACAAATCTGATGTTTATTTGGCTCCTGGTCAGATGATTCTGGGCATAGGAAGAACATCCTATAATCTTGAGAAGGGGCATAGTGAATTCAAATATCTGAAACTTTCAAGCCTGGAGGAATGGCTCTGTTCCATTTGAAGCCCTTTTTATAATGTAGATTTTTTTTAGGCAAAGCTGAATGAGTATTTATGGTATTTGCATTCAAGGAATACCAACATTGTGGTCTTGGTTAATGTTGGTATCAATTTTATTTTAATTCAAAATTCAGAAGAATCAAATATGAATGCATACTTGTTAAAGTAGAGACTTTATTTCAAATTTATAAAGTAGAGACTTTATTTCAAATTTATAATTCAGCGTGAACTGAATACATTGATGTAACTTCAAAAGTCTAGCACAGAAACTGAACTGACTGATGAGAACATACTTTTCCTTAACACAACACAAAGAATAATACTATTCTGTCATTGTTTGGTTGTCTATGAGTACAAACTGCATTAATTGTTTTCTGAGTTTATTTCAGAACAATTATTACAGTTTCAAACTACTAATCAAGTATTAAAGGTTTGTTTTCAATATGTCATTTAATAAATATTTATTGAGATCTGTGCTAAGAGCTGAAGGGAAAGAAGACAGAACTAAAACAAAACAAAACAAAACGAACAAACAAACAAAAAAACCCTCAAGATCTATAGAGGCAAGACTCACATATATTTCTAAATTAAATAAAAATATTCCCAAGAACACCTTAAATGAATTTAGAATGAAGTAACAACCAACTTTCTCATCATATGACCTTAACTATAATTTAAGAACTCAGAAATACAAAGAGAAAATAAGAAATTTGACTTTTTAAAAAATAAATCTTTATTGTTCATATTATTACAAATGTTCCTCATCCCCCCTCCATTGCTCCCCTCCACCAAGTTTCCATCCCACCCTCTGCCCTTTCCCCATCCCCCATTGTCCTCATCCATAGGTGCAGTTTATGTTCAGTCTCTCTCCCCGCCCCCCACTCCCCATTTCCCTGAGAATCATCAGTCCACTCGCCTTCCATACCTCTGATTCTATTATATTCACCAGTTGATATTGTTCATCATGATTTTTTACTTCCCTTGGTTTTTAGATTCACTTGTTGAAAGTTACATATTTGTTGTTCATAATTTTTATCTTTATTTTCTTCCTCTTCCTAAAGAATCCCTTTTAGCAATTCATATAATTCTGGCTTGGCAGTGATGAACTCCTTTAGCTTAAATTTATTTGTGAAGCTCTTTATCTGGCCTTCGATTCTGAGTGATAGCTTTGCTGGGTAGAGTATTTTTGGCTGTAGGTTCTTGTTATTCATCACCTTGAATATTTCTTGCCATTCCCGTCTGGCCTGCATGGTTTCTGTTGAGAAATCAGCTGACAGTCGTATGGGTGCTCCTTTATAGGTAACTACCTGCTTTTGTCTTGCTGCTTTTAATATTCTCTCTTTGTCTTTTGCTCTTGGAATTTTAATTATGATGTGTCTTGGAGTGGTCCTCTTTGAATTACTTTTGTTTGGGGTTCTGTGTGCTTCCTGGACTTGTAAGTCTATTTCTTTCCCCAGGTGGGGGAAGTTTTCTGTCACTATTTCTTTCAATATGTTTTCGGTATCTTGCTCTCTGTCATCTTCTGGGACGCCCATAATTCTGATGTTGGTTTGCTTAAAGTTGTCCCAGAGGTTTCTTACACTATCTTCAACTTTCTGGATTCTCTTGTCTTCTTGCTTCTGCAGAGGAGTGTCATCTGGCTCTTTGTGTTCCAAATCTTTGACTTGATTCTTGCAATCTTCCATTCTATTTTTAGGACTCTGTATAATATTTTTTTTTTATTTCAGAGAATGTATTCTTTATTTCTAGTTGAACCTTTATCATTTCTTGTTGATCCTTTATCATTTCTTGTTGATCCTTTATTATTTCTAGTTGATCCCTTTTCATATCTTCATAGGTTTCATTTATTTTATCAGCCTTTTCTAGGAGATTCTTGAACAACCTTATAAGCGTGGTTTTGAACTCTATATCCAGTCGCTTTTTGTCCTCCATGTCTTTCATCTGTGATCTGTTTCCTCGTCTAGGCATTTTTGCTGCTTCCCTGATTTGGTAGGTTGGGAGGATCAGCTGTGTCTATGCCATATTCCACTAGACTTGGAAACCTGCAAAAGCTTCTGTGTTCAACTTGGATGGGGCAGTTTCAGGGTGGAGCCTACAGCCTTGACTTCTGGTTAGCCCCACCCTCTGAGGTTCCTGAATCTCAGTGTACCTCAGTGTCCTTTGGTATTCCCTGCAAGCACCTCTGAGAGAAAGGCACCCTAGAGTTTAGCCTGCTACCAGACAGTCTAGTCTCTCCCCCAATGAGCTCGCAACTGGGGTTCAGTGCAGTTGGAAGTAGGGTTAAGAGCAGTCTGGAGCTTATGTCTCCTTCCCACTAGGGCAATCCGGTGGCCCAATCAACCATCTGTCCTCTGTGCAAAATGTGTGCCACTCGGGGCTCTGCCTTTTGCCGCTCCACTGAGCTTCCACCTCACACTCTGATTCCCTCTTTTTTTTTTTAATTATTTTTTTATTAAGGTATTATCTGTATACATAGCTTATCATTGCCCCCCCCCATAGATGCCCTCCCTCCCCAGAGTTTTGTGTCCATTGGTTATTCTTATATGCAAGCATACCAGTCCTTTGGTTGATCTCTTATCTCCCCCAGATCTCCCTACCCTCCCCCCCCCCGCTGTCATTTGACAGACTGCCTGTTGTTTTACTGTCACTATATCAATCTTTCTGTTCATTCGTTTATAATGATCTTTAATATCCATAAATGAGTGAGGTCATGTAGTGTTTCTCTTTCATTGACTGGCTTATTTCACTCAGCATGATGCTCTCCAATTCCATCCAAGTTACTGCAAATGATGAGAATTCCTTCCTTTTTATGGCAGCATAGTATTCCATGGTGTAGATGTACCATAGTTTTCTGATCCATTCATCTGCTGATGGGCACCTAGGCTGTTTCCAAATCCTAGCTATTGTAAATTGTGCTGCTATGAACATAGGGGTGCATATATCCTTTCTGATTGGTCTTTCTAGTTTCTTGGGGTATATTCCTAGTAGTGGGATTACTGGGTCAAATGGGAGTTCCATTTTCAGTTTTTTGAGGAAGCTCCATACTGTTTTCCACAGTGGTTGCACCAACCTACAATCCCACCAGCAGTGCACGAGGGTTCCTTTTTCTCCGCAACCTCGCCAACATTTGTTGTTTGTTGTTTTGTTGATGTTGGCCATTCTGACAGGTGTGAGATGGTACCGCATTGTTGTTTTGATCTGCATCTCTCGGATAATTAGTGACTTGGAGCATGTTTTCATGTGCCTCTTGGCCTTCCTTCTGTCTTCTTTTGAGAGGATTCTATTTAGGTCCATTGCCCATTTTTTAATTGGCTCATTCATTTTCCTTTTATTGAGTTGTATAAGCTGTCTGTAGATGTTGGAGATTAAACCTTTATCAGTGATATCGTTTGCAAATATGTTCTCCCATACAGTGGGTTTTCTTGTTGTTTTGTTGATGGTTTCTTTTGACGTAAAAAAGCTTTTTATTTTGATGTAGTCCCATTTGTTTATTTTCTCTTTAGCTTCCATTGCCCTAGGGTTAGTATCAGTGAAGAAGTTCTTTAGGCATATGTCTGAGATTTTGCTGCCTGTGGATGCCTCTAGTATTTTTATGGTTTCCCGTCTTATGTTTAAGTCCTGTATCCATTTTGAGTTTATTTTTGTGTATGGTGTAAGTTGGTGATCTAGTTTCATTCTTTTGCATGTATCTGTCCAATTTTCCCAACACCATTTATTAAAAAGACTGTCTTGACTCCATTGTATGTTCGTGCCTCCTTTGTCAAATATTAATTGAGCATATTGATTTGGGTTGATGTCTGGATTCTCTAATCTATTCCATTGATCAATATGTCTGTTCTTGTGCCAGTACCAGGCTGTTTTGAGAACAGTTGCTTTGTAATACAGCTTGAAATCTGGTATTGAGATTCCTCCTACTTTACTCTTATTTCTTAAGATTGCTGAGGCTATTCGGGGTCTTTTATTGTTCCAAATGAATTTTTGGAGAGTTCTTTCTAGGTCTGTGAAGTATGTCCATTGTATTTTCATGGGGAGTGCATTGAACTTATATATTGCTTTGGGAAGTATGGACATTTTGATGATGTTGATTCTACCAATCCTCTGATTCCCTCTTATGAGGCTGGGGCCCAGGGGTCTCGCCCAGGACTGGGGTTCAGTGCAGTCAGAAATGGGGCTCAGCACAGTCTGGAGCTTTTGTCTTCCTCCCGCTAGAGCAATACAGCAGCTCTGTGAACAGTCTGTCCTCTGTGCAAATGTGCAAGACTCTGGAGCTCTGCCTTTTGCCACACCCCTGAGCTTCCTCCTTTCAGCCCAGATTCCCTCTGTATGAACCTGGGACCCCAGGTTCTCGCCCAGAACTGGGGTTCAGTGCAGTCAGTATTGGGGTTCAGCACAGTCCGGAGCTTTTATCTCCTTCCCACTAGGGAACTCGAGCCAGGCACTCAGCCATCCCTCCTCTCAGGCTCCATCCTGTCCCCACAAGCGTACCATGTCTCCATACCTTAGTCTTTTACAGCTCCTCTGATTGTCCTTCTGGTTTTCTCTTTCCTTCTAGTTGTAGAATTTCCAGTCAGTCAAATTTCCTATAGTTTTGGATAATGTCCACTTTATATTTTAGTTGTATTTTTTGAAATTGTTGAGTAAGGCTGCAGTTAGGGATTTACCTCTGCCGCCATCTTGGTTTTTCAAGAAATTTGACTTTTTCTTTCAAACACACTATTCAAATAGTAGTGCTATAGATCAAGCTTAAAGATGGTGAAAAATATTTTCCTTTAAATTATTTTTTAAAAGCTTTATTGAGATATAGTTCGAATACCATGCAATTCATCCATTTAAAGTGTACACTTTAATGGTTTTTAGCATGTTCAAATATATATGCAATCACGACCACATTCATTCTTAGAGCATTTATATCAGCTTAAAAAGAATCCCATACTTTTTAGCTATGATTTATTTTGTATAATTCTAAAAGAAAGTTATTTGTAGTCTCTCTCTTTCCCTCTTTCTCATCTCATGTGTTGGTAATTAGTTATCCACAAATTGGGTGCCAAAGAGATAATCTGAGATAACCTGTCCAAACTAAATTACACTGAGCTACTAATTTTAACTAAAATTGAAACTACACTAAATTTTAAAACAACAACAATAAAACCTGTCATTTTGAGTCCCACATACTAAAACACTTACACATTAAAAAGGCAAATTTTTTTTGTATTCTAATGCTCCCATATCTCCATTTCCCTAAAGCACTGGGAGTTATTCTATATAATCAATATGTAATATGCAAATTAACCCTCATGCCATAATGCCATCACAAGATGGTGGTGTGCACAGCAGGGACAGGGCTGGCTGTTCCATGTGCCTGCTACCACAGTTCCCACAGCCCTGCCAAGGGGCAGGTCCCAGCCATAGCTTCCACCATGGTAACCAGGCTGGAAGAGGAAGGCAGTTGGGGGCAATTAGGCCAACAGGAGAGGGCAGTTGGGGGCAATTGGGCCAGTAGGGGAGCAGTTAGGCATCAATCAGGTCAGCAGGAAAGTGGTTAGGGGGTGATTAGGCTGGTAGGCAGAAGTGGTTAGGCACAATCAGGCAGGCAAGCAGTTAAAAGCCAGCAGTTCCTAATTATGAGAGGGTGCAGGCCCCAGGGCACAAATTTTGTGCACCAGGCCTCTAGTCCTATATAATAA
Source organism: Vespertilio murinus (assembly GCA_963924515.1). Taxonomy (NCBI): domain Eukaryota; kingdom Metazoa; phylum Chordata; class Mammalia; order Chiroptera; family Vespertilionidae; genus Vespertilio; species Vespertilio murinus. Next base: position 111,993,019 of record OZ004706.1, read on the forward strand.
AAGACTAATATGCAAATTGACTAGTCGCTATGACACACACTGACCACCAGAGGGCATATACTCAATGCAGAAACTGTCCCTGGATGGTCAGTTCACTCCCTCAGGGGGAGCCCCACTCAGCCAGAAGCTGGGCTCAAGGCTGGTGAGCACAGCAACAGTGACAGGAGCCTCTCCCACCTCCACAGCAGTCAGATATCGCCCAAGATCTCCTGGACTGTGAGAGGGCACAAGCCAGGCTGAGGAATACCCTCCCCACTCCTCCCCCTGCTCCCCACCAAGTGCACAAGTAGTGTGCACCCAGCCTCTAGTATAATATAAGAAATGCAGGGTCTTCTAACTTTCACCCCAAAGCTGTCAGGACTCTTGCTTCTTAAGATGCTCACCCAGAAGTCTCAGGTCTCTCTATAGTGGAGCCTCACCTGTCTAAGTTTCTTCATAGCTTGGAGTCTTTGAAGGGAAGATCTTATTACTCCCCTAGGGCTATGGTTGTTGGACATTCTCAGCTGTTTTTTAAATTTACATGCCTTCAGTGAACCAAGGTTCTGCACAGATAAGGACAAGCACTGCTCTTGGTCAGCTGTGTCTGGAGGAGCTTCCAACAATCAGCCACACCCAGGCCAACAAAATCTTACCTCATTGTCCCTTAAGCCTTTCATCATCTATGATGGCCGCCTGATCATCAGTACAGACTCGCCTTTTTAAAAAAATTAATTAATTTTATTTCAAAGTGCTCACAACTTTTTCCTGATATTCTATTCCCCCTGAGAGATTTCAGTAATTATAAAAACAATAAAGAGAAATTTGGAATCTTATGTTCCCATGTGTTATTGTAAAAAACAACAACAAAAACAAACAAACAAACATTCAAACCTGTAGAAAAATTTTGAGTTTGAGCCAAACTTTCCACAATTGCCAGGAAGCAGAATCTCAATGTATTGAGATAATGCTCTGGAGAATGGCAGTTGTTGTTTTTTTACCTTGTTTTATATATTACAATCAAAAGAGGAGACATAAGTGGGTTATGTGAAATCCATCAGTGATATATTAGAGAAACGGGAGAAAACAAAACAGTAGTGTGTGTGGTGGGGAGGAACCTCTGGGACTGAGTAAAAAGTAAAATGATAGACACATAATTCTTTTACTTAGGCGAGTATAGGATAGTTAACAGTCAACAATTAATTCAATAACAATGAGGGGATTTGTGGTCTCCACAAAGAGGTGCCTGTGCTTTGAAGGGTCCAGAAAAAGGAAAATTACTTTGACATTCTAATGATATGTTATTATAGGTGCAAAAAGACAATAGGCGCAGTTAAGAAAAAGATTGTCAGGGAAGATACAGGACTAACACATGACTACCCACCATAACTGCTTTTAGTTAAAGTTTTAATTTCAGACCATCCTTTGTGATTACTTTAGGTCTTTGAATGTGGAAGACCACCATGCAGTCCTTTCCTGAGCTAGGTTAGCATGTGCCCCTTTTCATCCACACATGCAAACATGACCCACTTCACCACCTCTTACACATCCATAAACAGGCACACACATGCACATATGCATTAGTTTTGCATACCAGGAGGTTCCATGAGTAGTAGTCTTGATTGAATCATTGAACATTTTTTTGAGTAGATTCTCTTACTTGTCTTTTATTTGATAAATTAAATGGGCATTCAGCAGACCCATAATGATAAAATAAGGTTAATTTTTTTTAACAGTGGTTGAGTGTAGAACCATGAACCAGAGGTGATGGTTTGATTCCCTGTCAGGGCACATGCCTGGGTTATGGGTTTGATCCCCAGCAGGCAACATACAGGAGGCAGCCAATCAATGATTCTCTCTTATTATTGACATGTCCTGTCTCTCTGAAATAACTAAAAACATATTTTTAAAGTAAAGTTTATAGATATAAAATTTTATAATTAACCAATCATATAAATTAACTCCTCAAGTATCTGGTAAATAAGTAAAATTTTACATTCTCAAAAAAAAAAAAAAGAACTAAGTCTATTACGTAACTATTGTTTGTGGTGTAATAGTCCCTACTGTGGTTTTAGATGGACAATCTTCATTGAAGATAATCAATTAAACTTCCTATTCACAAACATATTTCTGAAAACTTCTACCATTTGCTTCAGAAATGCTGTCATTTTATTCCATGTTCTCATATTGCTCACATATCTTAAGTATGTGTGTTATTTTCTTCTCTTTGATACTTGTGATAGAATTTTATATATTCTTTTCCACATTTTTCCCATTGAAAGGTGGGGACTAATTCCACTTCCATTTGGCTACCCTTGGTTGCTTGACTGATAGAGTGTGGTGGACATTATTTCTGCAACTTCAAAAGCTTGATCATAAGAAAAATTCTTCCAATTTCTCATGGAATGTTCACTCTTGGGGAAGCCCACCATCAGCTTACACAGACTGGCATGCTATGAGGAAATCTAAGCCAGCCAAGTGAAAGGCAACCTGAAGAATAAAAGATGCCCAGCCAGACCAAAGAGATGCAACTTGAGAAAACTAAGGACCATAACTGACAGCCAAATCAGATGCATAATCTTGCCACAGAGATCTAATTTGAATTCATAGTGTATCATTTTTTTTCTAGCTACTCTAACAAATTACCACAAACTTGGTGTCTTAAAACAATAGAAATATACTCTTTCACGGTTCTGGAGGTCTTAAGTTTGAAATCAGCATCGTGAGAAAAAAAATCAAGGTGTCAGCAGAGCCATACTCCTTCTGGAGACTCT